>JARACZ010000027.1:5940000-6462500 GCA_029255805.1 Keiferia lycopersicella | reverse complement strand
TCGAAGTGTCCTTTTGCTTGGAAAAGTGCGTGCTACCAGATTTTGTAAAAAATTTCATCTGGATTACAGTGAAAGTTGCTTTTTCAGTGACCACGTGCTCTTTTTGGGGTTAAACTCCAAAAATTCACGGAAAATAGCGTGCGGCGCGGAATTAAGCCCGCTTCCCCATCTTTTTTCTGAGTGCACCAGAAGGACACCACCATGCGGCAGATTTTGATACCAGTTTGGACTTCAGGAGCCCGCGCCTTCAGGAGTTATTAAGGGAAACATAAATCCTAACCTCTACTGAAAATCTAGAGGGAGCGTAGCAGCGGCCTGAAATTTTGCAGAGCAGTAGGCGACACACCAAGAAACCGGAATTTACAAGTAAAAAAACTTTTTATCTCATAAACTTTCTTTTCTATAGACTTTTAAAAATTTCAAATTCAACCTTCAATAACTTCAAGACCAAAGTGAAAACCTGAAATCTTCAAGTGCTATCTTTTGCGCGCTTCATAGAAGACTACATTTGGCGAAGAAAATATTTATTTGGACAATTAGTTTCTTATTAGTAATTAAAAAACTGAAAATTTTGAAAATTTACTCTAATAACGTGAAAATTCTGAAAACTCAAAATTTTATGACTGTTTATTATAAAACACTAATTTACATATTTTTTAAGATTTTTTCCATTAATTTATCGTTTTTGGATCCAAAGTTATTGATTTTTAAGTGTTTTTCCTAAATTAATTGACAAATATACATTTTAAAATTATTTTGACACCGCCATTGGGTTATTTTGACTGTTTACGACTAGTTTGAGCCCAAGATTGGGGTTGGTAGCGCTAAAATTGACGAAAATAGAAATTCCTTAAACTTTTTGAAGACTTGTAAATTTTTTGAAATTTCGATAACTTTGGTTCCAGTGAAGTTGGAGAACTGTGGTTTCGGGTGTTGGGAAAGGCTCCCCTTACTTAACAATATCTTACAGATTTCAGTCGCTTTCAGTGACCTGAAAATTTCAGTCCTGAAAATACCTCAAGACTGTAGCGAAGGTTTAGCCGAACTCAGCAATCGAAATCCCAGACTTCTACGACGTCTGGTTGCTGAGATACAGGCTATTTTGTCCGGGTTTTGACAGTTATCAAACTGTCAAGTTCAACTTTGAGACCCTGTATCTCGGGAACCAAATAGGTTAGAAAAACGATTCTTTGACTTGAATGCTATATAGACTTAAGACTCTCCCTCCTGAAAGTTCCTGAAAAATCGGAGAGATAAAATCTCGGGAGCCTGAAAATATTTTTACCGCATAGGGGAGATCAGCCACGCACAAAAGAACCCAAACAGCGGATTTCTGCGACTTCGGGAAGCAAAGATATTTGGCATCAAAGTTTGACTTTGACAGTTCGGCCGCCATTTTGCCAAATTTAAAGTATCAATATCTTTGCTTCTACTTATCGTAGAGACCTGAGGTTTTCTTAAGGGTATACAGGAGGAAAAGCGGCATCATAGGAAACTGTTTTCAGGAAGTTTCAGGAGCATACTGAAACTGAAAAATTTTCAAGCTGAAAACCATCTCAGCGTGTGGATCTCGCCGAGTTCTTTCCAATAAGTCCAAACAGTGGGAAAATCGGACTAGAATTGCCCGAGTTACAGGGCTTTCAAATTTAATTTGAATACTTTTGGGTGAATTTGAACACGGGATTTCTCCGGAACCAGTTACTTTTGAGTACCCGTGTTTGGTATCGTTGAGAAGGGCTTGGCGAGCACTACAACAATTTCGACACGAAATTGCTCTACATAGAGCCAATTACAAAATCCTCAATAACTTTGCCAAATTTGAGGGTACGAAGAAAATTTTTGAAAATTATTGTATATAAAAAATTTACCTTTACATTTATTGTCTGTAGGTTACATTAACGTTTACTTATACGGTAAATTCATTTTTTGACTTGGCAGAGCCAAAATTATATTGACCGTTCTTGCTCTATACACAAGAACAAATTCCCTTTGCTTATCAGCACGAAACGATCAGACATGTCTTTCGCTATCCGCACACCCATCAAGACAAAGAAAGGGGATATGGCCGAAAATAAGACAAAACCAATGTCACCACCAGTAACGGAACTCATCGACTTGAGTACAGCTGAACAAGACGAGACTCGAGTTGACTTGTCGCAGACCTTTAGCGTAAGGAAAAGCATTGGTGAGTTAGAGGCACTAAATCAACCTGCCCCAAGTGCAAAAACACCAATTAAGAAACAGCCACCTCCCAAAGGTAAGCTTAAACTTACCTTCTCACAAACACAAACACAGGCAAAACCACAAGATCAAAATTTAACGCAATCACAGACACAAGTAGAGACACGCAATAGCCCGGTAAAAAAGGATGAGCACAAGGTGGGTAAGGTAACTAAGAAAATAGCAATAATGGAGAGTGGTAGCTCCACTCCACCGAAATATAAAAACAGAATGGATGAAGCTAAGGCAAGCGTCATAAAAGCAAAGGCTCACCTCAACTCAAACTCGGCCAAAAATATTAGCACGCTCATAAAGCAAGAAGTGTCCGCAGCCATAGACCGTATCTATGAGCTATTAAAAGAGTCTGAGGGAAGAGCTAAAGGCCAAACAAAAGAGAAAGGTGCCCAAGCGATATTGGATATCGAGAGACACAAAGATGGAAAGCCAGAAAAGCCGAATGAACAGAGAAAGGAGATACAGGTATATGATCGTGCATTGGAAGATAAGATCATCCAGAAACTAAACGAACACACAAAGGCTCTGGAAGAGAATACCAACACGATCAACGAGCTAAAAGAATCGCTCTCCAAACAAAGCGAAATCCTGGAGAAGGCATCTTACGCCAGTGTACTTGCCAAAAACATAGAAAGGCCCATTCACCAGAAAACTCTGCACTCCTTAATCATCGCATCCGGAGATGAGACGGACTCTGGTGACCAAATAATGGAGCAAGCAAGAAGCGCAATAAACGCAAAAGAGGGAGGCATACAAGTCCAGAAAGTCAGAAAAGCCAAAAACCAAAGAATAATCATGGGCTTTAACACCACAGAGGAACGCACTAGAGTCAGAGAAAGAATCGAAAAATCAGGCAAGAAACTCGTGGTCGAAGAGGTGAGAAATAGAGATCCACTGCTGGTGCTTAGAAACGTTATCAGCGCCCATACTGACGAGGAGCTGATAGGGTTTCTGAGAAGCCAGAACCGGAACCTTTTTCACGGCCTCGACGAAGACGAAAGTAGAACTGAAGTCAAGTACCGACGAAAAGCAAGAAACCCTCATCAGGCACATATTGTTGTTAGAGTGTCCCCTACAATATGGAATAGAGCGCTAGCCGCAGGGACTGTAAGCATTGATATACAACCTATTAGGGTTGAAGACCAGTCCCCACTGGTGCAGTGTTCTCTCTGCCTTGGCTACGGCCACGCCAGGAAGCACTGCACTGAATCGATTGTTAAATGCAGTCACTGCGGCGGCGACCACATGAAAGCCGATTGCCCGAGCTGGGTCACAAGGGAAGCACCAGAGTGCTGTAACTGTGTGAAGGCCAAACTGGACAACCGCGAGCACAATGCCTTCAGCTCCGACTGCCCTGTCAGAAGGAAATGGGAACAAATGGCAAGATCCACAGTGGCGTATTGTTAAGGGCAACTCAAAGGAAACAACGTACCATATGCTCCAAGCAAATTTACAGAGGAAAAAATTAGCCACAAATGAACTTATGATCGAAGCTACAAACAGGAAAACCGCGGTAGCTCTCATTCAGGAGCCCTATGTAGGTCGGGAGAAATCCATGAAGGGTTATGCAGGGGTAAGAATATTCCAGAACGCTACACCGGGTGAGGGTACTGTCAAGTCAGCAATAGCTATTTTTGACCCAAATCTCGACGTTACTCAGTACCCAGAACTCACCACAAACAACATCGTTGTGGTGAAGATTCGGACAAGTGCCTGGAGTATTCTTTTGATAGCATATTACTTTGAACCCGACTCCCCGATAGAGCCATACCTGAATCGACTACGCGGAATTACCGAAAAAGTAGGAGCAGATAGGATCATTGTAGGTGGCGACTGTAACGCTAGGAGCATATGGTGGGGTGGAGATAAAGATGACTGCAGAGGGGAGGAGATGCTCGGAGCCCTGGACGAAATTGGCCTCCAGATTCTTAACGTAGGAAACGTACCGACATTCGACGTCATCAGAGGTGACCAGCATCTCACCAGCTATATCGATGTCACGGCATGCTCACCTGACCTTCTTGATCGCATAACAGACTGGAAAGTAATAGAAAATCTCACTTCCTCGGACCATAATGGCATCGAGTTCAGGGTTAAGACGGAAAGATCCAAAGGTACGGAAATTAAGAGAACTACCCGCAAATTTAATATAAAAAAGGCAGACTGGACCAAATTTCGAGAAACAGTTACCATACTTTTTAAAGACAACAACATAACCATAGACGCAATAAACAAAATCAATAGCCCAGACCAATTAGATAACATTGCAGAAAAATACACAAGCTCCATTTTAGACTCAGCTGCACAACACATACCTAAAAAGAAAGACACTGAAACATTAAATTTGCCGTGGTGGTCTGAGGAACTGGAGAAGATGAAGAAGAATGTCAAAACGATGAAGAGAAGGATCAGATGGGCTGCCCCTGTACGCAAACAAAGAGTCATAGGCGAGTATCTGGAGGTGAAAGAAAAGTACGAATTGGCCGCCGCTCAAGCCCAAATTGACAGTTGGCGAGAATTCTGCGAGAAGCAGGAAATGGAGGGTCTCTGGGAGGGGATCTACCGCGTTATAAGTAGGACGGGGAAAAGAGAGGAGGACGTTCCTTTGGAGAGTCAAGGACGGATTCTAAACGCGGAAGAGTCAGTAGCATTACTAGCTGACACCTTTTACCCGAAGGACGATGAAAAGCTGGATACGAGGGAACATAGAGAGAAAAGGCAAAGAGCTGAACAAATCATAAGAACCAATGACACAGAAGACGATCCCCTGTTCACTCTCTATGAGCTAGAAAGAACGATATCGTCCTTCAATCCAAAGAAGGCCCCTGGAGATGATGGTCTGACCGCCGATATTTGCGCACAGGCAATATCAACTGCCCCAGACACCTTCCTTGCCCTGCTAAACCGCTGCCTGGTTCTCGGACACTTTCCCAAGATTTGGAAACGAGCAACGGTAATAATACTACGAAAACCAAATAAAGAAAGCTACTCGGTACCCAAATCTTTCAGACCGATTGGTCTTCTACCTCTTCTTGGGAAAGTGTTCGAGAAGATGGTCGTTGCCCGTCTTAAGTTCCATATATTACCCAACATGAGCATAAAACAGTATGGCTTCATGCCGCAACGGAGCACCGAGGACTCTCTCTATGTTCTGATAAAACACATAACATCTAAATTGAAAGAAAAGAAACTGGTGACGCTTATATCCTTGGACATAGAGGGAGCCTTCGATAGCGCCTGGTGGCCTGCGATAAGGCTCAGGCTCGTTGAAGAGGGATGCCCTGGGAATTTGAGAAGGGTAATCGACAGCTACTTGACAGACAGATCGGTGGCAGTTAGATATCTAGGAGCAGAACATCTAAAGAAGACCGAAAAAGGATGTGTGCAAGGATCCATCGGCGGTCCCATCCTGTGGAACTTGCTTCTCGACCCCCTTCTTAAGGGACTCGAGCGGAGAGGGGACTACGTCCAGGCCTTTGCCGATGACGTGGTCCTCGTCTTTGATGGCGACACCGCTCAGCAAATCCAAAGACGGGCCAATGCATCTCTCGCCTATGTTCAGGAGTGGGGTGAGGCAAATAAACTGCGCTTCGCGCCGCACAAAACTAATGCCATGCTGTTAACAAGGAAGCTTAAACATGACACCCCACATCTGACCATGGGCGGGACTGACATTTGCATGTCAAAGGAAATTAAATTACTAGGGCTGACTATTGATGACCATCTGACATTTAACAAACACGTCATGAATGTCTGTGCAAAGGCGACGGCCATTTACAAGCAGCTGTCTAGGGCGGCCAGAGTCAGCTGGGGGTTGCACCCAGAAATTATAAAAACAATTTATACTGCCGCAGTTGAACCAGTGGTGCTGTACGCCGCAAGCGCATGGGCTCCTGCTGCAAACAAACAGGGCATAAGAAAAAAGCTGAACTCAGTGCAGCGTAGCTTTGCACAGAAGATGTGCAAAGCATACAGGACGACCTCCCTAAACTCGACACTGGTGTTGGCGGGGTTACTCCCCCTAGACCTAAGGATCCGAGAAGTGGCCGCGTTATATGAGACCAAGAAGGGAGTGCCTCATCCGGCGCTAGGAGATCGGGAGGTCGAGAAGCCTGGATCAGCACTGAAAGCCCCTCACCCAGCCAGCAAGACCAAGCTCAAACTCGAACGCCTGGAAGACATCGAGCAATACGATGAGAGCTCCAAGCACCAAGTGCGAATATTCACAGACGGGAGCAAGATTGGGGGTCGGGTCGGTGCTGCGTTCACTCTGATGAGTGGCGAGACCGAAGTGCGGGTCCTCAAGCTTGCTCTCCCCACATATAGCACTGTTTACCAGGCGGAACTTCTCGCGCTGAATCGGGCCGTTAAAGAAATAACAAAGAGACCCGAAAAGGACTTTGCTATTCTTAGTGACTCTATGGCGGCACTCCAAACTGTAGCAAACCCCGATGCCCTCCATCCCCTTGCAATCGAAACAAGGGAAAACATAAAAGTTGCCCTTACCCAGGGCAAAGATGTTACTTTATCCTGGATAAAGGCCCACATAGGACTGGAGGGAAACGAAAGAGCAGACGCCCTTGCTAAGGAAGCCGCCACGGGGTCAAAGAAAAAGCCCGACTACGATGCGTGTCCTGTCTCATTCGTGAAGCGTGTCATCCGTTGGGACACGCTGAACGAATGGGATAGAAGATATTCAGAAGGGGAAACAGCAACTACTACCAAGCTGTTTTTCCCGAGTGCAGTAGCGGCGTACAGTACGACCAGAAAAATAAAAATTAACAAGCACCTAACACAAGCACTTACAGGGCATGGTGGGTTCTCCGAGTACTTGACAAAGTTTAACCCGTCATGCACCTGCGATCCCGACAAGGGCGAGACAATCGAACACTTAATCACTGATTGTCCCGCCTTTGGCAGGAAACGCTTCGAAATAGAGCAAAAACTGGACACTAAAATCAACGTAGAAAACCTACCAGCATTAATATCTGGAAAAAAGTTCAGAAATGAATTTATAGATTATGTAAAAGATATTGTAATAGAGGTAAATAAAAGAAATAAATAGCATAAGAAACTATGACTAGATTGTATATTGAATTATAGAATTGTAGTCATGCATGTAGAATAAGGTAAAGCAAAGAAATGGTAAAGTGCATAAAACTGTAAAATTACAACAATATAGAAATAAGATATTAGAATAAGAAAAGGAAAATTGTAAAAAACAAAATGTAAATAAAAGTGTAACCCTTACTACCCTACCCCGTAGTTTAGAATAGGAATGACAGAATGAAAGAGAAGATGGATATAAGTACGAGAAGCATAGATGCGAGAACTAGTATGACAAAGAGAAATAGAATGAAAGAATAGAATAGAGTCGAACCCCTTCAGGGTTAAGAAATTCAAATAAAATTGCTAACATGATACCTGTTCATAAAAGGCTTTGGTTCGATCCAAAGGGAAAAGTATTATAAAAAAAAAAAAAAAAAAAAAAAAAAAAAAAAAAAACCTAACCTAACCTAACCTAACCTAACCTAACCTAACCTAACCTAACCTAACCAGTCTCTCTTCAACATTCTTCGAGTGCGGCACGGTGACATCGTTGCTGGTGACAGTGGTCAACTTGCGGACAACAAGTTGTCAACCTGCGGACAACTGGTGACGTGTCGGTGACTTGTGGACAACAAGTTGTCAACCTGCGGACAACTGGGTGACGTGTCGGTGACCTGTTGACAACAAGTTGTCAACCTGCGGACAACTGGTGACGTGTCGGTGACTTGTGGACAACAAGTTGTCAACCTGCGTACAACTGGTGGTGTGTCGGTGACTTGATGACAACAAGTTGTCAACCTGCGGACAGCTGCGGACGGGTCGGTGACATGTTGACAACAATGCGGTAGGTTGACGACTGATCGGTGACATGTGGTCAGCAAGTGGACTATCGAGCGAACAAACAACTCAGTTCTGGTGACAAGTGGACAACAAGCTGTCCACTTTTGTTAATTTATAATGTGTGAAGTGGACAACAGCGCACAAGTGAACAATATGACGCCCGAGAAACGGACTCCGGAAGACGAAGAACTTGCATCCCTCCAACATATAATGGGTCTTGCTGAAGACATAGTGGATAAAATCAAATCCAAGAAGAGTGTCACTGCAGAAATGAGGAATGATTGCGTCGAACGAGCTAAAGAGATTATTGAGTTTGCCCGTGACTTGCTTGTACAAGCCGGATCAAGGATTCTTGTCAATGATGCCATAGATAGAATCGAAACTTCCTTCAAACAAGAAATATCAAAACTTTCAAAACCTCAACCAACTCAAAGTAAATTGTCCTTTTCTGCAGTTGCAAAATCACTGCCAAAATTCAAGCCAAATACTTCAAACGTACCAAAAACTAAGCCGTCACTCATTGTTTCACCAGTCGCAGATAATCAAACAAGACAAGAGGTTTCTGAGCAATGGAAAAAGAGCATCTCTTTTAAAACAGTTACTTATGCACCAACAAAAACTTATCCACTTCCAAAAAACAAAATAAAGGTTGAATTTGAAAATACAACTCAAAGAGACGACACACTGAAACGAGTTACATCTAACACAGATATTCGTGTAGAACCTGAACAAAAACTTAAGCCTATGCTCTTGATAAAAGGAGTCACAAGTGAAACTCCCACCAACGAACTAATAGAAATTATTGTTAACCAAAATGAACAGATAAAGAACCTCAACCCTACAGACGATACAATAAAGCTGCGATTCACGAGAAAAAACCGACACGACCACCTTTACAATGCTGTTATTCTCGCTACTCCCGAAATTTGGAAAACTATTATCAATATGGGACGTTTGAATATTGACCATCAAAAAGTTCATGTTGAAAACTTCATCCCGCTTCTACAATGCTATAAATGCCTGAAGTATGGACACACACAGAAACATTGCTCTGCTCAACACAATGCATGCTCACACTGCGGAGCAGACAACCATCGCTTCTCTACGTGCCCAGTCAAAAGTGAAAGTGATAAGGTCTCATGCTATCATTGCTCGTTAAGAAACACAAAGTTTCGTCTTAAAACAGATATTTCTCATAGTGCAACTTCAGGAAACTGCCCGTTCCGAAAGTATATGTTATCACAACTACTAGAAAAAACTGACTATGGCTCACCTTAACAAGTCCCTGACTCAGCGTCCCGCAACCGAATTATGTTCATTCTTATAATAAGTGTCTCATTTAATTTTACTTTGTTAATATATTTTATTTTTATATGTAGTCTTAAAATTGTATTTATTACTATTATTTTGTAACGCTCAAATTCAAGTAATGACTGCACTACCTACTAATAATGTTTTTCTAGCTATAAGGTACTGTAAACTGTCTTAAATTTTAATCTTATGTTATAATACAATTAACTTATTTTTAATTCATGATCGGAGAAGCAAAAAAGTAATTGTATACCGTTCGCGATGAACCTTTGCTGATCCTTAAAACTTAAGTAATGTCTGATAAGGTATCAATAAATTCCTCCTGGATGTGGTTTTAACTCATAGGAGAAAACGAAAAAAAAAAAAAAAAAAACCTAACCTAACCTAACCTAACCTAACCTAACCTAACCTAACCTAACCTAACCTAACCTAACCTAACCTAACCTAACCTAACCTAACCTAACCTAACCTAACCTAACCTAACCTAACCTAACCTAACCTAACCTAACCTAACCTAACCTAACCTAACCTAACCTAACCTAACCAGTTGCATACTGACCTCTGCAGCAAACACGTGTCGTTCCGACTAAAAAATTTATTATAAATACTTAAAGTGATCCGATCTGGACGATCGAAGTGTCTTTTTGCTTGGAAAAGTGCGTGCTACCAGATTTTGTAAAAAATTTCATCTGGATTACAGTGAAAGTAGCATTTTCAGTGACCACGTGCTCTTTTTGGGGTTAAACTCCAAAAATTCACGGAAAATAGCGTGCGGCGCGGAATTAAGCCCGCTTCCCCACCTTTTTTCTGAGTGCATCAGAAGGACACCACCATGCGGCAGATTTTGATACCAGTTTGGACTTCAGGAGCCCGCGCCTTCAGGAGTTATTAAGGGAAACATAAATCCTAACCTCCACTGAAAATCTAGAAGGAGCGTAGCAGCGGCCTGAAATTTTGCAGAGCAGTAGGCGACACACCAAGAAACCGGAATTTTCAAGTAAAAACTTTATATCTCATA
Organism: Keiferia lycopersicella; assembly: GCA_029255805.1. Lineage (NCBI taxonomy): Eukaryota > Metazoa > Arthropoda > Insecta > Lepidoptera > Gelechiidae > Keiferia > Keiferia lycopersicella. Next base: position 6,452,047 of record JARACZ010000027.1, on the reverse strand, counting down.
AACTTTCTTTTCTATAGACTTTTAAAAATTTCAAATTCAACCTCTAATAACTTCAAGACCGAAGTGAAAACCTGAAATCTTCAAGTGCTATCTTTTGCGCGCTTCATAGAAGACTACATTTAACGAAGAAAAAATTTATTTGGACAATTAGCTTCTTATCAGTAATTAAAAAACTGAAAATTTTGAAAATTTCCTCTTATATCGTGAAAATTCTGAAAACTCAAAATTTTATGACTGTTTATTATAAAACACTAATTTACATATTTTTTAAGATTTTTTCCATTCATTTATCGTTTTTGGATCCAAAGTTATCGATTTTTAAGTGTTTTTCTTAAATTAATCGACAAATATACATTTTAAAATTATTTGACACCGCCATTTGGTTATTTTGACTGTTTACGACTAGTTTGAGCCCAAGGTTGGAGTTGGTAGCGTTAAAATTGACGAAAATAGAAATTCCTTGAACTTTTTGAAGACTTGTAAATTTTTTGAAATTTCAATAACTTTGGTTCCAGTGAAGTTGGAGAGCTGTGGTTTCGAGTGTTGGGAAAGGCTCCCCTAACTTAACAATATCTCATAGATTTCAGTCGCTTTCAGTGACCTGAAAATTTCAGTCCTGAAAATACCACAAGACTGTAGCGAAGGTTTAGCCGAGCTCAGCAATCGAAATCCCAGACTTCTACGACGTCTGGTTGCTGAGATACAGGCTATTTTGTCCGGGTTTTGACAGTTATCAAACTGTCAAGTTCAACTTTGAGACCCTGTATCTCGGGAACCATATAGGCTAGAAAAACGATTCTTTGACTTGTATGTTATTTAGACTTAAGACTCTCCCTCCTGAAAGTTCCTGAAAAATCGGAGAGATAAAATCTCGGGAGCCTGAAAATATTTTTACCGCATAGAGGAGATCAGCCACGCACAAAAGAACCCAAACAGCAGATTTCTGCGATTTCGGGAGGCGAAGATATTCGGCATCAAAGTTTGACTTTGACAGTTCGGCCGCCATTTTGCAAAATTTAAAGTACCGATATCTTCGCTTCTACTTATCGTAGAGACCTGAGGTTTTCTTAGGGGTATACAGGAGGCAAAGCGGCATCATAGGAAACTGTTTTCAGGAAGTTTCAGGAGCATACTGAAACTGAAAAATTTTCAAGCTGCAAACCATCTCAGCGTGTGGATCTCGCTGAGTTCTTTCCAATAAGTCCAAACAGTGGGAAAATCGGACTAGAATTGCCCGAGTTACAGGGCTTTCAAATTTAATTTGAATACTTTTGGGTGAATTTGAACACGGGATTTCTCCGGAACCAGTTGTGTTTGAGTACCCGTGTTTGGTATCGTTGAGAAGGGCTTGGCGAGCACTACAACAATTTTGACACGAAATTGCTCTACATAGAGCCAATTACAAAATCCTCATTAACTTTGCCAAATTTGAGGGTACGAAGAAAATTTTTGAAAATTATTGTATATAAAAAATTTACCTTTACATCTATTGTCTGTAGTTTACATTAACTTAACATTTACTTATACGGTAAATTCATTTTTTGACTTGGCAGAGCCAAAATTATATTGACCGTTCTTGCTCTATACACAAGAACAAATTCCCTTTGCTTATCAGCACGAAACGATCAGACATGTCTTTCGCTATCCGCACACCCATCAAGACAAAGAAAGGGGATATGGCCGAAAATAAGACAAAACCAATGTCACCACCAGTAACGGAACTCATCGACTTGAGTACAGCTGAACAAGACGAGACTCGAGTTGACTTGTCGCAGACCTTTAGCGTAAGGAAAAGCATCGGTGAGTTAGAGGCACTAAATCAACCTGCCCCACATTCAAAATCACCAATTAAGAAGCAGCCGCCCCCTAAAGGTAAGCTTAAACTTACCTTCTCACAAACACAAACACAGGCAAAACCACAAGATCAAACGCAATCACAAACACAAATAGAGACACGCAATAGCCCGGTCAAAAAGGATGAGCACAAGGTGGGTAAGGTTATTAAGAAAACAGCAACAATGGAGAGTGGTAGCTCCACTCCACCGAAATACAAAAATAGAATTGATGAAGCTAAAGCAAGCGTCATAAAAGCAAAGGCTCACCTCAACTCAAACTCGGCCAAAAATATTAGCACGCTCATAAAGCAAGAAGTGTCCGCAGCCATAGACCGCATTTATGAGCTACTAAAAGAGTCTGAGGGAAGAGTTAAAGGCCAAACAAAAGAGAAAGGTGCCCAAGCGATACTGGATATCGAAAGACACAAGGATGGAAAACCAGAAAAGCCGAATGAACAGAGAAAGGAGATACAGGTACATGATCGTGTACTCGAAGAAAAGATCATCCAGAAGCTAAACGAACACACAAAGGCTCTGGAAGAGAATACCAACACGATCAACAAACTGAAAGAATCGCTCTCCGTACAAAGCGAAATCCTGGAGAAGGCATCTTACGCCAGCGTACTTGCCAAAAACACAGAAAAGCCCATTCACCAGAAAACTCTGCACTCCTTAATCATCGCATCCGGAGATGAGACAGACTCTGGTGACCAACTAATGGAGCAAGCAAGAAGCGCAATAAATGCAAAAGAGGGAGGCATACAAGTCCAGAAAGTCAGAAAAGCCAAAAACCAGAGGATAATCATGGGCTTTAACACCACCGAGGAACGCACTAGAGTCAGAGAAAGAATTGAAAAATCAGGCAAGAAACTCGTGGTCGAAGAGGTGAGAAATAGAGATCCACTGCTGGTGCTTAGAAACGTTATCAGCGCCCATACTGACGAGGAGCTGATAGGGTTTCTGAGAAGCCAGAATCGGAACCTTTTTCACGGCCTCGACGAAGACGAAAGTAGAACTGAAGTCAAGTACCGACGAAAAGCAAGAAACCCTCATCAGGCACATATTGTTGTTAGAGTGTCCCCTACAATATGGAATAGAGCGCTAGCCGCAGGGACTGTAAGCATTGATATACAACCCATTAGGGTTGAAGACCAGTCCCCACTGGTGCAGTGTTCTCTCTGCCTTGGCTACGGCCACGCCAGGAAGCACTGCACTGAATCGATTGTTAAATGCAGTCACTGCGGCGGCGACCACATGAAAGCCGATTGCCCGAGCTGGGTCACCAGGGAAGCACCAGAGTGCTGTAACTGTGTGAAGGCTAAACTGGACAACCGCGAGCACAATGCCTTCAGCTCCGACTGCCCTGTCAGAAGGAAATGGGAGCAAATGGCAAGATCCACAGTGGCGTATTGTTAAGGGCAACTCAAAGGAAACAACGTACCATATGCTCCAAGCAAATTTACAGAGGAAAAAATTAGCCACAAATGAACTCATGATCGAAGCTACAAACAGGAAAACCGCGGTAGCTCTCATTCAGGAGCCCTATGTAGGTCGGGAGAAATCCATGAAGGGATATGCAGGGGTAAGAGTATTCCAGAACGCTACACCGGGTGAGGGTACTGTCAAGTCAGCAATAGCTATTTTTGACCCGAATCTCGACGTAACTCAGTACCCAGAACTCACCACAAACAACATCGTTGTGGTGAAGATTCGGACAAGTGCCTGGAGTATTCTTTTGGTAGCATATTACTTTGAACCCGACTTCCCGATAGAGCCATACCTGAATCGACTACGCGGAATTACCGAAAAACTAGGAGCAGATAGGATCATTGTAGGTGGCGACTGTAACGCTAGGAGCATATGGTGGGGTGGAGATAAAGATGACTGCAGAGGGGAGGAGATGCTCGGAGCCCTGGACGAAATTGGCCTCCAGATTCTTAACGTAGGAAACGTACCGACATTCGACGTCATCAGAGGTGACCAGCATCTCACCAGCTATATCGACGTCACGGCATGCTCACCTGACCTTCTTGATCGCATAACAGACTGGAAAGTCATAGAAAATCTCACTTCCTCGGACCATAACGGCATCGAGTTCAGGGTTAAAACGGAAAAATCCAAAGGTACGGAAATTAAGAGAACTACCCGCAAATTTAATACAAAAAAGGCAGACTGGACCAAATTTCGTGAAACAGTTACCATATTTTTTAAAGACAACAACATAACCATAGACGCAATAAACAAAATCAATAGCCCAGATCAATTAGATAACATTACAGAAAAATACACAAGCTCCATTTTAGACTCAGCTGCACAACACATACCTAAAAAGAAAGACACTGAAACATTAAATTTGCCGTGGTGGTCTGAGGAACTGGAGAAGATGAAGAAGAATGTCAAAACGATGAAGAGAAGGATCAGATGGGCTGCCCCTGTACGCAAACAAAGAGTCATAGGCGAGTATCTGGAGGTGAAAGAAAAGTACGAATTGGCCGCCGCTCAAGCCCAAATTGACAGTTGGCGAGAATTCTGCGAGAAGCAGGAAATGGAGGGTCTCTGGGAGGGGATCTACCGCGTTATAAGTAGGACCGGGAAAAGAGAGGAGGACGTTCCATTGGAGAGCCAAGGACGGATTTTAAACGCAGAAGAGTCAGTAGCATTATTAGCTGACACCTTTTACCCGAAGGACGATGAAAAGCTGGATACGAGGGAACATAGAGAGAAGAGGCAAAGAGCTGAACAAATCATAACAACTAATGACACAGAAGACGATCCCCTGTTCACTCTCTATGAGCTAGAAAGATCGATAGCGTCGTTCAATCCAAAGAAGGCCCCTGGAGATGATGGTCTGACCGCCGATATTTGCGCACAGGCAATATCAACTGCCTCAGACACCTTCCTTGCCCTGCTAAACCGCTGCCTGGTTCTCGGACACTTTCCCAAGATTTGGAAACGAGCAACGGTAATAATATTAAGAAAACCAAATAAAGAAAGCTACTCGCTACCCAAATCTTTCAGACCGATTGGTCTTCTACCTCTTCTTGGGAAGGTGTTCGAGAAGATGGTCGTTGCCCGTCTTAAGTTCCATATATTACCCAACATGAGCATAAAACAGTATGGCTTCATGCCGCAACGGAGCACCGAGGACTCTCTCTATGTTCTGATAAAACACATAACATCTAAATTGAAAGAAAAGAAACTAGTGACGCTTATATCTTTGGACATAGAGGGAGCCTTCGATAGCGCCTGGTGGCCTGCGATAAGGCTAAGGCTCGTTGAAGAGGGATGCCCTGGGAATTTGAGAAGGGTAATCGACAGCTACTTGACAGACAGATCGGTAGCAGTTAGATATCTGGGAGCAGAACACCTGAAGAAGACTGAAAAAGGATGTGTGCAAGGATCTATCGGCGGTCCCATCCTGTGGAACTTGCTTCTGGACCCCCTTCTCAAGGGACTCGAGCGGAGAGGGGACTACGTCCAGGCCTTTGCCGATGACGTGGTCCTCGTCTTTGACGGCGACACCGCTCAGCAAATCCAGAGACAGGCCAATGCATCTCTCGCCTATGTTCAGGAGTGGGGTGAGGCAAATAAACTGCGCTTCGCGCCGCACAAAACTAATGCCATGCTGTTAACAAGGAAGCTTAAACATGACACACCACATCTGACCATGGGCGGGATCGACATTGGCATGTCAAAGGAAATTAAATTATTAGGGCTGACTATCGATGACCATCTGACATTTAATAAACACGTCATGAATGTCTGTGCAAAGGCGACGACCATTTACAAGCAGCTGTCTAGGGCGGCCAGAGTCAGCTGGGGGTTGCACCCAGAAATAATAAAAACAATATATACCGCTGCAGTTGAACCAGTGGTGCTGTACGCCGCAAGTGCATGGGCTCCTGCTGCAAACAAACAGGGCATAAGAAAAAAGCTGAACTCAGTGCAGCGTAGCTTTGCACAGAAGATGTGCAAAGCATACAGGACGACCTCCCTGAACTCGACACTGGTGTTGGCGGGGTTACTCCCCCTAGACCTAAGGATCCGAGAAGTGGCCGCGTTATATGAGACCAAGAAGGGAATGCCTCACCCGGCGCTAGGAGATCGGGAGGTCGAGAAGCCTGGATCAGCACTGAAAGCCCCTCACCCAGCCAGCAAGACCAAGCTCAAGCTCGAACGCCTGGAAGACATCGAGCAATACAATGAGAGCTCCAAGCACCAAGTGCGAATATTCACAGACGGGAGCAAGATTGGAGGTCGGGTCGGTGCTGCGTTCACTCTGATGAGTGGCGAGACCGAAGTGCGGGCCCTCAAGCTTGCTCTCCCCACATATAGCACTGTCTACCAGGCGGAACTTCTCGCGCTGAATCGGGCCGTTAAAGAAGTGACAAAGAGACCCGAAAGGGACTTTGCCATTATTAGTGACTCTATGGCGGCTCTCCAGACTGTAGCAAACCCTGATGCCCTCCATCCCCTTGCAATCGAAACAAGGGAAAACATAAAAGTTGCCCTTACCCAGGGCAAAGATGTTACTTTATCCTGGATAAAGGCCCACATAGGACTGGAGGGAAACGAAAGAGCAGACGCCCTTGCTAAGGAAGCCGCCACGGGGTCAAAGAAAAAGCCCGACTACGATGCGTGTCCTGTCTCATTCGTGAAGCGTGTCATCCGTTGGGACACGCTGAACGAATGGGATAGAAGATATTCAGAAGGGGAAACAGCAACTACTACCAAGCTGTTTTTCCCGAGTGCAGTAGCGGCGTACAGTACGACCAGAAAAATAAAAATTAATAAGCACCTAACACAAGCACTTACAGGGCATGGTGGGTTCTCCGAGTACTTGACAAAGTTTAAGTGCAAGGAGAACCCGTCATGCACCTGCGATCCTGACAAGGGCGAGACAATCGAACACTTGATCACTGATTGTCCCGCCTTTGGCAGGAAACGCTTCGAAATAGAGCAAAAACTGGACACTAAAATCAACGTAGAAAACCTACCAGCATTAATATCTGGAAAAAAGTTCAGAAATGAATTTATAGATTATGTAAAAGATATTGTAATAGAGGTAAATAAAAGAAATAAATAGCATAAGAAACTATGACTAGATTGTATATTGAATTATAGAATTGTAGTCATGCATGTAGAATAAGGTAAAGCAAAGAAATGGTAAAGTGCATAAAACTGTAAAATTACAACAATATAGAAATAAGATATTAGAATAAGAAAAGGAAAATTGTAAAAAACAAAATGTAAATAAAAGTGTAACCCTTACTACCCTACCCCGTAGTTTAGAATAGGAATGACAGAATGAAAGAGAAGATGGATATAAGTACGAGAAGCATAGATGCGAGAACTAGTATGACAAAGAGAAATAAAATGAAAGAATAGAATAGAGTCGAACCCCTTCAGGGTTAAGAAATTCAAATAAAATTGCTAACATGATACCTGTTCATAAAAGGCTTTGGTTCGATCCAAAGGGAAAAGTATTATTAAAAAAAAAAAAAAAAAAAAAAAAAAAAAAAAAAAAAAAAACCTAACCTAACCTAACCTAACCTAACCTAACCTAACCTAACCTAACCTAACCTAACCTAACCTAACCTAACCTAACCTAACCTAACCTAACCTAACCTAACCTAACCTAACCTAACCTAAGAACCAGTCTCTCTCCAGCATCCGACCGTGCGGGCGCGTTTGCGCATCGCTCCTGATTGGCTGCAAGTCGCCAACAAGTGGGCTTCGTTTCGGCAGCAGTCAATAACCGGGTCGCCGACAAGCAGCCATCGAGTCGCCAACAAGTCAGCAACAAGTGGGCAACGGTTGCCTGCAGGCGGGCTGCAGGTCTCCAACAAGTCGGCTAGGTGTGGGCGACTGTCGCCATCGGAATCGCCATCAAGCCGCCATCGAGGTTCCCATCAAGTGGCCTACAGGACACCAGTGAGTTGCCAGCAGATCGCCAACAAGTGGGCTTCATTTCGGCAGCAGACAATAACCGGGTCGCCGACAAGCAGCCATCGAGTCGCCAACAAGTCACCAACAAGTGGGCAACGGTTGCCTGCAGGCGGGCTGCAGGTCTCCAACAAGTCGGCTAGGTATGGGCGACTGTCGCCATCGGGGTCGCCATCAAGCCGCCATCGAGGTCCCCATCAAGTGGCCTACAGGACGCCAGTAAGTCGCCAGCAGATCGCCAACAAGTGGGCTTCGTTTCGGCAGCAGACTATAACCGGGTCGCCGACAAGTAGCCATCGAGTCGCCATCAAGTCAGCAACAGGAGAGCAACGGTCGCCTGCAGGCGGGCTGCAGGTCTCCAACAAGTCGGCTACGTGTGGGCGACTGTCACCATCAGGGTCGCCATCAAGCCGCTATCAAGAGCGCCATCAGGTGGCCTGCAGGTCGCCAATCGAGTCGCCAACAGCTGCTCTCGCCGGGATTTGCACGGATCGCCTGTTTTCTCCGTCTGTGACATTGTGACTCTGGTGGTGCTACTTCGGTGACGTAAGATTTTCTAGTGTCTCCCGCAAATTCTTTTCTGCGCTACTTCGGCAAACTTTTTACCATGGAGCCTGACAAACCCTATGAGAAGAGAAAAAAGGAACTTACACCGACTTATTCTGACACAGGAGTACCCCAAGTGCCTGATGACTTTTTCTCTGATAATGAAGGTGATGCTGATGACATTTCTGTGGTCAAGGACCCAGCAACTACATATAAGGAAAAAATCTTTGAGTTTACAAAAGAAATTAAAGGGAAGTTGACGGAAGGGAAAAGTCTCACGAAAAGTAATAAAAACACTATTCTTCAAATTCTCATTGCTATTCAAGAAACTACTACATCGCATTGCTCGTCATGTTCATGCTCTTCCGGCTCTTCCAATTCTCCAAACAGCACTGCACTTGATCGAGCAACGGTGACTGTAATTAAAGACACCATAAAAGAAGAAATTTCAAAAATACAAAAAACAATTCAAGTTATTAGTAAAGAACCGAAACCGACTTACTCCTCCACTCTTAAGGATACTTCGCCTATTAAACCGAAAAAGTTAAAGATCCCAACTACTAAGCCAGCCATCATAATAAGTCCGACTAAAGAAGTATTCAGCTCTGCCGAAACGCATGAATTAGTAAAAAGTAATATCACTTTCAAAGACACAAACTTTGCGCCAGCTAACATCAGGTACGTCTCAAACAATAAAATCAGCATGGAATTTGACAGACCGGAACAAGTGGATACAACGCTCAAGAAAATCCATGACTCGAATTGTCCCATAAAAGCAGAAAAATCCAAGAAATTAAAACCAATGTTCATACTTAAAGGAATATCAACAGATATACCACCGGAAGAATTGACAGAACTCATAATTAAGCAAAATGAGCACATCAAGAATGTTATCTCCACTCAGGACGACTTAGTTTTTAAATACAAGCGCAATAACAAAAAGCAAAATCTGTATAATGCTGTCATCATGACTACACCAATCATCTGGCGAGCAGCTATAACCGCTGGCAAGCTCAACGTTGACCACCAGAGAGTTTATGTCGAAGAGTACGTACCCCTATTACAGTGCTACAAATGCCTTCAGTTTGGCCACACTAGGCTCAGATGCACTAATGAGGACACAATATGCTCACATTGTTCTGCTATGACGCACAATTTCAAAGACTGCCCTGTTAAACATGACAACAATAAAGTAAACTGTTACAATTGCGACAAACACCTCAAAAAACATAACTCTAGCCTAGCAAATCCAAAACACAGTGCTACTTCAAATGATTGCCCGAAAGTTATCCTAATGGAAGGGAAACTACGTACCCGCATCGACTATGGACAATAAAATCATCGGTGAAAACGGTGACATCAGAAACAACGCTACAGTAACTTCAGAAACAACGGACGCAACTGTGACTTCGGATGCAACAATGCAAAATGTACCAAAGTGACATTTATATCGGTGACTTCAGTGATCCTTGCAACAGTGACGTTTTGGTGACATCGGTGATATTGGTGACGTCGGTGACATTGGTGACATCGGTGACTTCATTCAGTGATTCCAGCGACTCTGATGATTTGGTGACTTTAAAAGATCTTTGAGACTAATTTGGTGACATCGGTGACTTCAGTGATTCCTGTGATCCTTATAATTCGGTGACATAAGTGACTCCTGCCACTCTCATAACTTAGTGATATTGTGACAACGCACATCGATGATTTGGCGACTATGTCTTATTCACTTTAATTATTTCTAAATAAAAGTAAAAAATTCTCACGTCTAGGGAATGCAATTGATACATATAAAAATACAACAATCTTGTCAATATTACGGAAATTATTTATCTATAACTTTATAATTATTTACTGCTTTATAAAAATAATGTTGTGAACATAAAACACAGTACCTATAACATTGTTGTAGCATAATAGTACTAGTTGCATAGATATTAGCACTAAATAAAACCATTATGTAAACAAAAAGTAGACAAACAGGATGTAAATAGGATGTTTATCTTTTAGTGTATATCATTAGCGCTTAAGATAAATGTTTGTTAAACACTGACTCAATAAAATCCTCTTGTGGGCGGTTTTACCTCATGGGAGACATCAAAAAAAAAAAAAAAAAAAACCTAACCTAACCTAACCTAACCTAACCTAACCTAACCTAACCTAACCTAACCTAACCTAACCTAACCTAACCTAACCTAACCTAACCTAACCTAACCTAATCCAGTTGCGCTCTTGCCACGGTCGAGTTAGCATCTAAACCAAAGTTGCTCCGCACAAAAAAATCTATAAATATACGAAAAAGTTGTCCGATTTTCATAAATCATATATCACAAGATAGACAATAGTGTGTGCTATAAAGTGACTTTTAAATATTCAACCTTTTTGCAGTTCAAAAGTGAAATTTCCACAAAATATTCAAAAATTAGGGATTTTGGACCACTTTTCCAAGTGAAAATGGTGAACGCTGCGTGATCTAGCGCGTTACCCCCTGTTTTTTATTGTGCGAGTAGAGGGGCCCCTCATAGCCCCCGCTTTTTGACACCCGCAAATTCACCCGGACGTCATGGCTTCTGAAGTTATCAAGATATTCCTGAAAAATCCACGTGGTTTTTCTAACCTCTAGAACCAGAAGCAGTGGACTTGGACATCTGAAAATTTGCTGGGACCTTCTTTGTGACTACAGAGGAAAATTTCTGCAAGTAGAAAATTTTTATCACCTTCCAAAAAATTTTTAAAATTATTTATAACTCTGAACTTTGCCAGCTCATAACTTGAAGTGTAAAATAAAAATTTTGGTTCTGCAACTGCTATTCCCTGCGCGCTTAAGTGAAGAACAATAAAAATTTTTTTAAAGAATTTTAACTCAAAAACTGTAAAACGTGAAATCAAAACTGTAAAAAAAAAATTAACTCAAGATTTTTACTAGTAAAAAAAGTTATTTCTTAATATTTTTGCATCGTAATTGTTTGTACTTTCTTTACTTTATACATTTTTTGTAAAATTTTACCTCTAGCGGTTCCTGAGTATCGATTTTTCAGTTATTTCTGTTAATAATTAAATATTGTAACACTACGAACCTCTCTCGTATCCGAACGCGTCTTGTTTCGTTGGATGACGTCACGGGATACTGAAGTTCCTTTGAACGCCTCCTTTGCAAGCGCCATGTTGCGTGCGCGTCGGCTCTGCCGCCGCGCCGACCATTCCCGAACACCCGTTCGTTCTTTCAGTCGGGACGCCACCACCGTACGGGATACACGCGCTTGCGCCTCCCAGATTTTGCCGCGTTCCTTATCCTTTGCACATTCTTTTGTATTCTTTGTGTTTACTGTGTGTTTCCGTAGTTTTAATATACCACAGTGTTACATAAGACTCTCGTTTCATTTACGGCTGTCCACTCTATCACAAGTGGCGCCCACGTCGGACTTTTATTCACGAACTGAGACGTTTTGTGCCTACCAAAATGGCCGCGCAGTGCCCGCGTTACCACGCGTCCCGTCGCGAGTGATTCTCACCTTGCTTACGACCGCGTGTGTTTGTGTTCGTGACTTTTGTAATGCTCGCTAAAATGAGAAAAGCAGCACCAGTACGTAAAAGTGCTCGTACTCGTTCAGTAAACGATTCAGTGGACTCGAGTGGAAAGACCAATATGGAGGATTTGATCAAATCGTTTGCCCAGATCCAAGCCGACTCAAACCGTCAGCTTGTCGAGTCTTTGTTGGCTTCACGATTTAATCCAGATCCTGCGTCTGCGTCGTCGCCTTCGGGGCTCACGGCGCCGACCGGTAGTTTCGCTCGGTGCACCGCACGGTTCCGCGGAGAACGAAATGACCCGGAGCTGTTGGAGGCATTTTTAGACGCCGTTGAAACATACAAAGAATGTGCTAACGTGAGTGATGCTCACGCACTCAAAGGATTGCCGATGCTTCTAGAAGGAGAAGCAGCAGTGTGGTGGCGTGGGGTAAAGGCAACCATAGCGTCATGGAGCGACGCGGTCGCGCGCATGCGCGCCATGTTCGGCGTGCCGCGCCCGCCATTTACGATATTTCGACGGTTACTTCGAAGCGATCAAGGGACCGAGCGTGCTCAAGTCTTCATCGCCAGAATTCGCGCCGAAATAGCCTTGTTACCCTACGATGTTATAGAGGAGATGCAGTTAGATATGATATACGGCTCGCTCAATATGAATATTCGCGAGCGCGTCACTAGAGAAAGCGTATCTACAGTGGATCAACTCATCGAGAAGGCCAGAGCAGTCGAGGAGTCATTGGCGGAGGTGGACTCATCGGTTTCGTGTGCCGGCGCGAGCGCGGAGCGCGCGCACGCGGCGGGCACGCAGGCTGCGCGCGCACCGTGCGCGTCATTGGGCGCGCCGAGCGGCGTGGATACGAGACTGTCGTCCGCGGGTCGTGCAGAGGCGCGGGATGCGCCTCGTCGCCGCGCGCCCGCCGCCTCGCCGACCCCGACGGCGGCCGCCGAGAGATCTGCTCATCGTGTCAGCGGGGGTTCTGCCAAGCAGAACCATGCCACATCCATGGACTCATCCGTAAGCAACCCCGGACTAAGAGGTAAATTGTTTTGTGTCTATTGCAAACGTCCCGGTCACGATAAAAGTGCATGCGTCAAACTGAACAAAATTAAAAGTGACGGCGTATCGTGTTATTCGTGTGGTAAAATTGGCGTAATTAGGTCAAATTGCGATTGCAGTGGTGGTACTCGTAAAGATGTACCTAAGGAAGCTTTTTATGCTTGCGATTTCAAATCCGTGAAACCTAGAGACTCTAATGTTTCGATTTCGCCGAATATTTCAATCGCGGAGGTCGATGACCGCGGGGTCAACGTCTCTCCCAGCCATACGCTTCTTTCGGCCACTCAAAATTGTAATAACGCCTTGTGTGACAACTTACTGAATGTTAACCTGTTACGTAACGATGTTTTACCTACTTACACATTGCCTACTGTTATGTCAAACACTTTGCCTGCCGATTTTGCACCGAATGATGTTTCTTTTAACAAAATACCTACCAATGTTTTTCGTAAAGAAATACCTACGAATGTTTTACGTACGGAATTACCTACGAATGTTTTGCTTACTAACGAAACAGCTGTTGACGAATGTTTTAACTCGTTGCTTACCGATGTACCTAACGATATTTTGCCTAGGGTGAACGTCCCTGTTATGGACCGTCCATGTTCAAATGATAAAGATATGGTGTGTGCATTGCTTTCTAACCAAACGTTTGTTAACACGTCGCATGCAAGCCCGCGCATGGAGTTTGATAAAAATTCAAATGTTTTGTGTATGTATTCAAACGATTTTGTTACTGATAAAAATGATAACAGTGTCGAGTGTAATTCATCGAGCGCTGCGGATCTCGGAGGACGTCCCGTGTTGGAAATCGAGATTTACGGACAACTGGGAACGGGATTTGCAGATAATGCCGCGAGACGTAGTGTTGCCGGCTCCACCCTTTACGCCCTACTCAAAAGGAACTGTCATCCTTTTCGTAGTGACGTCATGAAGGTCAAACTCGCCGACGGTTACGTGTGTGATAGGGAAATCAAACTTGCCGATGTGGATGTTAACTTGAAAGGTTTAGTAATACCTACTACTTTCGTTATATTTCCGGATGCACAAGATAACGACACTTTGTTAGGTATCGATTTTTTACGCAAAGCACGTATCACTATTAATCTCGACAATAACTCATGGTTTTCAGCTGATCGCCCTGAGGTCATTCACCCGTTGCGAACCGAGGAGACTCGCAACTATGTTGGCTACGCCGCCGCGGATATTCTGCGGGCGGATGAGGGATCGATGCTGTCACTTTCGCAGAGGAGCAGCCTGGCTGACCTGCTGCAGGAGTATGAAGACATCTTCAGAGAAGGGGGAGGAGCTACGCCGTTCGCAGAGCACTGTATCGATACAGGTAACCATCCGCCTGTCGCAGTGCCGCCCTACCGGCTTACTCCCGCCAAGAAAGCTGTGATGGAAGACCAGCTCAATAAGATGTTGGATGAGGGCATCATTGAGGAGTGCGAGTCCCCATGGGCCGCGCCCGCTCTGCTAGTGCCAAAGAAAGATGGAACGTTCAGGTTTTGCGTGGATTACCGCAAACTTAACGCTATAACGAAGAGCGACGCCTATCCCCTACCTGTTATAGATGACTTGCTACAATATACAGGTAAAAGCTGCTTCATGACCACCATCGATCTCCGATCCGGTTATTGGCAGGTAGCCGTCAAGGAAGAGGATAAGGACAAAACAGCGTTCGTGTCGCCGTTCGGGGTTCATCGTTTCAAACGAATGCCGTTTGGGCTGAAAAATGCGCCGGCGACGTTTCAACGACTGATCGACCGTTTTAGGACTGGAGCTGCCTTGAAGGACGTTACCATCCTAGGTTACATCGATGATCTCATCGTGATCTCCCCGACATACGAACAGCATCTGCGCGACCTTCGCGCTGTTTTCGACCGTCTTCGTGTCTTCTGCCTTCGAGCCAACCGCGCCAAGTGCGTGTTCGCCAGGGACAGCGTTAAGTACCTTGGTCACGTGATCACACCACAAGGAGTGTCTCCAGATCCTGACAAGGTATCATCCATCGCCGATATGAAGGAACCTACTAACGTGAAACATCTGAAATCCTTCCTACAGACCTGTTCATGGTTCAGGAAGTTTGTTCCCAACTTTTCTAAGATTGCCCAGCCATTGACTTTACTCACAAAGAAAGATCAGACCTGGAAATGGGAACCAGATCAAGCCAATGCTTTTAAAGAATTGAAGAGATTACTTACCTCTGCTCCAATACTTACCCAACCAGATTATAATCGTCCGTTCATTCTCAGGACCGACGCCAGCAACTATGCCCTGGGATGTGCTCTGCTCCAGGGGGAGACACCACGTGAGGAGCGTCCCATCGAGTACGCCAGCCGTCTGCTGACGCCAGCGGAACGCTACTCTACGACGGAGCGCGAAGCTCTGGCCGTCGTGTGGGCAGTCGAGAAGTTCCGCGGCTACATCGATGGACATGAAGTGCATGTCGCCAGCGACCATCAGCCGCTCAAGTGGTTACTCACCCTGAAGTCGCCCACCGGCAGACTGGTCAGATGGGCCATGAAGCTGCAGTCATTCAACCTGAATGTGGACTATACACCTGGAAAGGCAAATGTAATCGCTGATACGCTCAGCCGCCCGCCGTGCAATGATGAAGCTCGCGATGCGTGCGGGATGTGCACCGTCATCGTGGAGACGCCGCGCTGGGACGCTACTGCTGTGCGTGAAGATCAGCTCGTCGATCCTGAGGTTGCTAAGATAGTGAAAGAGCTGGAAGGAACAGAGGAAGTCGCTATAAAGAGATGGACAGAAAGAGGATACCATATGTCGAGGGGAGTACTATACCGTTATGCTGACGCTGAATCAGAAGAACCGCAGCTGGTCGTGCCGGAAAACCTGCGAAAGAAGGTGTTAGAAGAATGTCACGACGCTGCTACTTCAGGACATGGTGGAGTAGAGAAGACTCTGCATCGCATCTCGCAACGGTTCTACTTCCCAGGCATGCGCCGTTTTGTCGAGGACTACCTGAAGACGTGCGTCGATTGCCAGAGGTACAAACCCTCCAATCAGAAGCCGCCTGGCCTCATACAAACACCAGTCCCGGCACAACGTTTTGAGGTATTAGCCATTGATCTTTTTGGACCATTGCCCAAGGGGCCTAATGGGGAAAGATGGGTTCTCATAGTCGAAGATACCGCAAGCAAATGGGTAGAAGTCTTCGCTCTAAATGAGGCCACGGCAGAAGCTTGTGCCAAGAAACTCATTGATGAAGTGTTCCTGCGATTTGGATTACCACGGCGCCTTGTATCTGATAATGGCGTCCAGTTTGTCGCAGACGTTATGCAGCATGCTATGTATGTTCTAGGAGTGAAGCAGAACCTGGTGCCTCTCTACCATCCAGAAGCCAATCCCGTCGAGAGGAAAAATCGGGATTTGAAGACCCAGATCGCCATCTTAGTTCAGAACGAGCATAACAAATGGCCGGAAGTATTGCCATTCATACGTTTCTCTCTGAACTCTGGCCTGACTAGCAGCACAGGACAAACTCCTGCTTACCTTACGTTTGGACGAGAGCTTCGTTCACCTATCGCAGCGCAGAGCGACCTACGAGCTGTAGTAGAGTCTGAAAACTATGTGCCTCAGATCACGCCGTATTTGCTCAAGCTTGCAGACACCTTAAGTACTGCTAAAGAGAAAATAGAGCACGAGCAAGATCGTCGGAAGGCCGC
The DNA here is from genome assembly GCA_029255805.1 of Keiferia lycopersicella. Lineage (NCBI taxonomy): Eukaryota > Metazoa > Arthropoda > Insecta > Lepidoptera > Gelechiidae > Keiferia > Keiferia lycopersicella. Next base: position 6,435,437 of record JARACZ010000027.1, on the reverse strand, counting down.
GAAGGATGCGACACGTCGAGAAGGAGAGGAGTATGAGCCTAGTGACTTAGTCCTGCTCAAGACCCACGTGCTAAGCAGCACTAGTAAGGGCGTTAGCTCTAAGTTTGTACCCAAGCGGGATGGACCCTATCGCATCGTGAAGAAGGTTAGCCCTACTACATATCTGTTGGGCCACTGCGAGCCACCCGATGAAACAATTGGGAAATACCACTCTATGGACCTCAGGCGCTATCATGCCCGCCATGAGTGTGATCGAGCTGTGCCTGTAGCACCAAAGAAGAAGCGAGGCCGTCCTCGCAAGCCTACCACTTAGCTTATCTTATTTTGTAAGTTTGTGTGTTTTAGTTTTGATGCTTTCGAATTTTGCATGTTGTTCTTTTTGTCATGTTTTTGGAAGAGTTTGACCTATCGTGAGGGCACTAACTAGGTCAAAAGGGGGAGCATGTAACACTACGAACCTCTCTCGTATCCGAACGCGTCTTGTTTCGTTGGATGACGTCACGGGATACTGAAGTTCCTTTGAACGCCTCCTTTGCAAGCGCCATGTTGCGTGCGCGTCGGCTCTGCCGCCGCGCCGACCATTCCCGAACACCCGTTCGTTCTTTCAGTCGGGACGCCACCACCGTACGGGATACACGCGCTTGCGCCTCCCAGATTTTGCCGCGTTCCTTATCCTTTGCACATTCTTTTGTATTCTTTGTGTTTACTGTGTGTTTCCGTAGTTTTAATATACCACAGTGTTACATAAGACTCTCGTTTCATTTACGGCTGTCCACTCTATCACAATATCTAATTAAAATATGCTATTTTTGGTCACTTGATTGGCCTTAGTACACTCATCTGACATTGGATAAGCCCAAACCCTGGGCTTCTAACGTCTGTATCGGCGGAGTTGAACAATTTCCGCCATTTTGTTTTTTGTTTTGAAATATTGAAATCGTTATAGCTCAGGAACCAGTGCAGTTAGAAGAAATTTGCTGCCACAGCTATTTAGAGCGCATCTTTATCTACGACAATTTTCAGGTTTCAGGCGTTTTCAGGCCCTGAAATTTTTTAAACCTGAAAACATACTCAAGAGACGCTGTGGGTCAGGACGAATCCCCTGACACCAAGCACGAGTCTCTACGACATCCGATTCCGGATTTATTGGCTTTTAAAGCCAAAGTTTGACATTTCGGCGGCCATATTGGATTTATTTAACCTGCTGTAATTTCGTATCTGAGGGTCCTAGAGACTCGAGTTTTGGAATTTAAACTGACAAAAACTTTTTTCACCCGGTCCTCGCATTTCAGGCCATTACGAGTCGGAAATTTTTCAGGCCCCTGAAAAGGACTTTGACAAAAAATTAGGGCGAATCCAAGGCAAACAGTTCAAGCGCCGTTCTTCTGCGACCTCTGGAAGAGCCGCTATCGCAGGTCGAAGTTTGACCTTGGCAGCGCGGACGCCATCTTGGAAAACTTTAAAGCTTCATAATTCCCCAACCAAGGGTCGTAGAACAAAACGGAAAAATCTTGACATCATATCTAGGCCTAAATTATACGATCAGTACAGTTTCAGTCGTTTTCAGGAGCTGAAAAGTCTTCAGCCTGAAACCGAATTCAGAGTGTAGCCCTTCTCGGGCACAGTCAGATAAGCCCTCACACTTGAGTTTTGGGCTTGTGGTTCCGGAGCTATCTCAATTAAAAGCCTGTCTGGCGGCCATCTTGGTTTTAAAACCATAACTAAAAACGGCCATAGCTTGGGAACTGGTTGCCCTAGGGCACTGGTGTTTGGTATCTCTGAGAAGGGCCCGGTAAGGACTACACGTTGGGACTACTTTTAAAGCTCTATGTAGAGCAAAAATTTTTTGACTCCGTAGAGACATATTTACATTTATTATCTATTAAATTTGAACCTCTAAATATACTTACAAAGGCTCTATTGAGCTAGGTTGTTAACATTTGACCTGTGTTCTCATTTTTAGTTGACAGTGGTGCAGTAGCACATATTTTATTTTCATATATTGTATATTTCGTGTCTTGTTTCTATTTTATTTTGTTTTAGATATAGTTTAAATTCTGACGTTCAAATCTGTTGATTTATTAAGTTGCAACACCCTTTACACTGTTGCAAGTTGCTCTATTTTTCTTTTTATCTTTTTCTGTGTGTTTTGCTTAAATTTGACGCATTCCTCAAACCATGTTTGCCCGAACACCGATAAAACCAGTCGATGCAAAGGAGAAAAAGAAATCTCCACCAAAAACCCAGACACTGTCGACGACAAATGTTAGGAAAAGCATCGAGAGACTAGAGACTGAAAAAATCGGAACCCAAAACCCGACTCCGACTACCGGAGCGTCTAGCAGCAAAGTCCTGCCAAGACGAGTGCTTGCTACCCGCATGGCTGACGCCAAAACAATATTCGTCTCGGCCAAAATAAGTCTCAACCAGGCTGGAAATATTAGGAAAAACGTTTTGGAAGCATTGGACAAACTCTACCAAATGATAAAAGACTCAGACACAGAGAATCAGAATACTAGTAACACCGGGCCTAAAATTGAAAAAACCCCTGAGGCACCCGAAGAGATGACAAAAGGGGAAACCGAGGAAAGAAACAGCTTAATCACCGAACAGTTAAAAGAACAGAGCAGTCTCCTCCTCGAAAACTGTAAGAAAATAGACGAACTCAAAGAAAGGATAGAAGAGCAACATCACCTCCGGAATAAAAAATCCTACGCCGAAGTTATTTCGCTCCACCCAACCTCACACCCTCTCCCACAGAGTGCACTGCACTCTGTAGTTGTAACATCCCAGGACGAAACCGAAACTGGTGAACAAGTACTTACAAAGGTCAGAGAGGCGGTTGACGCGAAGGACGGATGGATTAGAGTAGAAAGAACTAGGAAGGCGAAGGATAGAAAAGTTATTATGAGCTGCAAAACTAAAGAGGACAGACAGAAAATAAAACAAAGACTTGAAAAGGCTGGAAAAAACCTGGTTGTAGAGGAGGTGAGGAACAAAGATCCCCTCTTAAAAATCTTGGATGTTTTCTCTTACAATAATGATGAGAGGGTATTGACGTGCTTCAAAAATCAAAACCAAGAAATCTTCCGCGACTTAAAAGAGGGAGAAGACAGGTTTGAAATCAAATTCAAAAGAACAGCCCGAAACCCGCACCAGAACCATATCATCCTGAGTACTTCCCCAACCATATGGAGACGAGCCATCGAAGCCGGAACGGTCTACATTGACCTCCAACGCGCTCGAGTCGTGGATCAGTCACCACTGGTACAGTGTTCCAGATGTCTTGGTTACGGTCACACAAAAAGGTTTTGCGTAGATCCAGCAGACCTTTGTAGCCACTGTGGAGAGCCGCATCTCAGATCACAGTGCCCTGAGTGGCTGGCGGGAGGTGAACCGTCATGTAGAAATTGCACTGTAGCAAAGGTGGAACACAACAACCACAACGATTTTAGCAATGAATGTCCTGTACGCAAAAAGCGCGACTTTATAGCGCGCATGTCTATAGCGTACTGCTAAGGGCACTCAAGTGGAAACCAGCAAATACCGAGTGCTTCAATGCAACCTCCAACGCAAAAAGTTAGCCACGGACGAATTGATGATCGAAGCCACAAAAAGGAAGGTTGCGATAGCGTTGGTCCAGGAACCATACGTGGGTGCGTCCGAAACTATGAAGTCATACCGTGGAGCCAGAATCTTCCAACACACTGGACCGGGGGTAACAAAAGCAGCTGTGGTAATCCTCGACCCAGACTTAGATATCACACAACATCCGGACCTCTCCACAAACAACATCGTAGTGGTGAGCGTTAGTACAAAACAGTGGAAACTTACGGTGATCTCATACTACTTCGAACCGGACAAACCCATTAAAGGGTACCTGGATCAATTAACCGGAATAGTCAAAACCTTGAAACGGAGGCTTATTATTGGAGGAGATGCCAACGCAAAGAGCACCTGGTGGGGAAGTACAGAAATTGACCACGAAGGTGAAGATATGGCCGGCACGCTGCACGAACTGGATCTCAACATCTTAAACAAAGGCGACACCCCCACATTCGACACTATTCGTGGAGGGAAGCGCTTGACCAGTTTTGTAGATGTGACGGCCTGCACCACCGACCTGCTGAACTTGGTGGATGACGGGGAGGTCATCATAAACCTCACCAGTTCTGATCATAATGGGATAGCCTTTACCATCAATCTCAAAAAATCGGTTGGAATGAGCGTCCAAAGAACAACTAGATTGTATAATACAAAAAAAGCGGATTGGAAGTCTTTCCAAGATGGACTGAACCAAACAATGACAGAAAACAATTTGACCATAGATGAGATTGATAAAATAAACAAGGTCAAACAATTGGAACAGTTCATTGAATCGTATCAGAATACTACCACCGAAACCTGCAATCAAACTATACCTAAGAAGAAAAACTTTGAGACGCTTACCTTACCATAGTGGACAGAAGAGCTGGAAAAGATGAAACAGGAAGTCACGACTAGGAAGCGCAGAATCAGAGTCGCTGCTCCAATAAGAAAGCAGAAGGTCGTTGATGCCTATCTAGAAGCCAGAGATAATTATGAGGCAAAGGCAAAGGAGGCCCAGATTGTGAGCTGGGTGAAATTCTGCGGCACACTGGACAAGGAAAACTTATGGGAGGGCATATATAGGGTCATAGGGAGAACGGCAAAAAGAGATGAAGACGTACTCCTCGAGCAAAATGGCATCACTCTCGACGCCAAATCATCGGTAGAGCTGTTGACAAAAACATTTTACCCGGAAGACCTGGAGGAAAGCGATAACACAGCTCATCGTGAAATAAGAATCCGAGCGTCAACAGTCAATGACATACCATCCGAAGAGCCAAATGATCCCCCCTTCACTACCACGGAGCTATATACCGCACTGGATTCCCTGAACCCAAAAAAGGCGCCAGGTGCCGATGGATTTACATCAGACATATGTAGCAACGCTATAAAGAATGACCCAAAACTTTTTCTGGCGGTACTTAACAAATGCCTAGACCTGCATTACTTCCCGGTTATCTGGAAAAAAGCTACGGTTATTATAGTGAGGAAACCAGGAAAAGACACGTATACGAGCCCTAAATCATACCGCCCTATAGGCCTATTACCTGTCATGGGAAAAATTTATGAAAAAATGTTAGTCGCAAGACTAAAATATTACCTGCTGCCAAGGCTAAACCCCAACCAGTTTGGCTTTATGCCCCAAAGGAGCTGCGAAGACGCCCTTTATAAACTAATGCAGCATATAAATGCCAAGCTCGATGAGAAGAAAATAATAACCATTGTATCATTGGACATAGAGGGCGCCTTCGATAGCGCCTGGTGGCCAGCAATAAGAGTCCAACTGGCAGAGGGGAACTGTCCACAGAACACAAGAAAAGTCATCGACAGCTATCTTGAACAGAGAACAGTTACAGTTAGGTACTGCGGGGAAACTTACAGCAAAGCAACTAACAAAGGTTGTGTCCAGGGGTCAATTGGTGGACCCATCTTATGGAACGTGCTACTAAACCCCCTCCTGAATACTCTCACCTCTGAAGGCACCTATATACAAGCGTTTGCTGACGATGTTGTGATGGTATTTGATGGACATACAGCACAAGAGATCCAAATCCAGGCCAATGCAGCTCTCGAACGTGTTCGTGTGTGGGGTGTTGAAAACAGGCTCAAATTCGCGCCCCATAAGACCAATGCAATGGTAATCACACGCAAGCTTAAATTTGACACCCCGCTCCTGAGCATGGGGGGGACGAGCATCGCCATGGCTGGGGAAATCAAGATGCTGGGAGTTACGATTGACCACAAACTCGCTTTTAACGCTCACGTAACAAGCACATGCAAGAAAGCCATCAACATATTTAAACAACTCGCTCGAGCGGCAAGGGCGAGCTGGGGCCTTCATCCAGAAGTGGTCCGGACAATATACACAGCAACCATTGAGCCTATAATTTTGTATGCGGCTGGTGTCTGGGGCCCAGCTGCTGAAAAACTGGGAGTGCAAAAGCAGCTGGGCACTTTACAGAGAGGTTTCGCACAAAAAAATTGCAAGGCTTACCGAACTGTCTCTCTGAACTCTGCGCTGGTCTTGGCGGGGGTCCTCCCTCTTGATCTCCGGGTGAGAGAGGCCGCTTCTCTATACGGGATCAGGAGGGGGGCCCCCTTGCGCGTGCTGGGGGATAGAGAGATAGAACGACTAACGCCAGCCACAGAAGTGCCACACCCTGCAACACTCGCAGACCTCGACATAACGAGCCTTAAAAACCGCGAAGACGTCGAAGCAAATAGCAGCTGTGCGGTAAAAATCTTTACAGATGGCAGCAAGATTGGCGGGCGGGTTGGTGCTGCGCTCTCCGTGTGGGAGGGTGGCGCAGAAACCCATTTAAACGCTTTTATTTAAATGAAATTCAGACAAGAGTGCAGTTGTAACATAATTTAAGTATTTAATATTATTATAATAAACCTTTAAATGTACCTCTTTGAATTATTGTAATAAATAATACTTAGTGTGTTTGGTTATTAAGAAAAAGGGGAGAAAATTGTCTCTGCCTTTAAGCTATTATTTAGCTTGGCGGAATTATGGTTGTATATTAACTGTATTTTTTTGAGAATAAACGTATTATTTATTTATTTTTATTTATTTATGTAAATGAGGTAGAATCTCATTTTAGTTATTTATAGTTTGCTTTATGAATTATCTCTGGTGCTTTGACATAACTGTACAATTGTTTTGACAATGACATATTTGTATTCGATTGATTTTATCTTTATAGAAAAAATGTTGAAATAATTAAATAGAAATAATAGCTTGAAATCTAGTTTCTGTTTCAGGTATGTAAATTGATTTCGTTTTAATACTTTATTGTAAATATTCACTTAATAAAAATAAAAATTCTGTTTCAGTTTCAGCAACTAAATACAAGTTTTATTTCAAGGAAAATTAATAACATTATAAAACTAGATTTTTATGGCTAACGTTTTTAAAAAATGGAGAAATTAAAATTTGAATTCGTAGTAAAAGCTGCGGAAGATCCAAAAGCTAATATAATATGTATAACGTCAATAACTGATACCAATAAGCAGACGTTCATTCTGCCTAATATAATCCAGCCGGCAAAATTACATGAACAAATTACAAAAACAGAGATTTTCAAAAATGTGAAAAATACATTGCAAAAAAGACACGAGAAAAGACAAGTATGGATTCCGCTAACTCCAGAAATACGAGAAGTTTATATGGATGAACTTGAAAATATGCAATTTAAGGGTTATTTGCTAGAACAGATTTTCCCCGACACGCAAGGAGAAACATCGTCGGCAGGATTATCGGAAGCAGCTCTTTCAAAAATTCTTGAAAAATTTACGGAGACAAAAAAAGATACAGGGTGTCCAAAAATTTCTCTGCGGCAGTTGTCGGAAAAATTTGTCATAGACAAATTCAGCAAAAAAACTACGAACGTTTCTCAATGGATGACGGTTTTTGAAGAAGAATGTGTCCGCATGGGAATAGAAGACGATTTACAAAAAATAGAGACCTTAAAACTGTTTCTAGAAGACGGATCTCTTGATTGGTATAGATCTATGCTTATAAGACATACTATAAACTCGGACTGGTCGATATGGAAAGAAAGTTTTTGTGAGACATACGCAGACAAAGGGTGGTCACCTGTTAGGTATGCGATTACATTTAAATATCGACAAGGCTCACTAATAGAATATGCACTTAAGAAACAAAGACTTTTATTGGAATTAAATAAAAAAATAGATACACAAACTCTTATGGATTTAATAGTTACGGGACTACCAAATTTTATAGCCGATAGAATTGACAGAAAAGATTTGACAGAACCTGAGGACTTGTTCAATAATATCAGAGGCTTGGAACATTTAGTTACAAAGAAGTTTCTTGAAAAGGATAACAAAAAGACAGAATTTTTTGAAAATAAAGTAAAAGAAAAGAATACTCAGTACTTACCATGCAAAATATGCGAGAAAGAGAACAAGGGAATCCATTATCACTCTGAAGCTGTATGCTGGTTCAAAAATAAAGACTACGATAAAACAAAAAAGGAACAAATAAGGAATGTGAATAACTCTATACTAGAGGTTGAACTGAATGGTTTAGATCCAAAAAACTAAATATTCCACCATTAATCAAAATAAAAATCTTATTAAATGACACTTTAGAAGTTTCAGCTGTATATGATTCTGGTTCGAACGTGTCCATAATAAATTCTAGGCTATTATCTTTGAAACAAGATGGTGCAGATAATGATAATAAAACCGCGTTTGTAACCCATGAGGGCCATTATCAATGGACATGCTTACCATTCGGCCTAAAAACTTCTCCGGCCATTTTTCAGAGGATTTTAAGCAGTATTATTAGGAAACATAAACTAGCAGGATTTACCGTTAATTTTATGGATGATATTTTGATATTTTCTAAAACATTTCCGGAGCATATTCAACATTTGTCAATGTTGTTAGAGGCAATTTTGAAAGAAGGTTTTAGGTTGAAATTCTCTAAATGTAACTTCGCTCAAAAGTCAGTAAAATATTTAGGCCACATAATAGAAAACAACACAATAACTCCACTAAAAGACAACTTAAAAGCAATCAGAGATTTCCCGGTACCGAAAACACAAAAAAATGTTAGGCAGTTTTTAGGTAAAATTAATTTCTACGGTAAATATGTGCCCAATCTATCATTAATTTTAGATCCACTACATAATTTACTACGAAAAGGCCAAATATTTAATTGGACTCTCGAATGTCAAGAATCTTTTGACAGAATAAAAAACCTACTTTGTTCAAAACCTATTTTAACAATCTTTGACCCAGATCTACCAATACATATTTATACGGATGCAAGTCTACAAGGATTAGGCGCTGTTATGAAACAACCACAACAAAATGGAGAAGAAAAGCCTTGTGCATATTTTTCTAGAAAGCTGAATGACGCTCAAAGAAAGAAAAAGGCTGTTTATCTGGAATGTTTAGCAATTAAGGAAGCAGTAAAGTACTGGCAGCACTGGCTGATAGGAAAAAGGTTCACGGTTTTTACTGACCACAAACCTCTAGAAAAAATGAATATAAAGGCGAGACCAGATGAAGAACTTGGGGACCTAACATACTATTTGTCTCAATTTAATTTTGAAGTTCTTTATTCACCTGGTAAATACAATTTAGAAGCAGACTGTCTAAGTAGAAATCCAGTGCTGGAATCTAATGAAAATCAAGAGGAAAGTCTGAGAATCGTTAATTTAATTAGATTAGTGGATATCCAAAATGATCAAAAAACAAATGAAGACATTAAACAGAATAAGGATAAAATTAATTTAAAGGATTCTATATACTACAAGACGATAGGTAAAAAAGAAAAAATTGTACTGACTGAAGAATTTAGTAAAAAGCTTATAGAGAGTGTGCATTACCATTATTGTCACTTAGGAATGCAACAAATGAGAAATAAGATTATGCCTTTCTATACTGCTACAAACTTAACATACAACATCAAGAAATTATGTGAAAATTGCGAGATATGTATAAAAAACAAATCCAGACAGAAATGTAAACTTGGGGTATTGTCTCACTTAGGTCCTGCTACATACCCTTTTGAAATAGTATCCATAGACACCATAGGTGGATTTGGAGGCTCGCGGTCTACAAAAACTTATTTGCATTTGCTGGTGGATCATTTTACAAGATATGCGTACATTTTAACTTCTAAAACGCAAAACGCAAGTGATTTCATAAAACTGATTAAAAGAGCATCAAACATTGGTCAAATTGGCTTGATTTTATCAGACCAATATCCGGGTATAAATTCAAAAGAATTTAAAAACTTTTTAGACAATGAAAACATACCCATTATTTTTACTGCTGTAAATGCACCTTTTTCAAATGGTTTAAATGAGCGACTAAACCAAACATTAGTTAATAAAATAAGATGTAGAATTAATGATAGTGGCAATAAACTGGCTTGGACGACTATTGCTCATGAATGTACTGATAGGTACAATGAGACTGAGCACACTGTGACTGGATTTTCTCCAAAATACTTATTAGATGGGTCCAATATTGATGTTGTACCAAACGAATTAAAGGAGGAAAATACTTACAATAAATTAATGCAGGATAGGAAAACGGCTCTAGAAAATAGTTTAAAATCGCATAATTATAATAAGAAACAGTTTGATAGAAATAGAATAGATTGTGAATTAGAAGTAGGGGATTATGTTTATGTAGAGAACGGAAATCGTTTAAATAGGAGAAAATTGGAAGAATTGAAAATAGGACCTTACAAAATTTTAGAAAAACTATCAAAATCTGTTTACAGAATAGATACGGGGCATAAGAAATGTAACTCAAATTTGTTTCATATTACAAAACTAGTTTCAGTACCCGAATAGAAATAAGAATATGTACATACAACAAAGCTAAAACTTATGGATAGACATAAAATTAACAAAAATATTAGAAGTAAATGTAATATAAATGTTCTAGTTGTTGGGGGGGAGATGTAAATGAGGTAGAATCTCATTTTAGTTATTTATAGTTTGCTTTATGAATTATCTCTGGTGCTTTGACATAACTGTACAATTGTTTTGACAATGACATATTTGTATTCGATTGATTTTATCTTTATAGAAAAAATGTTGAAATAATTAAATAGAAATAATAGCTTGAAATCTAGTTTCTGTTTCAGGTATGTAAATTGATTTCGTTTTAATACTTTATTGTAAATATTCACTTAATAAAAATAAAAATTCTGTTTCAGTTTCAGCAACTAAATACAAGTTTTATTTCAAGGAAAATTAATAACATTATATTTATTTAAACCGTAAAGCTTTGCCTGTCTCCTTACTGTACAGTATACCAGGCGGAACTGTTGGCCGTCTGCGAGGCTACAAGACGGATGGAAGCCATGAAAGCGCTGACTTTCGGAATCTACAGTGACTCCATGTCGGCACTGCAGACGGTCACAAACCTCGGCTCTCTCCATCCATTAGCAGTAGAAACCCGCGAGAACATTAAAAACCTGTCTCGCCAAAGCAAAACTGTGTCTTTGTTTTGGATAAAAGCGCATGCAGGGCTGGATGGAAACGAACGAGCAGACGAACTGGCTAAGGAAGCTGCAAATGCCTCAAAGAAACGCAAACACAATTATGAATTATTTCCCATCTCATTCGCGAAAAGACAGCTACGGCTTGAATCGATTCGTGAATGGGATGTGAGATATAAGTCAACAAATGTCGGTAAAATCACCAAAGTTTTCTTTCCGGACGCTGCTGCTGCTTATAGTGTAGTCAGAAAATTTGAACCAACCTTTCTAAGCACACAACTACTTACGGGCCATGGGGGGTTCTCCGAATACTTGTACCGATTCAAGTGCAAGGAGAGTCCCTCTTGGATATGCGATCCTAATAAAGAAGAATCTATTCTCCACATCGTACTAGACTGCCCTGTGTTCGGCTTGGAAAGGTTGGAACTGGAATATCAAATAGGCACGAAACTTACAGTTGAAAATATAAATAGTGTAATGATGGATAAAAGACGGAAAAAATTCTTAAAGTATTGTTCTAAATTAATACAAATTGTAAATAAGAGAAACAAGATGTAAAAGTATGATGACATTATATTGTGGAATATATTGCACATCATACACAAAATAAATAAGAATAAAATAAAAAAACAGAAGCTTAATAAAAATTAGATATAGTTAAAGCTAAATAAATCTGTAGGCAAAAATATTAGTTGTAAGAAAAACGTTTAAATGTTTAAAAAACTAAATAAATAACATTGTGTATGTTGTACCTTTGTGACCCCATAAGCTAAGAAAAGCTGCAGGACTCCCGAACGAAAACCCGGAGCCCTGTACCACCCTATCCGATTAAGGACTGAAAATAAATAAAACGAATAAAAGTAGAAAAAGTCCATGTTAAGCTAACTACTGTCTCTGATCACCATGTCAGAGGACAAACAAGCAAAACATACAAAAAAAATAAAACCTAACCTAACCTAACCTAACCTAACCTAAGATAGAAATAGGACGGTAATGTGACATGCTAGAAGGATTGCCTACTTTGAGAATAGGAATAACTGCTGCACGACGCCAGCAGTGTAATTTAATGCCCTCAGCGTTGGATTTAATGGCAAAGATATTTTTTTCAACTTCACGCTCAGTTACATGTTTAAACGAAAACGGAGAGTAAGAAGGACGTGAAAAGGAAGAAAGTGAATTTAATAAAGCCTGTTTGATGGAAGGGGGGATAGGACAGCAAGATGTGAAGTGAAGATTTAAGGAGTTTAGGACAATTAGAATTGCTGGTTTTACCTATACCCAAGGAGTTGAGAAAAGACCATACCTTTGCAGGATCACCGTTTTCAACAGAAGCGTGAATATGTTTCCGCTGAGCGTCTCTGCATAATCGACTACAACGATTACGCAGTACCTTGTAGCGCTCGTGATTTGCATCGGTAGGGTCATTTCTATATTTAACCTTTGCAGCATTTCTCTTAGCCATTACACTTTTTATTTCATCGGTGAGCCATGGTGCAGGCAAATGTTTCAGCTTGACGGGTCTAAGAGGAGCGTGGACATCAAACACCTGAATCAAAAGTGAATTAAAAATTTCAAGCTTGTCATCAATACTCTGTGCTTGGAAAACAGAGTCCCAATCAGTGCCACTAAGATCAGTCATAAACTTAGAAGCATTTATTGAGGCAAAGCTCCGTTGCATCACGACACGAGATTTAGGCTTAGGGCAGCGGATTTTGTACGAAAGGAAGACAAGATCATGGTACGAGAAGGCTTCAGCGTTGAATTGGCCATGAGAGCTAACATGATCAGTAGATGATACAATAATAAGATCTAGCAAAGATGGGGCACAGTGTGGGAAGTGATGAGTGGAATGAAGAGAGAGGATATTAAGGTCGACGGAGTCTATAATAGAACGAAGTTTAGTGGAACGACTAATATATAGAGAGTCATTATTAATGAGGCAGGTGTTGAAATCGACCATTATAATGGTATGATCTACAGTGGGTTTTTTTTTCCAAAAGAGCGTTAAACTTGGCAAAGTAATCAATGCTAAGGTGAGGGTTATAAAATACACCAAGAAGTAACTTAAGAATGTGCGAACATAACTTCAATGAAGATATGTTCGGAAGAGTGAGAATAATCAGTAGGAGATTTGTCAAGAATACTAAAAGGGAGATGACTTCTAAGGTAAATGGCTACACCACCCCCAGGAAGTTATACATTGAATAATGCCTAGATGGCGCTGATAGTTTATAACAAAGAAATATAAATGGCGTTACAGGTACCAACATTTGGTTATGCCTGTGACACGCTGCAACAGCTAATTCAAGTGAGGTGCCTAGGCTCTGAGAGGTGCTATGGAAACTGTCCTTCGATGACTGTGAGTCAAATGTAAGAGATAAAAAGTTATCTGAATCGTCACTTCTAAAGCTATTGTCAAAATTGGCAGTTGATTGCATTAAATACTAATAAATTTATATATATAAATAATAGATAATAATAAAAAATAAAATAAAAAATATGATATTAAAATAAAAAGTTAAAATTGGCTTAAAATTTTTACCACTCACCAGCAGTGTTCAAGTTAAAGGATCAATAAATAAATATAAAGCAGGAATAAATAAGAGCGATAGAATACGAGCAACAAACATAAATAATATTAAAAGAAAAAATACTTTGTACATTTTTCAGTAAGATATTAAAAATGAAACGACCAGGCTTATACAGCCAGCCAGCCAGAAGTCATTAGCCAAAACGCAAACACAATAACTCGTTCGAGTGACATTTAAAACAAAGAGTATAAAAAGTTAAAAATAACCTACAACTTACAGTAATAAGCAGCACGCTGTGTAGCTATCTTTAATATCGTACGCCAGCTAAGTAGGTTTACTTTCCTGTTAGTTATGCGCTCCTGGTACTTGAAATACAAATCCTGATTTGCGGAATGGCGAGTGTTCGGGGTTGTTGAATGCTGTAGCAATTTATATGTACCTATCTAAACTTCAACCGTATTTTAACAGCCGTCACTACTCTGCCCTCCCCGCAAGGAACAAAGGCGTGACATGTGTATGAATGAAAACTACAAAAAAAATCCACTAAGCTAAGTAGGTTTAGGTCTCTGTTGGTTTTGCGCTCCTAGTACTTGAAATACAAATCCCGACTTGCGGAATGGCGAGAGCAGTAGAAATTTATATCATGAGGACTGTTACTTAAACTACATTACCAGGAACACAGAAACGTGAAGGACATACTTAAACGCGTGACTTATTAGTACAAAATTTTGAGTAAAAAAGGTAAAGTTTTATATGTGAACCACAGAACCTTGTAAAATTTTACACCGCATAGAAAGCTGATAGTGATACGACGAAAAAGCTACAGATGTCGTTGAAAGCAGAATTTCTAAATTGTATTCCAATTCATACTTAAGTAATTTCCGATTATTTTTCGTTAGGTATTGAATATAATAATCTTATTAAGATAAATACCTACCTGAGAGATGGCCGTTGTCAAATAGGTGGGTCGTACCTTACTCACCTGTACCGTCAAAGACTTTCCGGGCTTACATAAACGTGTAAATGTGTAACAGCGTTCAGTCAATCAAGTATATATGTAAGTACCTGAACAAGGAAAGCGACCAGGCGACATTTGCTTTGAGGAATAACGACCGTGATGAAATGAGCGGCTTCCAATCTGGTAGGTACATTAGTTCTTCTGAGGCCGTGTGGCGGACACTAAGTTTTCCAATGCATAAGAGGCATCCACCAGTTATGCACCTTGATGTGCATTTAAAAAAATGGCAGCGTATATATTTTGACCCACAGAATGTTCGCGATCGTTTGGAAAGCCCCAGACAAACAACTTTTCTTGCTTTTTTCAACTATGCGCTGCTGAAGATTTTGCAAAAACGTTACTGTACGAGGAAATCTAATCTTATTATACTTACGACATGCAGCGTGTCATTTTTAATCGCCTAAGAAGAGGAACGGTGGTAGTTGGTTGGCCAGGTGTTTTTAAAAATTTATGTCCTGGGAAGGATTTACACAGTTCATCCAAATAACAGTGAGTGCTATTACCTGCGTCTTTTTCTATTTACTGTACGTGGCCTGCCTTTTTTTCTGCGCTAAGAACATTCGAAAATATTACGTAACCAACTTTCTAAAAATCTAGTATTCAATGAAAATTAGCACATTTGATATCTTAATGGTTTTTTATTTTGTTTTCTCATTTTATTGATTCAGAGGAAACAAAGGCGGCTGGTCTGGATCATTGAAGTGCACGGGAGACTGCACGTTTAGCAGCATTTCAATAACGAAACCTAGCACAAACAGTAGTACTAAAACTGTCATAATGCAGGTCACGGCAACAATATTCACGAACTTCTGTAAATAAAGTACTAAATATAATATAGATTAACCCTTAATAAAATAAAGGTAAAATAGTTACCACTTGTTATTTCTTAATAAATTCTACCATAAAATCAAAACTGGCATCACTGACGTATTACTTGTATGGAAATATAAATCGACGAATTATACCAATTTTTATAAATTGCAACACTTAACTTACAAACGTCACATTTGACATGTAGTCGAGTACAAAGTTGATTGTTCGCGGGTTTTGCAAGTTGTGTTCATATAAAATTCAGGTAAGTTATATTGGTCTTGAAATACGTAGATATAACCATATTATTGTTAATGTTATTATATTGTTACATTGTACTTTAGACAAGAATTTGTATGCTAAACGACGTTCTGAATTAGGTGGTAAAATATTTACCCTTGTTTGTTTGTGTTATGAAATATCGGATGTACTTAGTATGAAAAAAGTATGTTTGTTTAAAAAATTAACAGAATTTTAATAATAAAAATAAAAAAATAAATTTAATAAAAAAAACGTTTTGATTGCAAGACTTATATTGTTTTATTTATTATAACCTTGAGGGCTTTACCCACTGTTACTCTTTTTTGTGGGACACCAAGTCGTCCAACTGTTACTTGTTTTACGATAGAAATGAGAGATTAGTTCGTCGTAAATAGTAGCATAAATTTCCTCTTTTTATTATTTTTCACTCAATAAATAAATCTTATAAAAACCTGCGAGTAAAGCCAAAGCACATAACGAGATTTAATTGCAATTAAAACCCTAACGGATAATGGTCATTATTTTACCACTACTGCCAGTTCTAATTGGATAAGGGTAAAATATTTACCACCTAAAAAAAACCTCCCCCCCCCATATTTTCCAGGATTTTTCTCAAAATTTGAAATCTACGACCATTAATAAGTCTTAAACCAATAGTTTTTTTTTTAAATCATTAAAAGCTGCTCGCATTTATTTAAGGGTTAAAATTGTCTAAAAATATTGAAAATCAGTTCTAATATATCTAAATATCAAATATAAAAAAATGTATGAATAATAGGGCTACAATCTCAAAATACCATACCATACTGATAAAAAAAGAATAGAATTCGAATAAAATTCTACATAGTTAAGAACTGTAACGCAAAGTAAGGTTCATAATCATTAATAGTTAGTTAAATAAACAATTAAACGTCAAATCTGTTAAAAGTCGCCGAATATAATTACCTCAGGAGGTGGTTTTTTTGTAGATCTTCCTTTTTTAGATGCTGGCGCTTTCTTTTCTTCATACCCTGACCCTTTTTCATCTTTATCTCTCCCATCAAACACCATCCCGGCTGTCGTTGTTGTTAGCATCCTAGTCTCATAAAGGTCTGTCCAAAATGTTACGTATTGTAGATCATGTTTTATTTTTGAATAATAATCTTCCTCGCTCAAGGTGAAAAGCGAATGATTGAACCCAAGGCTCGCATTTCCATAACGTTCCAAAAACAATCGTTGTTCGTGTTTAATATGATCGTCATAACTTGGGGGGTTTTTCGTTACGCGATCTATCATACTTCTCTTTTTAGCAGACGTTGTCCAAGATAAATAATATTCTTCTAAAATACTTTTCCGGTCAATCGTTGTAGTTAGCATCTTAGCCTCATAAAGGTCTGTCCAAAATGTTATGTATTGTAGATTATGTTTTATAACTGAATTATAATCTTCCTCGCTCAAGGTAAAAAGAGAATGATTGAACCCAGGGCTCGCATTTCCATAACGTTCCAAAAACAATTGTTGTTCGTGTTTAATATGATCGTCATAACTTGGGGGTTTTTTCGTTACGCGATCTATCATACTTCTCTTTTTAGCAGACGTTGTCCATGATGAATAATACTCTTCTAAAATACTTTTCCAGTCAATCGTTGTAGTTGGCAGCTTAGCCTCATAAAGATCTGTCCAAAATGTTATGTATTGTAGATTATGTTTTATAACTGAATTATAATCTTCCTCGCTCAAGGTAAAAAGAGAATGATTGAACCCAGGGCTCGCTTTTCCATAACGTTCCAAAAACAATTGTTGCTCGTGTTTAATATGATCCTCATAACTTGGGGGTTTTTTCGTTACGCGATCTATCATACTTCTCTTTTTAGCAGACGTTGTCCATGATGAATAATACTCTTCTAAAATACTTTTCCAGTCAATCGTTGTAGTTGGCAGCTTAGCCTCATAAAGGTCTGTCCAAAATGTTATGTATTGTAGATTATGTTTTATAACTGAATTATAATCTTCCTCGCTCAAGGTAAAAAGAGAATGATTGAACCCAGGGCTCGCTTTTCCATAACGTTCCAAAAACAATTGTTGCTCGTGTTTAATATGATCGTCATAACTTGGGGGTTTTTTTGTTACGCGATCTATCATACTTCTCTTTTTAGCAGACGTTGTCCATGATGAATAATACTCTTCTAAAATACTCTTCCAGTCAACCGTTGTAGTTGGCTCATAAAGGTCTGTCCAAAATGTTATGTATTGTAGATTATGTTTTATAACTGAATTATAATCTTCCTCGCTCAAGGTAAAAAGAGAATGATTGAACCCAGGGCTCGCTTTTCCATAACGTTCCAAAAACAATTGTTGCTCGTGTTTAATATGATCGTCATAACTTGGGGGTTTTTTCGTTACGCGATCTATCATACTTCTCTTTTTAGCAGACGTTGTCCATGATGAATAATACTCTTCTAAAATACTTTTCCAGTCAATCGTTGTAGTTGGCATCTTAGCCTCATAAAGGTCTGTCCAAAATGTTATGTATTGTAGATTATGTTTTATAACTGAATTATAATCTTCCTCGCTCAAGGTAAAAAGAGAATGATTGAACCCAGTGCTCGCTTTTCCATAACGTTCCAAAAACAATTGTTGCTCGTGTTTAATATGATCGTCATAACTTGGGGGTTTTTTCGTTACGCGATCTATCATACTTCTCTTTTTAGCAGACGTTGTCCATGATGAATAATACTCTTCTAAAATACTCTTCCAGTCAACCGTTGTAGTTGGCTCATAAAGGTCTGTCCAAAATGTAATGTATTGTAGATCATGTTGTATTTTTGATTTATAATCTTTCTCGCTCAAGGTGAAAAGAGAATAATTGAACCCAGGGCTCGCATTTCCATAACGTTCCAAAAACAATTGTTGCTCGTGTTTAATATGATCGTCATAACTTGGGGGTTTTTTCGTTACGCGATCTATCATACTTCTCTTTTTAGCAGACGTTGTCCATGATGAATAATACTCTTCTAAAATACTCTTCCAGTCAACCGTTGTAGTTGGCTCATAAAGGTCTGTCCAAAATGTTACGTATTGTAGATCATGTTTTATTTTTGAATAATAATCTTCCTCGCTCAAGGTGAAAAGAGAATAATTGAACCCAGGGCTCGCTTTTCCATAGCGTTCCAAAAACAATTGTTGCTCGTGTTTAATATGATCGTCATAACTTGGGGGCTTTTTCGTTACGCGATCTATCATACTTCTCTTTTTAGCAGACGTTGTCCATGATGAATAATACTCTTCTAAAATACTCTTCCAGTCAACCGTTGTAGTTGGCATCCTTATCTCATAAAGGTCTGTCCAAAATGTAATGTATTGTAGATCATGTTGTATTTTTGAATTATAATCTTCCTCGCTCAAGGTGAAAAGAGAATAATTGAACCCAGGGCTCGCATTTCCATAACGTTCCAAAAACAATTGTTGCTCGTGTTTAATATGATCGTCATAACTTGGGGGCTTTTTCGTTACGCGATCTATCATTCTTCTCTTTTTTGCAGACGTTGTCCATGATGAATAATACTCTTCTAAAATACTCTTCCAGTCAACCGTTGTAGTTGGCTCATAAAGGTCTGTCCAAAATGTTATGTATTGTAGATCATGTTGTATTTTTGATTTATAATCTTTCTCGCTCAAGGTGAAAAGAGAATAATTGAACCCAGGGCTCGCATTTCCATAACGTTCCAAAAACAATTGTTGCTCGTGTTTAATATGATCGTCATATCTTGGGGGTTTTTTCGTTACGCGAACTATCATACTTCTCTTTTTAGCAGACGTTGTCCATGATGAATAATACTCTTCTAAAATACTCTTCCAGTCAACCGTTGTAGTTGGCTCATAAAGGTCTGTCCAAAATCTAATGTATTGTAGATCATGTTGTATTTTTGATTTATAATCTTTCTCGCTCAAGGTGAAAAGAGAATAATTGAACCCAGGGCTCGCATTTCCATAACGTTCCAAAAACAATTGTTGCTCGTGTTTAATATGATCGTCATAACTTGGGGGTTTTTTCGTTACGCGATCTATCATACTTCTCTTTTTAGCAGACGTTGTCCATGATGAATAATACTCTTCTAAAATACTCTTCCAGTCAACCGTTGTAGTTGGCTCATAAAGGTCTGTCCAAAATGTTACGTATTGTAGATCATGTTTTATTTTTGAATAATAATCTTCCTCGCTCAAGGTGAAAAGTGAATGATTGAACCCAAGGCTCGCATTTCCATAACGTTCCAAAAACAATCGTTGTTCGTGTTTAATATGATCGTCATAACTTGGGGGTTTTTTCGTTACGCGAACTATCATACTTCTCTTTTTAGCAGACGTTGTCCATGATGAATAATACTCTTCTAAAGTACTCTTCCAGTCAACCGTTGTAGTTGGCATCCTTATCTCATAAAGGTCTGTCCAAAATGTAATGTATCGTAGATCTTGTTGTATTTTTGAATTATAATCTTCCTCGCTCAAGGTGAAAAGAGAATAATTGAACCCAGGGCTCGCATTTCCATAACGTTCCAAAAACAATTGTTGCTCGTGTTTAATATGATCGTCATAACTTGGGGGTTTTTTCGATACGCGATCTATCATACTTCTCTTTTTAGCAGACGTTGTCCATGATGAATAATACTCTTCTAAAATACTCTTCCAGTCAACCGTTGTAGTTGGCTCATAAAGGTCTGTCCAAAATGTAATGTGTTGTAGATCATGTTGTATTTTTGATTTATAATCTTCCTCGCTCAAGGTGAAAACAGAATAATTGAACCCAGGGCTCGCTTTTCCATAATGTTCCAAAAACAATTGTTGCTCGTGTTTAATATGATCGTCATAACTTGGGGGTTTTTTCGTTACGCGATCTATCATACTTCTCTTTTTAGCAGACGTTGTCCATGATGAATAATACTCTTCTAAAATACTCTTCCAGTCAAGCGTTGTAGTTGGCTCATAAAGGTCTGTCCAAAATGTAATGTATTGTAGATCATGTTGTATTTTTGATTTATAATCTTTCTCGCTCAAGGTGAAAAGAGAATAATTGAACCCAGGGCTCGCATTTCCATAACGTTCCAAAAACAATTGTTGCTCGTGTTTAATATGATCGTCATAACTTGGGGGCTTTTTCGTTACGCGATCTATCATACTTCTCTTTTTTGCAGACGTTGTCCATGATGAATAATACTCTTCTAAAATACTCTTCCAGTCAACCGTTGTAGTTGGCTCATAAAGGTCTGTCCAAAATGTTATGTATTGTAGATCATGTTGTATTTTTGATTTATAATCTTTCTCGCTCAAGGTGAAAAGAGAATAATTGAACCCAGGGCTCGCATTTCCATAACGTTCCAAAAACAATTGTTGTTCGTGTTTAATATGATCGTCATATCTTGGGGGTTTTTTCGTTACGCGAACTATCATACTTCTCTTTTTAGCAGACGTTGTCCATGATGAATAATACTCTTCTAAAATACTCTTCCAGTCAACCGTTGTAGTTGGCTCATAAAGGTCTGTCCAAAATGTTATGTATTGTAGATCATGTTGTATTTTTGATTTATAATCTTTCTCGCTCAAGGTGAAAAGAGAATAATTGAACCCAGGGCTCACATTTCCATAACGTTCCAAAAACAATTGTTGCTCGTGTTTAATATGATCGTCATAACTTGAGGGTTTTTTCGTTACGCGATCTATCATACTTCTCTTTTTAGCAGACGTTGTCCATGATGAATAATACTCTTCTAAAATACTCTTCCAGTCAACCGTTGTAGTTGGCTCATAAAGGTCTGTCCAAAATGTAATGTATTGTAGATCATGTTGTATTTTTGATTTATAAACTTTCTCGCTCAAGGTGAAAAGAGAATAATTGAACCCAGGGCTCGCATTTCCATAACGTTCCAAAAACAATTGTTGCTCGTGTTTAATATGATCGTCATAACTTGGGGGCTTTTTCGTTACGCGATCTATCATACTTCTCTTTTTTGCAGACGTTGTCCATGATGAATAATACTCTTCTAAAATACTCTTCCAGTCAACCGTTGTAGTTGGCTCATAAAGGTCTGTCCAAAATGTTATGTATTGTAGATCATGTTGTATTTTTGATTTATAATCTTTCTCGCTCAAGGTGAAAAGAGAATAATTGAACCCAGGGCTTGCATTTCCATAACGTTCCAAAAACAATTGTTGCTCGTGTTTAATATGATCGTCATAACTTGGGGGTTTTTTCGTTACGCGATCTATCATACTTCTCTTTTTAGCAGACGTTGTCCATGATGAATAATACTCTTCTAAAATACTCTTCCAGTCAACCGTTGTAGTTGGCTCATAAAGGTCTGTCCAAAATGTTATGTATTGTAGATCATGTTGTATTTTTGATTTATAATCTTTCTCGCTCAAGGTGAAAAGAGAATAATTGAACCCAGGGCTCGCATTTCCATAACGTTCCAAAAACAATTGTTGCTCGTGTTTAATATGATCGTCATAAGTTGGGGGTTTTTCCGTTACGCGATCTATCATACTTCTCTTTTTAGCAGACGTTGTCCATGATGAATAATACTCTTCTAAAATACTCTTCCAGTCAACCGTTGTAGTTGGCTCATAAAGGTCTGTCCAAAATGTAATGTATTGTAGATCATGTTGTAGTTTTGATTTATAATCTTTCTCGCTCAAGGTGAAAAGAGAATAATTGAACCCAGGGCTCGCATTTCCATAACGTTCCAAAAACAATTGTTGCTCGTGTTTAATATGATCGTCATAAGTTGGGGGTTTTTTCGTTACGCGATCTATCATACTTCTCTTTTTAGCAGACGTTGTCCATGATGAATAATACTCTTCTAAAATACTCTTCCAGTCAACCGTTGTAGTTGGCTCATAAAGGTCTGTCCAAAATGTAATGTATTGTAGATCATGTTGTATTTTTGATTTATAATCTTTCTCGCTCAAGGTGAAAAGAGAATAATTGAACCCAGGGCTCGCATTTCCATAACGTTCCAAAAACAATTGTTGCTCGTGTTTAATATGATCGTCATAAGTTGGGGGTTTTTTCGTTACGCGATCTATCATACTTCTCTTTTTAGCAGACGTTGTCCATGATGAATAATACTCTTCTAAAATACTCTTCCAGTCAACCGTTGTAGTTGGCTCATAAAGGTCTGTCCAAAATGTAATGTATTGTAGATCATGTTGTATTTTTGATTTATAATCTTTCTCGCTCAAGGTGAAAAGAGAATAATTGAACCCAGGGCTCGCATTTCCATAACGTTCCAAAAACAATTGTTGCTCGTGTTTAATATGATCGTCATAAGTTGGGGGTTTTTCCGTTACGCGATCTATCATACTTCTCTTTTTTGCAGACGTTGTCCATGATGAATAATACTCTTCTAAAATACTCTTCCAGTCAACCGTTGTAGTTGGCTCATAAAGGTCTGTCCAAAATGTAATGTATTGTAGATCATGTTGTATTTTTGATTTATAATCTTTCTCGCTCAAGGTGAAAAGAGAATAATTGAACCCAGGGCTCGCATTTCCATAACGTTCCAAAAACAATTGTTGCTCGTGTTTAATATGATCGTCATAACTTGGGGGTTTTTTCGTTACGCGATCTATCATACTTCTCTTTTTAGCAGACGTTGTCCATGATGAATAATACTCTTCTAAAATACTCTTCCAGTCAACCGTTGTAGTTGGCTCATAAAGGTCTGTCCAAAATGTTATGTATTGTAGATCATGTTGTATTTTTGATTTATAATCTTTCTCGCTCAAGGTGAAAAGAGAATAATTGAACCCAGGGCTCGCATTTCCATAACGTTCCAAAAACAATTGTTGCTCGTGTTTTATATGATCGTCATAAGTTGGGGGTTTTTTCGTTACGCGATCTATCATACTTCTCTTTTTTGCAGACGTTGTCCATGATGAATAATACTCTTCTAAAATACTCTTCCAGACAACCGTTGTAGTTGGCTCATAAAGGTCTGTCCAAAATGTTATGTATTGTAGATCATGTTGTATTTTTGAATTATAATCTTCCTCGCTCAAGGTGAAAAGAGAAGAATTGAACCCAGGGCTCGCATTTCCATAACGTTCCAAAAACAATTGTTGCTCGTGTTTAATATGATCGTCATATCTTGGGGGTTTTTTCGTTACGCGATCTATCACACTTCTCTTTTTAGCAGACGTTGTCCATGATGAATAATACTCTTCTAAAATACTCTTCCAGTCAACTGTTGTAGTTGGCTCATAAAGGTCTGTCCAAAATGTTATGTATTGTAGATCATGTTGTATTTTTGATTTATAATCTTTCTCGCTCAAGGTGAAAAGAGAATAATTGAACCCAGGGCTCGCATTTCCATAACGTTCCAAAAACAATTGTTGCTCGTGTTTAATATGATCGTCATAACTTGGGGGCTTTGTCGTTACGCGATCTATCATACTTCTCTTTTTTGCAGACGTTGTCCATGATGAATAATACTCTTCTAAAATACTCTTCCAGTCAACCGTTGTAGTTGGCTCATAAAGGTCTGTCCAAAATGTAATGTATTGTAGATCATGTTGTATTTTTGATTTATAATCTTTCTCGCTCAAGGTGAAAAGAGAATAATTGAACCCAGGGCTCGCATTTCCATAACGTTCCAAAAACAATTGTTGCTCGTGTTTTATATGATCGTCATAAGTTGGGGGTTTTTTCGTTACGCGATCTATCATACTTCTCTTTTTTGCAGACGTTGTCCATGATGAATAATACTCTTCTAAAATACTCTTCCAGTCAACCGTTGTAGTTGGCTCATAAAGGTCTGTCCAAAATGTTATGTATTGTAGATCATGTTGTATTTTTGATTTATAATCTTTCTCGCTCAAGGTGAAAAGAGAATAATTGAACCCAGGGCTCGCATTTCCATAACGTTCCAAAAACAATTGTTGCTCGTGTTTAATATGATCGTCATAACTTGGGGGTTTTTTCGTTACCCGATCTATCATACTTCTCTTTTTTGCAGACGTTGTCCATGATGAATAATACTCTTCTAAAATACTCTTCCAGTCAACCGTTGTAGTTGGCTCATAAAGGTCTGTCCAAAATGTTATGTATTGTAGATCATGTTGTATTTTTGATTTATAATCTTTCTCGCTCAAGGTGAAAAGAGAATAATTGAACCCAGGGCTCGCATTTCCATAACGTTCCAAAAACAATTGTTGCTCGTGTTTAATATGATCGTCATAACTTGGGGGTTTTTTCGTTACGCGATCTATCATACTTCTCTTTTTAGCAGACGTTGTCCATGATGAATAATACTCTTCTAAAATACTCTTCCAGTCAACCGTTGTAGTTGGCTCATAAAGGTCTGTCCAAAATGTAATGTATTGTAGATCATGTTGTATTTTTGATTTATAATCTTTCTCGCTCAAGGTGAAAAGAGAATAATTGAACCCAGGGCTCGCATTTCCATAACGTTCCAAAAACAATTGTTGCTCGTGTTTAATATGATCGTCATAACTTGGGGGTTTTTTCGTTACGCGAACTATCATACTTCTCTTTTTAGCAGACGTTGTCCATGATGAATAATACTCTTCTAAAATACTCTTCCAGTCAACCGTTGTAGTTGGCTCATAAAGGTCTGTCCAAAATGTTATGTATTGTAGATCATGTTGTATTTTTGATTTATAATCTTTCTCGCTCAAGGTGAAAAGAGAATAATTGAACCCAGGGCTCACATTTCCATAACGTTCCAAAAACAATTGTTGCTCGTGTTTAATATGATCGTCATAACTTGGGGGTTTTTTCGTTACGCGATCTATCATACTTCTCTTTTTAGCAGACGTTGTCCATGATAAATAATACTCTTCTAAAATACTCTTCCAGTAAACCGTTGTAGTTGGCTCATAAAGGTCTGTCCAAAATGTAATGTATTGTAGATCATGTTGTATTTTTGATTTATAATCTTTCTCGCTTAAGGTGAAAAGAGAATAATTGAACCCAGGGCTCGCATTTCCATAACGTTCCAAAAACAATTGTTGCTCGTGTTTAATATGATCGTCATAACTTGGGGGTTTTTTCGTTAAGCGATCTATCATACTTCTCTTTTTAGCAGACGTTGTCCATGATGAATAATACTCTTCTAAAATACTCTTCCAGTCAACCGTTGTAGTTGGCTCATAAAGGTCTGTCCAAAATGTTATGTACTGTAGATCATGTTGTATTTTTGATTTATAATCTTTCTCGCTCAAGGTGAAAAGAGAATAATTGAACCCAGGGCTCGCATTTCCATAACGTTCCAAAAACAATTGTTGCTCGTGTTTAATATGATCGTCATAACTTGGGGGTTTTTTCGTTACGCGAACTATCATACTTCTCTTTTTAGCAGACGTTGTCCATGATGAATAATACTCTTCTAAAATACTCTTCCAGTCAACTGTTGTAGTTGGCTCATAAAGGTCTGTCCAAAATGTTATGTATTGTAGATCATGTTGTATTTTTGATTTATAATCTTTCTCGCTCAAGGTGAAAAGAGAATAATTGAACCCAGGGCTCACATTTCCATAACGTTCCAAAAACAATTGTTGCTCGTGTTTAATATGATCGTCATAACTTGGGGGTTTTTTCGTTATGCGAACTATCATACTTCTCTTTTTAGCAGACGTTGTCCATGATGAATAATATTCTTCTAAAATACTTTTCAAGTCAATCGTCGTAGTTGGCTCATAAAGGTCTGTCCAAAATGTAATGTATTGTAGATCATATTTTATAATTGAAATATAACTTTTCTTGTCGTAGGTGAATTCAGAATAATTGAACCCAGGACTCGCATTACCATAACGTTCCCAAAACAGTTTTTGTTCGTGTTTAAGATGATCTTCATAATTTGGAGGTTTTTTAGTTACACGATCAATCATACTTCTCTTTTTAGCAGACGTTGTCCAAGATGAATAATATTCTTCTAATTTTTTCTTGTCAACTGGCGGCTGTTGTATTAATTCTGAAAAAAACGTTCTTTACAGCAGAGCTAAAATTAGACCAAATCACATCGAAACGGTCTAGGGATATTTCATTTTTTGATAATAAACTCAAAAAGTAGGTACTGGCCGCATTATAATTTTTTATACACCGAATTATTTTGTCATTTATCTCAGAGTTATTCCACGCTATTCTAATTCAATAGTTTTTAATTCTTTTGTTTTTGAGGAAATAATGCTTTCTTCGTAGAAATGCGAGTCTTTGCTTATTGGTGGTTTAAAGTAAATATTGAAATTACGTTTTATAACCACTTTTTAAAGATCTCGAATTGCGCTGTTGTAACTATGAAGCGCCGACATTTAAGTAGGGCAGGAAATGTTCCTGAGACACTCTCCCTGAGAGCGTCCAGGGCTGTGTGCCGTGCGGCGGTGCGCTGGAGGTCAAGGATGTCCTGCCGCCTCTTACTCGGCTCACGCTGAGGCAGCGGAGCAGTTCATACTTTACTCCTTAATAAAATTCATTTAACACCCCTTATAAAATTTATAATTTATAGTATCATATGGTATTTATGACCTAAAATATCATTAACTTCAAAATTGTCGATTTCTATAAAGAGAAGAAGTCATTATCTACAAAAAAATATGTTTAAAAAAATAACTTATAACTTTAAGGTATAATTGTGTATGCAGTTATATAAGTACAATGTGTCTCTACGCATTTCTGTTTTTACCTTTATGAAAACATTGATACTGATCGATTTATTAACCCAAGAAATTAAAAACTTTATTTGCGTCTCCTGTAAAATTTGGGTGATGTTAGATATTGACTTTTTGCGATAAGCCGACGGTATAC
Organism: Keiferia lycopersicella; assembly: GCA_029255805.1. NCBI lineage: Eukaryota > Metazoa > Arthropoda > Insecta > Lepidoptera > Gelechiidae > Keiferia > Keiferia lycopersicella. Next base: position 6,407,931 of record JARACZ010000027.1, on the reverse strand, counting down.
TAAAAAGTTACCATACCTTATTCTATCTCTTCTATTTTTTGATCTCCTGGTACTCGAATCTTAATTTATGACGCACTAGCATTCCCCCTTTTCCTCCGGTACGGAGGAAGCGAGACCTCAGCGTCATCCAAGCTGCCGAACTGTTTGCGCCGCCCTCGGCATCAGCACAACAAACCTCCATCAATCGCGCGCCAACTGGTAGTCGACTGAAGTGACCACCGACAAGTTTTAATACTTTGAAATTCGAAGATGAAGAGAGCGACAATCACCGAAAATTCTCGAGTTTAGTACCTACATGACTATCGAAATGAAGATCACCGTTGTCGAGCATATAAAAGCCATGTCAAGCTGAAGACGCGCAGTTTAGTACCGAGTTTCTGATCAGACTGAAGGCAATCAAGATAGAAATAAGCAAAACTAAGTCTTAGTACAATAAGCTCAATTGCAAAAAGTCAACACTTAGTCTCGACTACGACTGTCGGAAGCCTTTTAGCGCGTCCCGTTCCATGCGCAAAATTATACGGCCGCTATTGCCACTTCTGACATTTTTGAGGACTGTTTTTTAAGGTTGTTTCAGAAAACATGCGTATCACTATAGTGACTGGTTGTCAGCCTGTCGCCTAAAATGGCTTTGCGGGAAATGTATGGAGCATTGGTGCCTTTTTTTATTGCTAATAATTGATGGTCAACGAACATCACCTTGTTAGATGTGTGAAGTACTTTCATACAAACAATAATTTGTATGACAGCTAGCTTTCAAGCGTAACCATTACGAGATAAGTATATGCTTCAAAACATTACGACTGTTTTATATGAAAAACTTCTTTGATTATAACTAAATATAAATTGAACTAGAAAACTAGATATAAATTGAAAATTGAAAAGTGGCCAGTTATAATCAAAGAAGTTTTTCATATAAAACAGTTCCAACGTTTTGAAGCGTATATCTCGTAATGGTTACACTTGACAGCTGAGCTGTCGTACAAAATATTGTTTGTATGGAGGTACTCTACACATACATCAAGACGGCGTTCGTTGACAGTTAAATTTTGAAAGGCACCAATTTTACTCATAGCCCTTTGTAATACACCAATATTCTCGAATCCCTTAGTCGCCTCTTACGACACCCGCGGAAAGGATGTGGGGTGATGCTATTCTAAGTCAGCATCACACGGCAATAACTATAACACGGATACTATCAATAAGCCGGAATAATTACAAGAAATCACATTCTGGGCATTGAAATCGTAACAAGTCCTTTAGAAAATGGGGCTATCCGAATCCATATCACATTATGCAGATTCTGCACTGAGGACTATATATGAGATACCATTTCACGTCCTCGGTGAATGTGAAGCATTTGTGCAAAAAAAGGAGCCAGACTACTGGAGGCCACATTGATCCCCGAAGCAGGTCCAAATTCTTGATCCCAAACATGGCCTTTTTCATAACGGGGGTCATTAATTAACAAAAAGGATCAGCCATTAGATCAGAGGTTGAAGTCTGCTAAATAAAATCGTTTTAGTTGCATCTGGATAGATAGCATTTCAGTTGGATAGTTTTGGTAGTTTTGTAGTCTACTAACAGTTTGAATTACCTATAGAGAAGTACAGTGGCAATGTAATAACAGTTGAGGCGATGGCATAACAATGACTAATAATACGAGAATCGGGGCCCGGCACAGGTCGCATCGCAGTGGCTGTTGATCTTCTTAGCACCAATCTCTAGATATCGAATAATAATAATATTGCATAATATCCTATTACACGATGTAAGTGAGTTATGTTTACATGCCTTTGAAGACTAATGACTATGAGGAACGGCTTAATTTATCAAACTAAATGCTAAAGCCAATGCTTAAGCATTTTACAAGCTTCAAAAATACATCTTTTGTAATGGAGCAACAATTACCATAACAGGTTGCATGTGTGCCGCTTTAAGCCCAAAAGAAGTCGTATGGGTGGCTTTCTCGGCAATATTTTGTTTTGAACAATGACAAGGGTGCTGTAGTGTATGTAAGTAGATATATTGCAGCACCTCGTAGCACCGTAGTACGTAAGCAGTTTTTTTTATTATAATCTGCACCTTAGCACTCAATAAATCAGTATCGATCCGAACGCCGTTGTTTCAATTACACTCGCCTTTATATGGCGACCCTGCCTCGTCGGGCATGGGTGCGTCATCGCGTTCGCGTTGCGTGCTATAGACTTTTCTTTGTGAATATTTAGACAATTTTGGTGAATATGAATATGGACAAAAAAAATGGTGCATTTTTATTAATGACAATAATTATCCAGTGAAAAAAAAAATAGAGACAATTGTGAAGGAGCAAAATGTATAAAAGGACAGTGTGGACAGTTTATTCTGAACTTTAAAAAAAAATATATACAAAATGGGAAAACCTCAATCGAGACCGAGTGCGGAGGAAGAACAAGTTATCGCTTCACAAATTGGGTACCAGAACAGAATGGACGTGCACAACACCATGGTAATGGGACAGCTTGGCCAGATCAACGTAGCTATCATCGTGTTTGTTGGAATTTTCGGCATAGCGATTATATTATACTTCTGTCGCTACTTGAACGCGCAATTCAACAAGCGTGTGGATCGGCGAGCGCAGGCCATAGCATTTAAGGAAAGAAACACCTCAGACGTCTAGCTGAAGATAAAGTGGTTGACCGGACCGGATGACTTCGCATGAAACTTTAATGAAGATTATCGGCGTGTAGCAGCTAAGCAGTTTTGAAGATTAGCCTGTGGGAAAGATGCGTTTTCAAGATATTCGGCGTGTAGCAGCTAAGCAGTTTTGAAGATTAGCATTGGGTCTACGCCGCAAAGGAAGAAGAGGTCATCAGGTCATCACCAGCGGTTCAATTGGTTATGCGTGTGGCGGAACAACAAAAAAATATATATATTATGGACCTTTTAAAAAAAGAACTTAATTAAGTGCGCGAAAAAAATAAAATAAATAAAAGATAACACGGGTTCCGTCACGACGTGGTATATTTTGTGAGTAACGTAATTTAAGTACCCGGATGCGACACTATTTTGAATTTTTAATATGTAAGTAAATATTTTATCAATTTTAAGAAAAATATAGGCCCATATAGACTTTTGCCCAGAAGTGGACAAGTATTTTATTTTAATATGAAAATAAATAAGTATCTTTGTCTATAAGTCTAAGTCTAATGGCTAAAGATTTATCAAAAATTTATAAAGATCTTAATAAAATTAGATCTTACCTAATTAAAGAAGGTCAACGTAGATATAAGGGTGACATATGTCAAATTAAGTTAAAGGAAACGGAAAATATCATTTTACGATTAAATGAGACGGTAGATAAGTTCACTCAGTCTATTACCGCTGGTATTTTAAGTGAAAAAGATATTAATAAGGGTCAACAACTTATTGATTTAATAAAATCATTAAACGAAGAAATTACATATTTGTGTTCACCACCAGAAGATCCCTCTTCTGAAAGTTCTCATTCAGAAAGTGACGAACATTCTAACGACATGGATAGTTTTGAATTGAAAACCGCAGCTGGCCTGTTGCCGGTAATGAATGACGATGAATTAGTTACTTTACAACTTATTGATTCAATTCAGTTGTATGAAACAATGTTAAAAGCAGATCAGACAAAGCACTTGATCAATTTTGTTTTAAAAACTAGACTCTCTTATGGCGCGAAGTTGCGTATGAAAGAAACCTATACCTCTGTGACAGATATGGTTAAAGATATGAGATCCCATCTTTTAACAAAAAAATCTGACACGGCGTTGCAATCTTGCCTTCAAAATGTTAGGCAAAATAATCGGTCTGTTTCTGATTTTGGTGCGGAAGTGGAACGATTATTTGTTGACTTGACAATTTTGCAGGCAGATGGCAAGGCCGCGAGTTATGAAATTTTGAGACCCCTTAACGAAAGAAATGCTATTAAGAGGTTTGCAGATGGGTTGCGTGATAGAAGGTTAAGTACCATCATTGCAGCTCGCAACTTCACGTCTTTGAAGGATGCCATCAGATCAGCCCAGGATGAGGAGGTGTCATCGTCATCATCAGCCCCACCACCCGTGTTTCAATATCAACATCGAGGTAGGTCTAATTATAGAGGACGAAGTTTCAGACCCAGCCGTGGAAATTATCAACGTGGTCGAAATTACACATACTTTCGAGGTAATTATACTTCACGTGTCGCAGGTGTTAACTTCAATCCGCCCGCTCGGTACTTTCGTGGAAATCGCCGCGATTCAAACATCAATCAGAGGCCGCCGCGCGCAAGGCGCAATACACAAAGGGTGCATTTTGCTGACCACAGCAGTGAGCGCAGTGGTGGCGAAACATCAGAGGTCGATGAATACAACCTGAATCAGTTTTTTCGGTCATAATCAACATCAAATATGTCATTGTCATAACATCAATTCAGCGCAATTCTATATCTCGAACGTGTTATTAGATTGGTTAATTGATACTGGCGCTTCTTTGTCCGTCATTAAATTCGAGGTATTACAACGTTTAAACAAACCTTACCATAAAGAACGTATGCAAATAAAAGGAATAGGTGGTAAAGTTACATCTGAAGGTTATGTTTATTTAAAGTTGAGTAGAGATGGCAGAGATATTAGACACAAATTTTACGTTTTTAAATATTTAACTTGTAGAGGCGATGGCATTATTGGACAAGACTTTTTAAGTAAATATAAATGTCATCTAGATTTTGAAATTAATACCTTGACTATAAAACGCGGAGAACCAATTGTTGTGCCATTAAAAATGGGTCAAATTGGTTGCAATAGCTTTTTAACCTTACCACCTAGGTGTGAAAAGATTTTTTATATTGATTCAAGGGCACAAGGTGAGCGTGTGATCGAAAGTAGAGAGTTGTGTGATGGTGTGTTTTTAGCGGGAATGATATCAACAGTGGTGAATGGAAAGATGCCTATTAAGATTTTAAATACCAGAGAAGTTGAAGTGAATCTCAGCTATTTTGACGTTCACACCGAGAACTTAGGACTTTATTACATGTGTAGTTTTGAGAAAGAGAATGTGAATGCTGACAGGGTGAAAAAGTTGTTTTCCATGTTAGATTTGAAACATTTAAAGAGTTATGAAAAGGAATCAATTGAAAGTATTTGTGCAAAGTATTCGGATGTCTTTTATTTGCCAGGAGATAAATTAGGTTACACTAGTGTAGGTGAGCAAAAAATCAATTTGAAGGAAAACGTTACTCCGGTGTACACCAAACCTTACAGATTGCCACACTCACAAAAGGAAGAGATTGATAGACAGATTGAGAAAATGATAGAGGAAGATATTATAGAAGAAGCTCAGAGTGAATGGTCTAGTCCACTTCTTCTAGTACCGAAAAAGCAGGATGCTGAGGGAAAGAAAAAGTGGCGCGTTGTGATCGACTATAGAAAAGTTAATGAAAGAGTGAAAGATGATAAATTTCCTTTACCCAATATTACCGAAATTTTAGATTCGTTATCAGGTGCCATATATTTTTCTCACTTGGATATGAATCAAGGTTACTACCAAGTAAAGTTAGATCCCGAGAGTAGAAAATACACTGCCTTTACAACAAATAAACAATATCAAATGAAAAGATTGCCGATGGGTTTAAAAATCAGTCCCAACGCATTTAGTAGAATTGTTACCCTTGCGTTATCTGGTTTGAACTATGAAAAATGTTTTGTTTACTTAGACGATTTGGTTTGTTTTGGACGAAATTTAGAGCAACACAACAAAAATTTAATGGATGTTTTGAGTAGATTGCGAAAAGTAAATTTAAAGTTAAACCCAGCAAAATGTCAGTTTTTGAAAAAAGAAATGTTATATTTAGGGCATGTCATATCCGGAAATGGTATTCTGCCGGACCCGTCCAAAACCAAGGCTTTACAAAATTACCCCACTCCAAAAAACAGTGACGAAGTTCGGCGTTTCGTCGCGTTTGCGAATTATTATCGCAAGTTCATACCTAAATTCGCGGAAATTTGTACGCCTTTGAATAAATTATTGCGAAAAGGAAATTTATTTGAATGGACTGAAGAGTGTGAGAATGCGTTCGGAAGGCTAAAGAATTCGCTAATAAATCCACCAATTTTGCAGTACCCAGATTTATCTCCAAATAATAAATACATTTTGCATACTGATGCTTCCAAAGTAGCAATTGGGTCAATGCTATGCAATGGTAACAACATGCCAATTGCATATGCTAGTCGAGCGTTAAATAAAGCAGAATTAAACTATCCAACCATAGAAAAGGAGCTGTTAGCGATTGTTTGGTCCATCAAATACTTCCGTCCGTATTTGTATGGCAGGAGATTTAAAGTTATGACAGATCACAGACCACTCGTGTATCTTTTTAATATGACTAATCCCACAAGTAGATTGATAAAGTTTCGTTTATGTTTGGAAGAGTATGACTTTGAAATAGAATATGTGAAAGGAGCGAATAATGTGGCTGCAGACGCATTATCTCGCATAATATTAACATCTGAGGATTTGAGAGAAATGAACGAGCATGTCGTGAATGTTATGACGAGGAGTATAAGAAGGAAGGAAAGTGAGAAAAAGGACGACAGCAGTTTGGCTGATAAGAATATTGACAACGATTGGACTGATCACCCGAGAGTGGTTGATGTTCTTAAAAAACCAAACAGCTGTGTTGAAATTACTTCAATATCAGAAAGAGACATAGGGAAGTTAAGGAAAAATAATTTAATACAATATGAAACTAAAAGTTTAATATATGTACCTAGTAAAATGAAACTTTATGTAAATCCAACATCTCGAGCTTTAGTTACGCGAGTCGGACTATTGAGGGAGTTGAATTGCATTTGTTCCAAAATAGGTATATCAGAGGTCTACATTGTAAAGGATAAAAGTAATTATAAATTTATAGAAGAGTTAACTCAAGAAATAAAAAGGATATCAAATTGGGGGGGCCCTCGATTATGTATAATTAAAGGAGTAGTAAAGATAGAAAATGTAGACGATATTCGAGTAATTTTAAATGACTTTCATCTATTGCCGACGAGTGGCCACGCAGGCATTAGGAGAATGTTAAACAATATAAAGAGATTTTACTTTTGGCCGTCAATGTATAAAGACGTAGAAAAGTATGTTAAAAACTGTGAAAAATGCCAAAAGGAAAAGTATTTTGTAAAGACGAAACAACCCATGGTTATTACAACTACGGCGAAATCTGCATTCGAAAAATTATTTTTGGACATAGTAGGACCATTGAATAAAGATTATTATGAAAACATTTACATTCTGACATTGCAATGTGAGTTAACTAAATTTACAGAAGCTTATCCATTGCGTACAAAAGACACTGTGTCGGTAGCCAGAGCATTTGTAGATAATTTTATTCTCAGATATGGAGTGCCGAAAGAGATAGCCACAGATCGCGGGAGTGAGTTCATTTCCAGCACAATGAAAGAGGTATGTAAGCTCTTGAAAATAACTCAAACAACATCCACCGCGTATCATCATGAGAGCATTGGTGCACTCGAGAACTCTCACAAGGTATTAGGTGCGTATTTAAGAATAAATACCAACAACCATCAAACATCGTGGAGCAGCTGGTTGCCGTACTGGTGCTTTTCCTACAATAACACAGTCCATACTGAAACCAAATATACTCCACATGAACTAGTTTTTGGGAAAACTTGTAATTTTCCGAGTAGTTTTCAGACTGATGTAGTAGAACCAATTTACAATGTTGATAGTTATCCGTTAGAATTAAAATATCGTTTGCAGTTATCCCAGAAAGACGCCAGAGAAAACTTAATAAATAGCAAGGAAAAGAGAAAGATGATTTATGATCAAGACGCTAAACCAATGTATTACGATAAGAATAGTTTAATAGTTATAAGAAATCCGTCTAGTGATAAGAAAGACAGCATTTATTTGGGCCCATATACTGTCATAGAAGATAAGAATCCAAATGTTATAATTTTAAGAAACGGGAAGGAAGAAATGATTCATAAAAACAGAACCAAACTGTTTTTATCGGATTCACAGATAAAATAAAATAACTACTAAAGTAGCTTATTTTATTTTTTCCCTTTCCCCCGTGATGTAGTGTATGTAAGTAGATATATTGCAGCACCTCGTAGCACCGTAGTACGTAAGCAGTTTTTTTTATTATAATCTGCACCTTAGCACTCAATAAATCAGTATCGATCCGAACGCCGTTGTTTCAATTACACTCGCCTTTATAGTGCAAAATACATAATATCGACTTCTTCTATGACTATTGTGGAGATTTCCGATAGTAGATTCATAATGTTAAAGTTTCAGAAGTACTTCTACATGAAAACGAGCATGTAATACACATGAAGAAGAGAATCATGGACAATATAATCAACATGAGCATATTGAGCATAAGCGTTAAAATTAGCATTGGCGTGAAAATGGGCATGAGAATGAACACAAACACGAACTTTAAAAAAAACTTTGTTTCGGAGATAAAATAGTTTTACTTTCTTTAGTATAGTTGTATGTTTTGACGAATTCTTGATTTAAGGTGACAGCTGTCAAACTAAAACTAAGTTTTTTCGGGTAATATGGCACTTTCTATGTAGGAGTAGTATAAAAGTGAAAATAGATGGCGCGGTTTAGGAGCTGGGTATGAACTTTTTTTGTTCATACTGACGCTTCCATCAAAGAGATTACATTATAGTAATACCCAGTATCCCGTTGCGCGCCATCTATATTTGTTTAAAATCACGTGGCACTTGACATATTCTCCAGAACAAAATATATAAAATAAATAAATAAAATATAAATATCCTGGACAAATCACACAGCACCATCTAGGCCCAAACTAAGCATAGCTTGTACTATGAGAACTAGATAGCTGATACTAATACTAATATACTTTTTTTGTAAATAAATACATATTATACATAGAAAACACCCAGACTCAACACAATTATTTGAAAAGACGTAACAAATATTTGTGTCCGGTGGGGATCGAACCCACGACCCTTGGCGTAGAAGGCAGGAGTACTATCCACTACGCCATCGGATCAGTCATAATATAAGTGGTCTGTGGCCCTAGAAAGTCCGTAATTGTAGGGCGTGACGAGATATTTTTATACTATCAATAAATAAGGAAATTGAATAAATGAGAAAGTGGACCAAATAGAAATTGGACTAAACGGGAAAGTGGACTAAAAAAGGGAATGGGTTTAATGGCGTTTGCGTTCCAGTTATCTGTTATGCGTACTTTTTTCTATTCTTTATTACTATTTTTTTTTTAATCCGACTGGCTTGGAAAGGTTATGTTTTATATGGGATGGGGCACTTAATTAAAGTCGTTTGTAAGCTTCTTAGTTTTACTTTCAGCTCAGATGATGTGTCAGAGCGCGGGAAGCGCGGGCGGCTCCCCCCACCTCACCCACTGAAATCGTGATTTAAGCAGCGAATCCTCGCCTTAAGTAAGGTTAACGCAGACTATCTGCGTCGCGTGGCGTATACGTCTACTCAGACAACCAACGCGCGTCGCCGCACCAGTTGTAATCTAAAACTGAAACTGAATGAAACCCCAGATGCAGCCTGCTTTGCATCCACGCGTGACGCACACGCTACGTATCCGGTCTGAAATATATCATACACGCCCATAGATTACAACCATGCGTGTGTGAGACGCGCGACGACACGCGTCGTATGCGACTGATCTAGTTTGCGCTAGCCTTTTAACCCTGTAATAATACCTTCATCATAAACCGCAGATTTTTTTTTGGTAGCCGCATACTTTGGTTTACTGCAAATAACTTAGTTCTAAATGCGAAAAAAACTAAATGTGTATTATTCACTTTGCCAAATGTTGCATTCTTTGAATGATTATGTCACGCTTAATAATGAAAAATTAGAATTTACTGCCAGCACAGTTTTCTTAGGGATTACTCTTGATTCAAAGCTTCAATGGGGCCCTCATATTACATCTTTGTCGGGAAGATTAAGCTCAGCTGCCTATGCAGTACGTAAAATTAGAGACATTACAGATATTGCAACTGCACGACTTGTTTACTTCAGTTATTTCCACAGCATTATGTCCTATGGAATTTTGCTGTGGGGCCGCGCAGCTGATATTGAAACAATATTTATTCTTCAGTAAAGGGCCATTAGAGCTGTGGCGTATCGCCACCATTGCATATTTTCATTTCTTTTTATTATTGCGGTTTTAATATTGTAAATATTTATAGTAACAGACAGCGCGACAAAATTATTTCTTTTGTATATATGTAATTAGTTTAGAGCGCATCGCTTGCGCGCGCAGCTTCTACTTCATACTTATGTACAGATTTGGTTGCCATGGAAATAGGTATATTGTTTTGTCACTTTTGTTCTAGCTACGATTTTGGTTCTCTGTACAATTTTATTTTCTGTTGTAAATATTAAATATTATGTAAATAGACCGAGCAGATTTATTATTTGTAGAGCGTTAGACATCGCTACACATCACACACACGCTCTACCAAATTGGTGACCCCGTTTACGAACACAAAAAGATGACCAACGGTAAGGAAGAATTCGGAGGCGGCGCGGCCAGCGTTGCCAGCGGTGGCAACGACGCAGAGCCATACAGCGTCGGCGTCCTGGCTGCACCTGGCCCGTCTGACACTATTTCTGGTCAGTTCGCAATCCTTACCCAGCAGATCAAGATTCTCAAGATGGAAATTGACATGATGGAGCGCCCCAGATCGAGATCCGTCGCTACCATCCGCGGACGTAGGCGTTCGTCATCTCGCAAGAGGTCGTTGGCAAGCTACGGCAGGTATCCCGTCTGCTGGTACCACAGTAAGTTTGATGACAACGCTGACAAGTGCGTTAAGACAGCCCAGGTCTAAAACAAATTATGAGTTATGTGCCGCGAACGGAACCATGATCAGTACGTACGGTTACGCGCATCTCAAACTCAACCTAGGCCTGCGCCGTGACTTCACTTGGAGATTTGTGGTAGCAGATGTCACTAGGGCGATAATAGGAGCGGATTTCCTCCACTATTATAATTTGATTGTAGATATACGTGGTAGACGCTTGATTGACGCCACTACAACACTCTTCACCCCGGCTTCACTTGCAAAAAAATCTAGCGACGTTTTTTCAGTTAAGGTGGTAGGTGGTAGCACTGTCTATCATAGCATCCTTGAGGAGTTTCCGGATATAACGAAGCCATCAGGTTTTCACCGGACACCCACTCATAACACCGTTCACCACATACGCACGACCCCGGGCCCCCCAGTTTCATGCGCGCCCCGTAGATTGGCGCCTGATAAATTGAAGATAGCAAAGGCTGAGTTTGAATCCATGCTACAATGTGGCACTTGCCGGCCTTCTGAGTCTGCATGGTCTTCAGCACTCCATCTCGCCCCGAAAAAAGATAACGGCTGGCGCCCTTGCGGTGATTACCGTATGTTGAACGCACGTACCATCCCCGACAAGTACCCCATTCGTCATATACATGACTTTTCTCACAGCCTCGCCGGTTGCACAGTCTTCTCGACAATAGACCTCGTCAAGGCCTACAACCAGATTCCTGTCAGCTCAGACGACATCGCAAAGACAGCCATTTCAACACCCTTCGGTCTTTACGAATTTCCTTATATGACATTTGGTCTTCGTAATGCCGGACAGACGTTCCAGCGCTTTGTCGATGAAATGCTGCGGGGACTGGATTTTACATTTGCATACCTGGACGATTTTCTAGTTTTTTCCAAAGATGAGGAGACCCATAAGGACCATCTGCGCCAAATATTCACCAGGCTGCAAAAATACGGCATGGTCATAAATACGGCTAAATGCACTTTCGGCGTATCAGAAGTAACATTTTTAGGTTACAACGTCTCCGCAGAAGGCACTAAGCCGCTGCCTTCCAAGGTTGAGGCCATAAAAAATTTCACTACTCCAACGTCTGTCAAAGAGCTGCGCAGGTTCCTCGGCATGATCAATTTTTACCGGAGGTTCATGCCAGGGGCCGCAAAACATCAAGCGCCGTTGCACGAGTTGCTCAAGGGTAATGTCAAAGGCTCCCACCCAGTTTCGTTCAATCAGGAGCAGTCTAAGGCTTTTGAAGCTTGCAAAAACAGCTTATGCAAAGCCACCTTGCTTGCTCATCCACACAGCGATTCGGAACTGGTCTTGGTGACGGACGCGTCACAAACGGCTATTGGGGCCAGTTTGCAACAGGTCATTGGAGATTCTTGGCAGCCGTTGGCATTCTTTTCCCAGAAGCTAAACCCGGCCCAGCAAAACTACTCAGCCTACGATCGTGAGTTATTAGCCATTTACGAGAGCATCAAATACTTTCGGCATATGCTCGAGGCCAGACACTTTGTAATATATACAGACCACAAACCCCTGACGTTTGCTTTCCAGTCACGGAAAGACAACTGCTCACCCAGGCAGTGGCGTCACCTCTACTTCATCTCGCAATTCAGCACTGACATCAGGCACATCTCAGGTCAGGACAATATAGTTGCCGATACACTTTCTCGGGTCGACCAAATTTCGCGGCCCGTCAGCCTTGAGAACTTGGCCTCATGTCAGCAGTCAGATGACGAGTTAGAGCAGCTCTTGAGAGGTAGTAACTCTCTGCAGCTGGAGAAGATTGTCGTTCCTGGTACTAACACTACTGTCATCTGTGACGTCAGTACAGGCGAATCCAGACCATACGTCCCCAAGGCTTTGCGTCGTCAGGTATTCGAAGGTTTACACTCACTCAGTCACCCTGGCGCAAGCGCAACTGCCAGATTGGTCGCTGAAAGGTATGTGTGGCCTGGTGTTCGCAAAGACTGCCGTGAATGGACTCGCGCTTGTTTGTCGTGCCAGCAGTCAAAGATCAATCGGCATGTCTCTTCGCCTTTAGGCAATTTCAAGCTTCCAAGAGCACGTTTTGCTTTCATACACATAGACCTAATCGGTCCACTCCCTTTCTGCCAAGGATACCGATATTGCCTCACAGTCATTGACAGGTTCACGCGATGGCCTGAAGCTATTCCCCTCTACGATATGACCGCGGAAACCGTAGCCAAGGCATTGTTGAGTGGTTGGATTTCCCGTTTCGGCTGCCCAGCGGATATTGTTTCTGACCGTGGTAAACAGTTCGAGTCATATCTCTTCAGAAAGCTGGCAGAAATAGCTGGTTTCCAGCACAGACGGACTACGGCGTATCATCCGGCGTGCAATGGTATGATCGAAAGATTTCACCGCCAGTTAAAAGCCGCAATTGTCTGCCACGCTGACACGAATTGGGTCGAGTCGCTTCCTCTGGTGTTGTTAGGGATCCGCAGCGCCTACAAAGCTGATTTACACACATCGTCAGCAGAGCTGGTCTATGGGGAACCACTCCGGCTACCAGGCGATTTCTTTCTGGCGCAAGCTGATCAGACGGTAGATGTGACAGATTATTTATCTCGTCTGCGCAGTCACGTCCAGCAACTGCGGCCAACGCCCGCATCCAGACACAGTAGCAAACGAGCTGTTTTCGTGTTCAAAGATCTTGAGACTGCAACTCATGTCTTTTTACGCGATGACACAGTAGGTGGTTCACTTAAGCCCGCGTATTCTGGGCCTCATGAGGTTCTTCAGCGAGGTGAAAAGGTTTTCAAGCTGCTTGTCAAAGGTTCTGAAGTTTCAGTATCTGTAGACCGGATCAAACCGGCTTACACACTTCAGGACACTGACGGGCTCGCACATCTAGCGATACCTTCACACACATCGTCGCCTACTCGCTCATCCTCATCTACCCATCCAGCTACGCCAGCAAAACCAATCATTCACTCTCATCCTCCCACTCAAACCATCAAACCTGCACTCAAACCAGCACTCCGCCTGCCACCTAACACACAACAACATGTTATACGGACACGATCAGGTCGCAGGGTTAGATTTCCCGACTTTTATCGCCCTTAGGACGATCATTGGAGGGGGGGTGATGTGGCGTATCGCCACCATTGCATATTTTCATTTCTTTTTATTATTGCGGTTTTAATATTGTAAATATTTATAGTAACAGACAGCGCGACAAAATTATTTCTTTTGTATATATGTAATTAGTTTAGAGCGCATCGCTTGCGCGCGCAGCTTCTACTTCATACTTATGTACAGATTTGGTTGCCATGGAAATAGGTATATTGTTTTGTCACTTTTGTTCTAGCTACGATTTTGGTTCTCTGTACAATTTTATTTTCTGTTGTAAATATTAAATATTATGTAAATAGACCGAGCAGATTTATTATTTGTAGAGCGTTAGACATCGCTACACATCACACACACGCTCTACCAAAGAGCTATTTATAAACTTGGCAGTCGTGATTCTCTGAGAGAACTATTTAAGGAAATTAATATTATGACCGTGCCATGTCAATATATTTATGAAAATATCATGTATGTAAGAAAGAATATTCATACTTTCACAAGAAATCATGAAAAACATAATCGTAATATAAGAAGTAAAAATAAATTAGATCAACCTAAGCATAGACTAGCTAAAGTTAGGACTTATTTGAAGGTTTAAGTATATGATACTATAACAAAATACCGGAAGATATATTAAGTTTGTCTGAGAGTAAATTTAAATCTATTATTAAGAAAACATAATGTTATAAAGCCTATTATAAGTTAGATGATTACGTTAATGACAAAGAGGCATGGTCCTCTGAGATTCCAGCGCAGCACAAGAAACATGCAGTCATTTTTAATACCAAATCGGGACGTGCATGGAATTTAAAATCGACATAAATACTCGTAGAAAGGAAGACTTTATAAGACGAAACAGATAGAATTATCTACTGTAGTACTTGTATTTTATTTTAGCGTAGCCGTCTTTTGGGCTATTAATATATTTTAAAACTTAGCTAGGGTAGCTTAGGTCCTATGGTATAAATTGTTAATTGAGAATAGGAGCACTTTTGAGCAGGTTTTTGGGTGGTTTTCGTGTTCAGGGGGTCCGGCTGATTTACATGACACATGTACATATATATTTTTTTAAAATATCCACTTTAATAGCTACATGCTAGTAAGTTACATCCTGTGTGGTCAGCCTGGCCGGCCCTGAGGCAGTGCCTTTTTTATCCCACTCGTGTCGCGTTTCTACTAGGAACATAAAATTGTTATAAAAAGGAGAAAATTGTGTCTGACAATTTTCTCTTTTTTACAATGACTAATTTATTTTTAGTGACAGTATTGTATTGACTTTCTGAAAGTATTCGTTGTGAATCTACTTGGAAATAAACGATTGAAATTTGAAAATTTTAAATTTTTGTTCCTTAACATACACTAGTCTCTTTTAACTGCTTAAAATTGACTCAGATTCCTGCATGTTTTCATGGACCTCTCGCAAACAATAAGTTTACGGCCTCGTCACTAGCTTGTCTCCAATCTTCTGCCTGTTGTTCAATATCCAATGTCCTTCAATACTTATAGGATTGAATTAAATTTAAGAACTACTTTGATATTATAGGTGGAGCAATCAGCGTTTGCAAGCAAAATTATGAAAAATTCCAAATCCTCGTATGAAAGTGAACAATGTAACATGCAACCTCGCACCTCGTGTGGAAGATCACTCATTTTGTATTTGTATGAGGAACCTGGTACGGTTGATAACCCTAATAATGTATATGGTAATGTAATGTCACTGTCGATCATCTATCAATCTCTCGATTTCCAGTGTTGCCATAATATTTTATTATTTTTAGGATTTCTGTGATACCATTTTTTTTCGTATTCTGACGTCATCATGCACTTACGTTCTTCAGAATGAGCCATAAAAAGGGATAGAAGTGTTGTTTGTTCTGCTATTAATTATATTCGCTAACTATCTATTACCCGCGTATTCATAAGGAATTAAAAATCAGCTGTGTATTGTTTGTACGATTTATTTATAAATAAATATAAGGATCTACCTCTTTATAAGGGTAGAATATTGGAAAATCTGAAACACGTTATTTAGATATAAATGTAGGTTCGAATAAGGTATATGAAAGAGGATAAAAAGCATCTCGCTCTCCCTCACGTTTTTTCTCATTTTCCCTCTCACTCGAGAGAGTAGACACTCTCTCCTACTCTCGCTCTAGATCTCGCACTCGCTCATGCCTTTTCTCCCAGTCTTCTCCCTCTCTCTCGCTTTCCTACCCTCCCGCTCACGTTTTCGTTCTCCCTCTCTCTCTGTCTCCCGCTCTCTCTGCCTTTTTTTGGTCCAAATGCAGCATTTTCCGCAAAAGCAAACCACTTTGTACATTTATACCTAGTAGGGACCAAAACAAGCAATTTGAGTCACAGCACCGCAAGTTTCCTCCATTGGGAACAGAGATGGCACCACTTCTACATTAAAAACTTTGGAAAATTGTACAAGTCAAACAGGTCAACCGTAGTATGTCAAATGAAAGCTTATCGATTAATGCATCTTTATAAAAATAATGCTTACGGTAATCGATTGCGTGCGGAAAATTGTATTTACTTATATATTTTTTACAATCTTTTCGATTTTTGATTCGTATTATTAATATATCATAAGAAATTATTATTGTTATTATTATTGTGAGCCTTTAGTGTACCACTGCAGGGCAAAGGCCTCCCACCCTTCTTCCATTGCTCCCAGTCTTGAGCTACCTCCATCCAGTTTTTCGCGTGGGCATAGAGCTCGTCTCTCCATCGCTTTCGCGGTCGGCCACGTGCCCGTTTTGCATTAGAAGGTGCCCAAGTACTCGTAATATTAGTATATTCGGCATTCTAGTGGTATTTCCTGCCCAGTCTCACTTCTGATATGCTGACTTCTGACCTAAATCCATTATTTTTGTTTGAGCCCTCAGCGTTGTATTTCTGACTCGGTCAATTAACCTGACTCCGAATATGCTGCGCTCCATGTTGCGTTGGCAAACCTTGAGTTTGGACTTTTGGATGTCAGTCAAAGACCAAGTTTGAGCTCCGCAGGTAAGAATGGGGAGAATGCACATGTATTTAAGTATAAGAAAGGATATAAGACAGCATAATACACTGGAGAGCGATGAATTAGGGTCATGGGAAAAATAGAAAATATCTCGGAAACTAAGAATGTTAGCTTAATGAAATAAAGTGCATTAAGTAGACAATTGTGTGCTCCTTAAATCCTCCTTAATGTAAGGATATGCCACAAAACAATAAAAACTGAAAAGGGAGACATTCGGAGATGCTACTACGAGACTACTTTATTCGTTTATGCTTTTTATTTCTAATCTGTTGTTCAAGCGGTTATGCAAAACATGTTAATAATGTTGAATACTCCCTATTTAAGCAGTATGAATGTCATTTACAATTGGATATTGCACCAGAATACTCACAATGCTGGAAACCGGATAAAATGATTGTAATCATTTGGATAAT
The DNA here is from genome assembly GCA_029255805.1 of Keiferia lycopersicella. NCBI lineage: Eukaryota > Metazoa > Arthropoda > Insecta > Lepidoptera > Gelechiidae > Keiferia > Keiferia lycopersicella. Next base: position 6,390,555 of record JARACZ010000027.1, on the reverse strand, counting down.
ATAATCATTTGGATAATATGATACTAATCAGTCATTTAAAATTGCTCTAAAAGGAATTTCAAAATGCAAAGTCAGGATATCATCTCTTGAAGACAAGGAAGGAGTAAAGCATAGAGATAGAAGAAAGATTGAGGATATCAGCACCGACTCCTATTAGAATTTATACTCCTGTCCCATTACACAATCTTCAGAACCTAGCACTTTATATGAATGCCCCGACGATATCCTCCCGAAGACTGAACACGAAGTTCATTGCGCCCTCCGTAAGTTAAAATATAATAAAAGTTCCGGTCCAGATAGCATTTCAACTGAAATATTAAAAATAGGTGAACCGATTCTTCTTCCAAACATAACTAAATTATTTAATTCTATTGTACTAACCGGACACATTCAAAAGGGAATGTGCCATTCCGAATTCATACTTTTCCACAAAAAGGGTGATAAGTCAGTCAGATATAGGCAATTACAGGCCTATAAACCTAGTCTCTCATCTTTATAAAGCATTTATTAAAATTATTGAACCTTGCTTACTTGATCTTGCCCAGCCACCGGAGCAAGCCGACTTTTGCCCCGGTCTTTCTACAATAGACCTTCTTCACGCCCTCAACCAGTTAATAGAAAAACATCAAGAATTCCACAGACACACACAAAAAACACAAATCACGCCTTTATCCCTCGCGGGTTAGGCAGAGCGTTAACGATCGTAAAATTACGGTCGTTATCGCCACGTCTGACAAGTATTGAGGGCACCTTCAAATGATTCGTGTATGACTGTAGTGACAGGTTGTCAGCCTGTCGCCTAGAATTGTAATACATGCTAACACACATGAAACCCTTATAGAGTATACGTATGTAGATGCACTACTATGACCTACTTATTGATCTATTATAAGACGATGTAAACATTCAATTAGTCACTAATAAATCATATTTCGGACGCGATACATGTCTTTACTTTTACACGAGCTCCCGTCCTTGTATGGCAACCCCGCTATGGTCAGCCTCGGACGCGGATCGCGCATCGGCTTACAATAGATTTTGTCTTGTGATTTCGTTGAACTTTGAACTTTTGGACACACACATACATACACATATCACGCCTTTATCCCTTGCGGGGTAGGCAGAGCGTTAACGGCCACAAGAATACGGTCGCTATCGCCACGTCTGACATTGTTGAGGATTGTTTTCCAAGATTGTTTCAGAAAACATGTGTATCACTATAGTGACAGGTTGTCAGCCTGTCGCCTAAAAATTGTAATACACTAATACTCTCGAGTCCCTTAGTCGCCTCTTACGACACCCGCGGGAAGGATATGGGGTGATGCTATTCTAAGCCGGCATCACACGGCGAACTTTTGGACAAAATGCGGAATTAGTGAAAGTGAAAATTGTGAAAATTATTTGTCGTCTTGTGAAGAATCCTAAGGCTTCAAAATGGGAAACACTACGCCCAAGCCTAAGCCCGAGCCTACTGGTCAAGAAATTCTGACGCAAATAGGGTACAACAATCACATCTCTAAAACAAATGTAGAGATGCACATAGGGATGATTTCTTGGAGCATGTTAGTGGTCCTGGTGCTCGTCTTCATAGTGGTCATCGTCTTCGTGATACGCTACTGCGTGAAATGCTTCAACAAGCGTTTGGAGCGTGGTGTCGATGCCGGCATGCTTCGGTTACAAAAAATAACAGTTTAAGTCTTATACGGCCCTCTGTCCCCACACGGCTATACGACAAAGATATTTCACCTATGAAGAGTTTTCTAAGGCTTAAAGATATATAATGAGAACATTAACTTCACTGCATTGGGTATTAGTGAGACGCGGCGAGATTGTACGGCGACATTATGTGACGTGCGTGCTACATCTACGAAAATATTAGGTCTAACCGGCGCGACGGTGTCTGACGGCTGCAAACTACGTCTACTGAAGGTACCCTAGGTCTACAATCGGCGTGATGGTGCTGGACTGGATAAGTACTTCGGACAAACCGTGAGTCAGTGATTTTTATTAACTAAAACGCATGACTTTTGGCGTTACATAGTGAAGTGCGCGTGCGTAACATCGTTATTTTAGTATGATGTCAATTTGCCACAATTGTTTATTTTTAGATAGGTAAATAAAATATATTAATAGTTAAGTATGTAATTTTTAAGAAATGACAAGTGCCTTAATTACTCTATGAGATAATTTGAATACTATTGAATCGAATCTAACTAAACTTCCGTATGATAGAAGAACGCCTGGAACGTTAGATAAGAAATTAGATTTGGCTAATTATTATATTACAGAATTTAATACGCATGTAGAGTTGTTAAGGGCACAAACAAAAGATGGAAAAATAGACAGTAAGTTACTTGAAGCAATTAATTTGATAATAAGAGAGATAAATGATTTGTACACTAAAATAAAACACTTTTAAGGAAAATCGTGGTGGTGTAGATGAATCTAGTTTAGGTACACCTAAAAGTGAAGAAGAATTAAGTACTGATAGTGTTGAAGGAGAAACACAACCAGAAGTAACCATGGCGAAATTTGACTTAAAAACGGCTGTTTCGCTTTTACCAGAAATGACGGGTGACGAAAATGTCACACATAAACTAATAGATGCGATTGAACTTTACAGCAGTGTGCTAGATTCTGAAGGAAAAACCACACTAATCAATTTCGTATTAAAAACTCGGCTAACGACAAATGCGAAATTAAGACTATCATCAAGTTACGCCTCGGTATCAGAGTTAATCAAGGATAATAAAAAGCATTTACTAACTCTGCATTCTAGTACCGCTTTGCATGTCGAGCTAACACATTTAACCCAAAGTACTGCCCCTATAGAAGAATATGGTAGGAAAATCGAGGAGCTTTTAGTAAATTTAAAGATTTGGCAGGCTGATGGTGATGAGAGCGCATCTAAGGTCTTACAACCAATCAATAAAAAACTTGCGATCAGACGGTTCATTGATGGTTTACGAAATCGTAATTTACGTGTAATTTTAGCGGCGCGTAACTACACTACACTGAAAAATGTGATCAGAGCAGCAAAGGAGGAGGAGCTGTCTACCAGCATGACGCAACAGCAAGAAGATAACGTGTATTACAGTGAGCGAGGTAGAAGTCAGCGTAACTTTCGCGGACGTCCCTACAGAGGTGGTCATCAGAGACAGGTGAGAAGTGGTGGCTACCGGCGTCCTCCGGCTCCACCGGTACGAGGTATGACGTCATTCCGTGGTTCGTCGAGATCACGAGTACCAAAATATCGCGGCAATGGATATCGTGGACGAGGAAATTTCCAGAATGGAAAACGAGGTATCAGAGGTTCCCATTATGTTCATTTCGCAGGTGAAGGCAGGCAGGATAATCGCTATTCGGATGAGAGTAACGGAGATAATGGCAAATGGTTTAGAGTTTTTTCGAGGCTGAAAATGTATTTTTATCAGATAACAGCAATTCAATTGAGTTATCATTAAATTACTCAACAACTCAATGGCTCGTGGATTCCGGCGCATCAATTTCATTAGTAAGATATGAGGTCGTATTACAGACTAATGTACTCATTCATAAACAACCTATTTACATAATTGGTCTTGGTGGAAGGTTGACAACCGAGGGATTCGTTTACTTACACCTATCCTTTAATGGAATTCAATTGAATCATAAGTTCCACGTGTTGAAACAGTTTCCCTGCGAGACAGATGGAATAATTGGACGAGATTTTTTCCAGAAATATCTTTGTAACATAGATTATGAATATAATACCGTAACAATAAATACAGAAAACAATCGTTTCTCAGTACCATTGCAGATGGGAAATTTGGGTAAAAATAATTTTATGGTGATCCCACCCCGTTGTGAAAAAATATTTTACATAAACTCATCTGTGGAAGATGAATGTTTGGTACTTCCGAAAGAATTATGTAAAGGAGTGTTTTTGGCAAGTTCGATTACGAAACCCAGTGATAGAAAAATTGCAATACAAATTTTAAATACCCGAGATGATACAGTAAATCTTAGTTACTTTCAACCAGAACTAGAAAATCTCTCCAATTACTCGATTTGTAAATTTGATAGTAGTGAAATAGGAGTTGATAGGGTACGGCATGTATTAGATTCTTTAGATTTGAAACACTTAATTAAGGAGGAAAGAACTGGAATCCAAAATATCTGTGCAAAATTTTCCGATATATTTTATGTACCTGGTGATAAATTGACAACATTCAATATGTACGAACAAACTATTCAATTGAAATCGAATTCAGACCCGGTATGTGTTAAACAATACCGTCTTCTTTTTTCGCAGCGAGGCGAAATGGAAAAACAAATTAATAAAATGTTATCTGACGACATTATAGAGCCCGCGAAAAGCGAATGGTCTAGCCCGGTTTTGCTTGTCCCAAAAAAGGGATTAGACGAAAAGGGTAACAGAAAAATGCGTTTGGTAATCGATTTTCGAAAACTTAATGACCGAATTGTTGATGATAAATTCCCTTTGCCGAATATCACTGATATTCTGGATTCACTTTCCGGTGCCATGTACTTTTCACACTTAGATCTAAATCAGGCATATTATCAATTAGGTTTGGAAAAACAAAGTAGAAAATGCACAGCATTCACAACTCCGTATGGGCCTTAAGACCAGTCCTAGTGCATTTTTGCGAGCGATGACTGTCGCTATGGCAGGTCTTAACTACGACAAAGTGTTCGTTTACTTAGACGATCTTATTTGTTACGGGAGAAACCTACAATGTCACAATAAAAATCTTATGGAGGTTTTTACGAGACTACGGAAAGTAAACCTTAAATTGAACCCTAGCAAATGTGAGTTTCTAAAAAAAGAACTTCTTTATCTTGGACACATTGTTTCCTCAGAAGGAATAAGACCCGATCCCGAAAAAGTTAAAGTTTTAGAAAAATACCCGGTACCTGAAAATTCAGATGACGTGAAAAGATTTGTTGCTTTTGCAAATTACTACCGAAAATTTATCCCGAATTTTGCTGAAAAAACAGTTGCTTTAAATAATTTATGTCGGAAAAATGTAACTTTCATTTGGAACCAAAAATGCCAAAATTATTTTGATACTTTAAAAAACTCATTGGTCAGCCCACCGATTTTGCAATACCCAGATTTTAATGCAGACAATATATTCATACTCAAATCAGATTCGTCAGGTTTTGCAATCGGATCCGTCCTGTGCAACAAAGATCATCGACCGATTGCGCACGCGCGTCGTACACTAAATAAGGCAGAGAAAAATTACCCGACTATAGAAAAGGAGTTGTTAGCAATTGTTTGGTCAGTAAAATATTTTAGACCATACATTTTTGGTAGAAAATTTGTAATAGAAACGGATCACAAACCTTTGGTATATTTATTTAACATGTCTAATCCGTCAAGTAGATTAATGAAATTTCGGTTGCTACTAGAGGAATACGACTTCGAGGTTCAATACGTACAAGGAAAGAAAAACGAAGCAGCTGACGCTTTATCCCGTATTAGGATAACGAGTGACGAATTAAAGCAAATGAATGAACACATTGTGGCTGTACTGACGAGAGCGCAACGAAAGAAGATGGATGTGCGTGCGAGCGAGGAAATTCCGAGAGTTCAGGAGTCTGACACAAGTTGGACTGATCACCCAAGGGTTGTAAAGATGCCTAAACTCCCCCGAATTTATACAGAGTTGGCTTTAGTAAATGATAGTGAATGGAACAAGTATAGGGAAAAAGTTACTGAAAGTACAGATAATTTGGCATATATACCATCTATGTCAATGGTTTGCATAAAGCCCACCACCCGATCACGATGCGCACGAGTTGACTTCGTGAGGGAGATGAGTTTGTTTTGCCAAAAGTTAAAAATCCCCCGTTTATATTTCGTTAAAAATTATGCTAATATAGAATTTATAACAGAGCTAGCTAAAACTATAAATAGGATGCAGCAATGGTCCGGACCGCGATTGTGTATCGTAAAAGGGGTAAGTAAAATAATTGATAACGATATCAAACGCATCATACTGAACGACTATCATATGTTGCCAACTAGCGGTCACGCCGGCATACCACGCATGTTGTGCAACATACGTAGACATTACTTCTGGCCAGGACTTGAGAAAGACGTCACTGATTATGCCAAAAAATGTGACCAATGTCAGAGACAAAAATACGGTAAGTACACAAAGGAGCCTATGGTAATAACTAATTGTGGAAAAACCGCATTTGATAGGATATATTTAGATTAAGTGGGCCCAATAGTTAAAGATTATTATAATTATCAATATATATTAACCCTCCAATGCGACCTAACCAAATACGTAGAAGCGTACCCGCTTCCATCGAAAGACACAGTCACCGTAGCTATAGCTTTTGTAAATAACTTTATACTTCGCTACGGCATACCGCGTGATATAGTTTCAGATAGAGGAACAGAGTTCCTTTCCAAAACTATGCAAGATGTTTGTAAGTTGTTGAACATAAATCAATTGTCTTCGACAGCTTACCATCATCAAACCATAGGATCTTTAGAAAACACCCATAAGCACTTAGGTGCATTTTTGAGAATTCAAACGCAAAATCAACCGAATAACTGGAGCTCATGGTTACCCTACTGGTGTTTTTCATTCAACACAACCGTACATACTGAAACTAGATTCTCACCATTTGAACTTGTTTTTGGCAAACAATGTAACCTACCTAGCAACTTGAAGAATAACATAGAACCATTGTACAATGACTATAATTATCCGTTACAAATAAAATACAGGTTGCAAGTATCGCAACAGAAGGCTAAGAATAACTTAGAACTAAGTAAAAGTTTACGTAAAGAGAGATATGATAGTTACATTAACCCAATTACTTATAAGCAAAACGAATTTATTCTTATAAAAAATGATGGTAGTTCTAGTAAGTTAGAACCTAGATAGATAGATAGATAGATTAAACGTTTATTGCATAATCAACAACACACATATACATTCAAAGTGGAAAGACGCACAAACAAAGAAAAATGAAAAATCTAACACAGTAATAGAACGCACATGTGTGCTGCAGCGATGCAAAGGGCCAAGGCTCAGTGCAAAGAATGCCCAAAAGAGGGCAGCACTGGTTTTCAGCCATTACCACAGAGTGAACGTTACGAGTGTTTGCTAAAACATGTGTGTGAAAGTAATGAAGTTTTATGTAAAATAAAATCGTGTTGTGTGTGTGTGTGTGTATAATATGTAAAATCAAGTTAAAAGTAAATTATTCGCAAATCGAGTGTAAAAATAAAATACTAAATAGAAATAAAATTTTGAAATGAACAAAGTTACTGAGTAAAATTTTTTTGGCAGCAACCGCTAACCTAAAAGTTGCGAGGGGTTACCTGTTTTTTGACAATCCAGTAAGTAAGCTTTTAATTTTATTTTAAATGTGTATTTGGTGGATACATTTCTGATAGGGGGAGGTAATGAGTTCCAGCATTTTGTTGCTAGGAAGCGGAAGCTGCCTCTAAACGCCACTGACCGATGAACATGGCCTTCAAGAGGAGCACGATTACTTCTGATTCCATACCTACCGTGCAATTGTGACAATTTCAATTTTTCACGCAAGTATTCCGGCTGTTCAAATTTCATAACATCAAACATTAAGCCAGCCAGGTGCATAATTCTGCGGTGGTCCATGTTAAGCATGCCTGCATTATTTAAAAAAGGAGTTATATGGCTTCGCGGTGGGACAGTGAAACAAAACCTGCAGCATGCATTTTGGACTCGTTGTAAAAGCCGTTTCGTCCTAGATAGCAGTCTAGGACCGTATACGACATCACCGTAAGTTAATCTAGACAGAACCAGAGACTCGCATAAAATGATACGGGAATTTTCGCTTAGTAGATTTCGGATTTGGTACAAGACCTTGAGGCGGTACATACAACTTCTGACTAGGTTTACTACATGTGTTTCAAATCGCAGGAGACTGTCAAAGGTAATTCCCAAGTTCCTTGCCTCATCCACTCTTTCAATACTCTGATTTTGTACAATCACTAGTGGATTCTGGTGTAAAATTTTGCTAATTTGCATTTTTGAACCGATCACCATGAATTTGGATTTGACTGGGTTAAGCATCAGATTATTTTTGATAGACCACTCTCCTATTCTTTCTAGATCCTGATTCATTTTGTCTATTGCAGATTTTATATTGCGTGGGTCTTCAGATATGTACAGTTGGAGATCGTCAGCGTAACAGTGATACTTACAGTGTTTGATGACTGTAACAAGGTCCGCACTGTATAAAATAAACAAAAGCGGACCCAGAATTGAACCCTGAGGTACACCGCGAGAAAGAAGCCTAGCGCCGGATACCATGTCTTTTCCGTCCTCCTTTGCAAGACGTACTGATTGGAAACGCTGATCAAAGTAACTTCCGAACCATTTGATAGATAAATCATCCAGACCGTAGTATTTTAACTTTGCCAAGAGAAGAGAGATGTTTATACTATCAAAGGCCCTAGAGAAATCTAGTAGAGTGAGTATTGTACCATGACCAACATCTTGTGCAGCGAGTATATTATCAACAACATCCGACAAAGCTGTGCCAGTTCCCCGACCCTTTCGAAATCCCGACTGATGACTGGGCAAGATATTATTATCTTCGACATATTTTGACAATTGGACATAGACAGCCTTTTCCAATATCTTAGATAGATAAGGCAAGATGCTTATCGGTCTAAGGTCTTTCAGCTCTGTTGGGTCATCCACTTTAGGAAGCGGTGTCACTAGTGCAGCTTTCCACTGTGAGGGGACAGTACCCGTGAATAAAGAGTGGTTTATTATTTCAGTAATGACTTTTAGCGTACGAGGTAGACTTAAAATAACCATATCCCTACTCACGAGATCACTACCGATAGCATTTGACTTAATAGCAACGATAAAATTATAAATATCCTTTTCTGTCACTCGTTTAAATGTAAAAGAATTATTGCAAAAATAACTTGAATTAAAAAAGGAAAAATTTTCTTGGGATAAATCATTGCTTATAGGAATCGATAAAAAGTGTTCATTTATTTCACATGGGTTACTAAATTGATCGGGTAGTTTTTCGTTACGCTTGGGATCAACCAAAACCTTGTCCTTAATATTCTTCCAAAATGCCTTACCATCACAAGTCCTCGAATTAACAAAATGGTCAAAAAATGCTCGTTTTTCGTTAAAAATGCTAGTCTCTAAAAATTTACTCAAATCTTTCCACGTCTTTTTGTCCTCATCCGATTTTGTACCTCGATATTTTTCGTGAGCCTCAGTGATGTGCTTTATATTTTCTGTAATCCAGGGCAGGGTATGATTGTGTTTAATTCTAATAGTTTTTACGGCCGCATATTTATCAAAAAGTGTCAATAAGTGACCATTATAACTGTGCACCATATCATCTACAGTAGGGAGGTTCAAAACTGATTCCCAATCCAGAGACTCCAAATCACTGTTAAAACTAGTCAAGTCCATATCTTTTATGGGTCTAAATGTCACAAATCTAGGTGGAATTTTCTTTTTTTTTATCATCAAAGTTACATTTATCATTGCGTGTCCAGTGGAACCTTTAATATTCGATACCGTGACTTCGCGAACTCGAGAGTTTGTGCAAACAACATCAATCAGTGACTCTGTCTCGGCTGTAAAGTGCGTCGGTTTGTCAACATGTTGTTCAAGGCCCATGTACGTTAGAAACTGCTTAAATTTTACCGTCGAAGGATCTGATTGTTTCAATAAATTTATATTGAAATCACCAAGCAAGACTAGGTGATCAAAATGAGAAAAATGAGTTACGGACAACGTAAGTGCATCAAGAAATGCATCTACACCGATCCAACTAGGCCTATAAGCTGTACCAACAACAATCCGTTGTCCATTTACCTTTGTTGATACCCACATTTGTTCAATATCCGCAAGAGGATACTTTTCGTAGCGAACTCGAATATCTCGCTTAATGTAGAAAGCCACCCCGCCTCCCCACCCATTGCACATATGTAACGGCCTAGGTGTGACACGTAGTCTATAATCAGGAATTTTAGGGGCGCGGGCTTCTTGTCCTTGTCGTACCCAAGATTCATTAACCGACAGAATGTCGGGTTTATGGCACTCCATCGCGACCAAAAAATCGTCATGCCCGGTATTAAGTGACTGGGGGTTAAATAGTGCTAATTTAAGATACCTGTTTTGTGCCATCATTTAAAAAACGAAAATAAAATATCACAAACCATGTGAAAAAAGAAACAGACATACGAAAATAAATCCAGGTTTCCCGACCCAGTCGTGATCTTGACGCTGGCAAAATTGACAGTGCGCTGAGGCCAACAAAATAAAAGGAGTGCAAGTTGGAGTACGCATCGACTATTAGTCTGTGGTAGGAGCGTAGCAATAAACAACAACAAAATAAACAAGTGCTTTGATGAATTGTTATGCCCAAATATGTAATTGGAATCAGTTATGGGCTGATAGTTCCATATACAACCGTAAATATACTTCAAGTAAGTACCAAGAGATTTATAAATAATTAACTTTCGTCCACGTACGATACTTTCGAGTAACTTTGTCGTGTATGGGTAAATAATGTATGTTTGTGTATTTTGTAGGTGTTCTCTCTTGGTGGGGTTATTATACATCGCTGAAACACACAAAGTGTCTACAGCAACAAAATGTAAAAGTGGGATCAGTGGCAAACAAAACAGAGCAATAATCGTAAGTGGCACAACAAAATGTGTAAACAACAGGTGCTTGAAACCAGTTTGTAAGTCTTGTACTATATAAATATAACACATAGGCGTTGAAAGCCGTGTGGCTATATGTATGAATGATACTAAACACACTTAATTTTGATTTCAGATGGCTGATATGATATAAAGTGAAGAACAAGAATAATAATTGAGGTTTTACAGTAAAAATAATATGAAAGCATGACAACAGTGAAGCTAACGAAGAGGTATTTATGATTAAGTATGCATAAAGACATCTGAGATAAAGACACACAAAATTAAACAGAAACAGATGGCAATAATTTGATATTAAGCTGTTCCATGAGAATGTGGTATTTAAAGAACATGTACATTTTTTCTTTTGTTTAATTTCAGGTGTTCTAACGGGGACCTGAGCCAAAAACACGCTCAAGATCCTTTTCTACCCGTATGCGATGGCGTGGGGACTCTCTACCAGGATGTTGTCGTGCATAAATCTTGCCATCTCGAGTCCAGACAAAGCGCCAGTGGTGTTGGTCTCCCAGCTCACGAGCACGGCGGAAGAGTAGGCGGTTGGCACGTGTGAGCCGTTCATTCATGTAGAAACGACATGCTGGACCAGGGATGTCAGTATTCTCCGTGGTGGCACCCCGTCGGACACGAGCTGCCTTCAGGAGCTCGTCACGAAGAGCACGGCGCGCCAGGGTCACGACGATAGGACGTGGACGCTGCTTTAATCCCTCCTCGGCTGCATTCAGGATACGGCCAGCCCGCGACGTGTGGACAATGTCCACGTCAGTCAACGTGACTCCAATTTTCCTAGCCAAGTTGATCACAATGTGCTGCAAGCTTTCACTGTTATGCTCGGGAACGCAAGTTATTTCGATGTCGTTCAGTAAAAGCTCCTGGTCGCGTTGATTGAGTTCCGCCTTTAATTCCTCCACCGTTTCCAGCAGAGCGTTGTGATCAGTATTTCCTGTCACTCCCTCAGTGTTTATACGCTGCTCAAGGCCGTTCATACGAGTTGTTAGAGTGTCCAGTCTACTCTCACACGACTCAACTCTGGTTAACAATTTAGTGAATGAATCATTGAGGTCAGCTAGCTGCTTCTTTGTAGCCCGCGTTTCCCGCTGAAATTCGCTTCTGAATTCTTTCAGTTCGTCCATCATCCTATCGAGTCTGTCGTGAAGCTTAGACTGTTCTTCAGGTTGCTTAGAGATGTCTAAATTGTCTACTGGACTATTCATGGACGCGCCTCTGCGATTGGTGTTAACAAATTCAGAATCCCTATTAACAGCAGTTTTTGGGGTAGCCGGTGTTGTGTCTGATCTTCGTGTGTACGTATATGTTGAAGATACACAAAGAACACATCTCCAAACCGACTTAGTTTCTACCGACATACCGTCTCTAAACATCTCCGAAGGTACGCCGGCGCATATCAGGTCGTAATACCTATCATCCTCTTTCTCACAAGTACAGCAACGTAGGTATAATTCATCTTTAATCGCGACCTTACACCCAGCACATATCAGCTGATTAGCATTAATCATTGTGCAATTAGTTTGAATGTAGGTAATAGGTAGAACGCACGGAGGTAGTTAGTTAGCCACTCAGCTGTTCGTACAGGACAGCACTATGCGCAGACGCCTTAGTGCAACAGAGACAGTACACAGAACACGTTATCACTGTTGAGGTCAAAGTACGCTCTTCACTAACCGGCCGTTACGAAAATGTACTTGCTTATGGGCACAATAAATTCACTTAATACAGCAAAACGAAGTAATTTCTTTGAAAAATTTCTTAACATTCACTTGAGCAATATTATATGGATAATTGCAGTGCTAGAATATCCACTAAAAAGTCACTTTTTGCGCGAGAATTAATATGTTTACATAGAGGTGTAACAAAAACAGTATTTGCGGCTCGGATCGCTCTCGCTCACTCTACCTAACCTACTTACGTAGGTCCTATTTACGTAGGTCCATATAAGGTTGTTAGAGATGAAGGACCCAATGTAATAATTTTAGATAGGAATAACAAAGAAAATTCAGTTCACAAGAACAGAACTAAATTGTACATCCAATAGTTTAATTATAGCCTAGAAAAAAAAACTATACTTTTTTTTTTCTTTTTCTTCCGTTGGGCGTATAGAGTATACGTATGTAGATGCACTACTATGACCTGCTTATTGATCTATTATAATTATAAGACGATGTAACCATTCAATTAGTCACTAATAAATCATATTTCCGACGCGATACAAGTCTTTACTTTTACACGAGCTCCCGTCCTTGTACCCTCCTCGAGTCCCTTAGTTGGTTCTTACAACACCCACGGGAAGAATTGGGGTGATGCTATTCTATGCTGGCATCACACGGCAAAATTCAAGAATTCCAGTTACCATTATATTTAGCATTCGTAGATTATTCAAAAGCATTTGACAGTTTAAACCACATTTCTATGTTTGAAGCCTTAGAGGAACAAAATATCCACCGTACCTACATAATCCGCATCAAAAATATTTATAAAAATAGTACTGCATCAGTAAAACTGCAAAATCCAGGACCCTTATTTAAAATTCAGAGAGGCGTGAAGCAAGGCGACCCATTGTCTCCAAAGTTTTTACGTCCACATTGGAGGAAGTATTTCGCAATCTCAACCCGAAATAGGAACATAAGGGTGTTGACTTGGGCGAAGCAGATGACATTATCCTTTTTTCCCTAACAGCTTCTGGCCTACATGAAATGCTCGAAGACCTGAGTAGCGCAAGCCTTGAGGTTGGACTGCAGATGAATATGTCAAAGACCAAGCTTATGACCAATCTTTTTGAGCATAAGGTGGAAGGAAGTGAATAGGCAAGGTATCGCATATGTCAATGAGTACATCTACTTGGGCCAAATAGTCTTTTTCCAGGCACGACAGGACAAAGAGGTCGAAAGACGGATACAAAATGCCTGGAAAAGCTATTAGTCCATGAAAGAGCTTATGAAGGGCAACCTTCCACTGTCACTTAAGCGAAAACTCATATTATCATAAGAAAAGGGAGTGTTTTTATTTTATCACGATATTATACAGTAAATTTCATGTATTATGAAAAAAATTGCAAGTCAATTTCTCTTATATTTGAATGTGGCCAACTTCACATTTTTGTATGGCGCAAAAAAAAAACTCTAGAACCTATCATGTGGCGTATCAAATAAAAGAACTTTACGAGACCGTTTCAATAATAAATAAAATTATACTTTTTAGGCGACATATTTAAAAAATAGGTTACTTTTTAAAAGTACCTACTAAGTAGTCAAAACATGCCACGCTTGGGGTCCTCTAGCTATTATGAGCACCAAAAGCCACCAATCATTATATTATTTTACAGCAATCTGTGATTTTTGACAAAAATATACATTTTATTCCAATCAATCTTCTTTCGCAACTTTATTTTAAAAATACTCGATTAATTAAAAAAAGAAAATCGAGAACATCTATGGAGTTTTCTATCAAGTCGATGGCATGTCGCCCATAGCCCCTCAAACTTTATTCAGACATTCTCGCCGCAATGGCGCGTACAGGTGGATGGACTAGATGGTAGAAGGGCACGTGATGAGATGGACCGTTGTTTTTGGGTCCACGTCTTCGACCATTTTATGTAGATATGGACATGCCTTGCGCATATAAACAGGTCTTTAAAAATGTGCCAAGACACAACTACATATAAACACGAGCACACAGCTACACACGCTCTAATCATGTGAATATACGATCAAAGACAGAGATAGGGAGACGTACTTGCACTGTAGTGCGAACGTGAGAGCATTTAATGCTAATTTAATATAACTTATATCAGTAACTTTCGCTCTTTATGTTCGCGCCCTTTTACAACAACACGCTTCAAGCACGCACTTCACGCCAGCTTGCGCGTATCGTATGCAAATCCATCCAGCGGTCGTATACAAAAAGCGCAACCTAGCATGAAGCGTGTGCTTGAACCGCGTTGCTGTAAAACCATCCTTCGAACTCTAGTTACGAAAAATAAAAGAAATAATTTCAAAAGATAAGTATTTAAATTTTATAACTCTTTATCTAATAATTAATTCCTGATGCTTTATTTATGTTTGTTGAATTGTTGAAACACTTTAACAAAGCACAACACGGCGTTTTGATTAAAGTTTTGGCAATTGTAAACGCCGTGCGACAGCACGTGTTTCTTGTAGGCGGCGCAAAGACCGACTGAGCGAGGCTCGGCGAGGTGCACACATCTGAGCTCACTTGTAGCGGATTAAAATGCTTGTTAGGTCAGTCAAATTTTCTTCTCGACGGCCGTGAGGCCGTCGGGGAGACGCCATCGAGGTGGAACCTCTTGGGCGTGAGCTCTAACGCCGCTCGTTAAGACAGGCGGGTCATGGGATTTGTTGGCCGTGGCTGGTGTGGGAGACATCAGACCACGGCCCGAAAACGTCAAGTTAGGACCGAGTGCGGCTGGGCAGAACCAGCCACCGACTCGGACCGAACGTGCCGCCGGCGAGACGCACACCGGGTGGAATCACTATCCCAGGGAAGCCCAGCGAGCGCCTTCTAGCCGGCGGCGAAGAAAAGAAACATCCGGTTGAGGCCGACGAGCTTGACCCGCGCGAGTCGGGCCCGTTTAACCGGCCGGTCATGTCAAGTTAAGGTCAATCTTGGGGGGGGGCGCCGACTGGTGCGCGCTATCAAGCTGATAGCGCGCTACCAGCCGGCGGCTAAGGTC
Organism: Keiferia lycopersicella; assembly: GCA_029255805.1. Lineage (NCBI taxonomy): Eukaryota > Metazoa > Arthropoda > Insecta > Lepidoptera > Gelechiidae > Keiferia > Keiferia lycopersicella. Next base: position 6,375,124 of record JARACZ010000027.1, on the reverse strand, counting down.
AATCCGATGTTTGGGTATCCTCCGCGAGCTCCTCCACCACTGCGAGCTCGCGGGGCACCTTGGACTGCTGGACCCGCAGTCTTCGGCGGTTGGTCTCAGAGACCAACGCGTACCACGCTGAAGCGGCGTACGTCAGGCGGGACCTGATGTACGTCTTATAGACGCCAATCTTCATGCGCAACGGGAGCTTCGAGTGAACAATGGGTCGGAGCATAGCAGTGGCAGCCCCTGCTTGCCGGACGGATCACATTCCTCACGTGCTTGACCATGGATAGATTTCGGTCTATGGTCACGCCCAGGTATTTAGCCCGGCTGGACCACCCAATCTCTAATCCTTGGAGCTTCAGCTTCGGGGGATCTCTTCGACCACGCCCCACCATGATCGCTTGAGTCTTACCCACGTTGACCGTCAGTCTCCATTTCGCCAGCCAGGCTGGGAGGGCGTCCAAGGCTATCTGCATTTTCTTTGCCGCGTGCCTCGCATTGAGGGACACGGCGAAGAATGCAGCGTCATCGGCATAGAGCGCCAGCTTGGTGCCGCCCTCAACCCGGATATCATCGTGTACCTCGCCTAGCAAACCGGAGACAGGCAGCTACCCTAGGGGACTCCAGCAGCGATCCTTCGGACTTGGGAGAGAGCGCCTTCCACTGCCACCTGGAAGCGCCTGTTCTCTAAGAAGGTGGCCACAGTCTTAACGACTCGACGAGGAGTCGTAGACGTGGACAGCTTGTATACCAAGCCCGGGTGCCAAACGCGATCGAAACGCCTTCTCCATGTCCAGAAATACTGCTACGGTGGTCTCCCTCTTATTGAGGGTCGCCGTCGCGTCGTGCAGTACTCTCGACAGTTGAAGGGTCGTGGAGTGCTCGGCTCGAAAGCCGAATTGCTCCTGGCGTAGCATGATGTGGGGTATCATGTGACGCAGGAGAAGTTTCTCAAACACCTTGCTAATAAAGTCGGTAGCAAGGTGATTGGCCGATAGCTCTCAGGCTTCAGGGTGTTCTTCCCAGGCTTGGGGAGCATGATAACTCGCCCAAGCTACCACGCCTCCGGAAAGTGCCCCGACCGTATGATGCCATTATAAATGCGCGTCACCGTTGCGACTGAGCGCGGGGGTAGGTGACGCAGCATTTCGTTCGTAATGCCATCAGGGCCGCCGGGAGCCTTTCGGAGGGGAGTTCGTCTTAGCGCCCGGAGTACCTGGTCGGGCGTAAAAACGATGGGGTCCTCATCAGGAGGTATCGGCTCAGCGAAGTAGCCCGCCAGACTTCGCGTAACTTCTTCTTCGTCGTGGTCGGAACCTGGATTCGGCCGGAACTGGCCCTCCAGCGACTCAGCGAATTTTTCTGCTCGATCCTCGGCTCTAAAACGGGGGCACCCGTCCCTGCCGAGGAGAGGTCTCACTGGCGTCGCCTTTCCGGAGAGCCGGCAACACAGTCTATGGATGCCGGTCCAGTCTTCACCGGCTGTCTCTATGGTCTCTTGCTAAGAGTCGGCGGAGACGGCGTCAAGCGCTGCCGAGATCTTCTCGGCAAGAGCATTCAGCCGGGACTTCACGGTGGGGCAGCGAGTGAAGTTGTACTGCTTGCGCAGTGTTGGTCCCAAATTTTTGGTCGTTTTAGAGGTGTCTGCCTCCGTCAGGGACGCTCTGATCGACATGGGCCGAGTCTACATTGGTTGGGACGAGGCAGAGGTGTGTGACCATGTGCGGGCAACTTGCTGCAACAAGTGTCAGCAGTATGGTCACCCCGAAAAGTACTGCCGGTCCAAAGTAACCGTGTGCGGCAAGTGTAGTGACGAGGGTCACAAGACGACGGAGTGTCAGTCGGAGACCCGTTGTTGCGCTACCTGCAAGCGGTTCAAGCGCAAGGACGCTCACACGCACCCCACCGCGGCACAGTTTTGCCCTGCCCGCTTGCACGCTGAGCAAGAAGCTAATAGAACCCAATATGGATAGACGCCCCACAACACATTGCGCATCGGTCAGCTCAATCTGATGGGATCCGAGGCAGCTACAGCGGAACTACCGGTGGTAGCGCACTCTCTTGGACTCGACCTCATCTTAGTCCAGGAGCAGTACGCAGGTCGCCCCGGCATTCTGCAGGTTAGCAACCACTCGAAGGCAGGAGTGGTCTTACTGAACCGTATAGTCGCAGTCACAGTACTGCACAGTTACAGTAATGACCACTGCCTTGTGTGCCATATTGCTTATGGTAGGTAGTACCGATTTGTTTGTGGTCTCGGCTTACTTTCAGTACAGCGACGACATAGCAGTCCACATAGAGCACTTAGATAGAGTTTTACCGCAACTCGCTGGTAAACCGATCATTATCGGGGTGGACAGCAATGCCCACTCACCTATGTGGCACTGTGAACGTCGTCAGTACGTGGGACGAGGTCCTGACACGGAGTACAGAAGGTCTCAAATGGAGGGTTTTATCCTCAGTCGAGACCTTCTCATACATAACGCTCCTGGTCAGCCTCCGACTTTCTCAAGTCCCAACGGTGAGTCGAACATAGAATTGACCCTTACAACACGTGGTGTAAGCATAAGCAATTGGACCGTTCATGAGGGGGCCAGTATCGGAGACTATCAGATGATCACGTTCGAGTTGACAAAGGGTCCTGCACCGGATGACTGGTGCGAGCCGGAGACTCTTCCCCCGCCTTTTCGCGTTCGGAATGTGAATTGGAAGGTTTTCTGTTCGGTGCTGCATGCACGTATGGACAAGATCCATCCCGGTCTTTCTGCCTCTGAATATAGCGTTCAGTACACGGAAATCCTACTGCGCACTGCGCGCGAATGTTTGGGATTGTGTGCTCGTAAGGCTGATGGCAAATACGAATGGTGGACCCCGGAGCTTGACGAGATGCGTCATAAACTCTACAGGGCGCGTCGCGATTGGCAGAGCTCTCGACGCTTGGGAGGAAGCTCGGAGGAAGTGTTGCATGATGCAATGCGTACTCTGCGCAACCGCTACAAGTACGTCATGAGAGGTGCCGAGATCCAATTTTATCGCGACATAGCCGATTCAGGGTATGACGATCCGTGGGGACTTGCCTACCGTGAGGCAAGTGGTCGCTTGCGGCCACCGCCGAACGTACTTAACGGCATAAAGGCTCCTTGAGGGCGATACCCAGGACACTGGGGCCACCATGAAGGGTTTGCTTCAGTCGCTGTATCCGGACAACGACCCTGGCATTGATGCCGCCTACCACCGTGAGGTTCGTGTTGCAGCCGCCTTCTCACCCCAGAGCTCGGGTGAGAACACTCAGGCTCCGACCAAACGGTCGGTGGACTTAATTGTCCACGCACTACCCAACACAGCCCCAGGTGTGGACGGCATCACGGCCAGGATCGTCAAATGGGCATGGAAGGCCACGTCCGACGAGCTGTGGCTCATGTATGCAAAATGCATCGAAGAGGGAGTATTCCCGGACCTGTGGAAGTCTGGCAGACTCGTCGTCTTGACAAAGAATAACGACAGGCCACCGAATGACCCTAAGGCCTACCGGCCTATCACGCTTTTGCCGATTTTGGGGAAAATTCTGGAACGGGTGATCATTGCTTGCGCTCCTTGTTTGTACCGGAATATTGCTGACGGTCAGCACGGTTTCACCCGTGGTCGTTCAACGGTGAGCGCTTTGCAAACCGTTAATTCGATCACAGACGGTAGCACATCGGCATATGTACAACTGATCCTTCTGGACATCTCTGGAGCTTTCGATAACGCGTGGTGGCCCATGATCCTGCTTAAGGTTAAGCAGTGTGGCGCTGCACTAATACCTTTAAACGAGCAAGAATTGTATATATACATATATATACCTATATATATAATCGAGATCTCGGAAACGGCTCCAACGATTTTCTTGCAAACTCGTATATAGGGGGATTCGGGGGAGAAAAATCGATCTAGGTAGGTTTTATTTTCCAGAAATCACTCTGAACGGCAAAAAAAGCTGAATTTTGTGAACGTTGCTTTTGTGTGGAGATAGTACCGCTATTTCGTCACCCCACCATCAACAGATTTAGCTCAGTTGGTTAAGCCGCTTACCTATAAATCACAAAGAGCTCGAGTTCGCATCTCAACCACAGCTTCCCTTTTGATCCTTTTTTGCTCTTATATTTTTACAAATTTTAACATACTTTCCTTTTTTACATACTTTTATAAATTATTTTTTATTTTTTGTATTCTTCACAAAGCTCACACTTCATTATTGTAAAATTAGCGCCATCTGTTGATTTGACGTGGTAGTTCCTACGCCGTCTGTTAATGTTGCGCGGTTCCGTGTGCAAACGTGGACTATGCCGTTCATCAACGACTAAACGATTTTTTATCGTAATAAAACAACGTTTAAAAAAACCTATTAACGTATTTTGGGGGTACCAAAACGTATTTTGTTTCTTACCTGTGGTTACACTATAATCCGTAAGTCGCGATAATAATGCCATCTATCGGAGAAAGAGAAGACTAATACCACATATGGACTGCGTTAGATATATAGACCTGCCATACGATGTGATGACGCGAAATCAACTGGTACAATTTGTTTTTTTTTGTTCGTCCGTTCTGGACAGGCAAGGGTCTTAAGGCCATACAGCCTCATCTTTAGTTGGTACTTCATTCTTGAGTATTTAAAGATTGTTCATCTTCAGTGAAGTTTCTTTCCTTGTGAGGTACATTTTGTATGGGAGGTCCATATTTTTTTAAAGTAAAAAAGAGTTCCGAACCTTAAAGGATTTGAAAAATAAAAGAGAAATAAAAAGAATTGCGTATTTATGGCCGTTTACGCTCTGCCTGCCCCGCAAGAGATATGGGATAGTGATATTTATACATACAAAAAGTACCATTCGACCGAGTCACTTCGTATGGGAGGTCCATTTATCCAAATGATTGCGGTCCGTGTGTCTTCTCATTTGCCGACAGATGGCGTGACTTTATCGGGTTAACGCGACATGTGGATAGAGCAAGCGAGATCAATTTTTAATCTAAGGGATACATATTTAATACTTTCTAGCGGCCCGCCCAGTGGCTGCGCCCGCTGCAACTCATTTTCCCGTGAGAATAAGATGTTTTCCCGGCAAGTATTAAATATCAAAAACCTTCCTCTTGAATCACTCTATCTATTAAAAAAACCTGCATCAAAATAAGTTTTGTAGTTACAAAGATTTAAGCAAACGTACATACAGACAGACGCGGAAAGCGACTTTGCTTTATACTACGTAGTGATGTGCATACACATATCACGCCATTATCCCTTGCGGGGTAGGCAGAGCGTCAACGGTCGCAAAAATACCGCCGCCATCGCCACTTCTGACAAGATATATTGAGGACCCTTTCGAGATGATTCGTGTATCACTGTAGTGACAGGTTGTCAGCCTGTCGCCTAAAGTTGTAATATAATTCACATTAAACCCTCGAGTCCCTTAGTCGCCTCTTACGGGACAGAAAAAAAGCTGGATGATGTTATTTGAAGCCGGCAAAACAGGGCATTATGCGCATATCTTAAAAAATACGTTTTGGGAGCGAAAAATCCGAGCTAGGCTCGGTCAACCAGGTACTTTATAATATTATGGTCAGTTACTTCACCAACCGACGCGTTGGCTTCTATGTCGGCAACCACACCGAATGAAAGCGAAGCACCATGGGATGCCCTTAAGGATCGGTTCTGGGTCCGACACTTTGGAACCTCCTCCTTAACGACGTCCTGCTCCTACCCAAACCCGAAGGCGTGCATCTGGTTGCCTACGCCGACGACGTGACGGTTTTGATCGAGGCATCATCGCGTGCAGAGATAGAGCGTAAGGCTAGTTCCGTTTTGGCGGCTATTTTCGACTGGGGTACGCGTAATAGTAATAGATGATATCAGTAGTATCACTGCTGAAGTAAATACAGAGTGTTGTGAGGTGATTTGATCGTGAACCTCTGATAAAAATAAATAATAATTTTATTATAACTTAATGACTTAGGACAGAAAATAAAATTATATTACCAAGCATGGATGGAGATAAAACTGGATGTCAGTAAATCAAGTTAACGTTATGACAGAAACAACAGAATACAATGACACTCACAAATTGAACAGACAATCACAGTAATGTAAGATTTACGCTAATATGCTGAATATGATAACGTTTAATTCAGGCATTAAATAAATTAAACATTGCCCCACACTATTAAACTTTTTAAACATATAAATATTTTCCCTTTATTTACCGATGGAGAAGTTACCAGAGTTCACCGTTAAGTAATATTATCAACCTCAAGCAACCACCAAACTTACACTCTATTTCACTCACACATCTATCACCCATTCAAGTGACAAAAACATTTCTTATAGAATCAAATTCTCAAGAAGACCAATCTGGCAACTAAGTATTTGAAACACCAAAATAAAGCAACCATAACAAACATAATGTTAGGGACATATAGTCTCTACCTCCTAGACTATAATTTCACGAAAATTTTCAAAAATTAATCCGGAAAATAAATATTTGGCACACCAACATGAAGCGAGCACTACCTCCTAACCTATAGTCTCTACCTCCTAGACTATAATTTCATTAATTCAAGACTAGAAAATAAAACAAGTACTACCTCCCAATCTATAGTCTCTACCTCTTATAGTCTCTACCTCTTAGACTATAATTTGATCACTGACTCTTATACTAGAGATAGACACTAACTCCCGGACTATACTTAATTACCACAAAACACATCCTTCATGCATTCAAGTAACAAAACATCGCCTAAACATTGCCTATCCGAACACAAAATAATGAAAGACACCGAATTGGTAACAAAAGTAGGTACTTAAAACTCTAACACAAGATAGACACCACCTTCTAGACTAAATCTTTACCTCCTAGGTCTTCGCTAGCTAACCTCATTCTTTAGTCGCCATCTCCCAGACTATAACTTCAATAAATATCTCTCAGACCCTAGATAGACCCCTAACTCCTAGACCACAATCAGAACCCTACCTCCTAGGCCATATGTTCACCTGCAAGATAAATGAAAACAGTTTATTTTAAATTTTAAAATTAAATTAAAATTATTTATGAACGCTGGCTTCTGATAGTTTTGCTTTCACACAAAAAAATTTAGGATATTTAAAGTCACTAATTGATTATCATCATTATCACATCAGCTCTTATCCTCATCATCATCATCATCAGCCCTTATGCACATAATCATCATCATAAAATTTAGCCTTATACACTTATCACCATCAATCCACTGCTGTAAATATCTGTCAGATATGGCGACGGCGACCACACTCCCACGACCGCCAATACTCCGCCCACCCCGCAAGAGACGAAGGCGCGATACGCATGTATACATGTGTATGCATATAGTCAACCGCTGAGTATTAGGTTAAGTGTAGTTTAAACGCAGATCACATCATTATGAAGCCGCACAATTCTGTTAGAATATCCTTGTACTCACCTAAAATTAAAAGAAAATGTTACAAATTTGCATTTTATTTTGTAACTTAGACCTAAATATTCTGTACAAAATTTATGATTGCTGATATTTCATATTTCATAGTATGATGTATGCATTCATAAGAATATCTCGCCCCCCCCCAGTACTTTAGATTTCTATTATATGTCTTAATCCATTATTGGTGAACAATGGTGTATAATAGATCCAATACATATATTGTAAAACAAGTACCTAGACTTAATGTTATTCTAATCCTACTGCTCTATACTCTCGGAATACGATTCAAAATTTATTAACAAAAATTTGTGGCTATAAAGCAAAAGTGGAGAATATTCTATCAAACACAATTCAAATTACTTTCTACAATATATTGTTATAACTATAATGTGGTTCTATTCATACGTATGTTAATTATCTGCAAAATAAGCGGACATATTGATTTAATCATATAGTCATACTGATCCCGTTGTTGAATGTTTAAAAGCTGACATATTTTTACCCGACTACAGCAAAGCAAAAAGGAGGGTTATGATTTTATTATTTAAAATAATTTACACTAATTTATCATTATCTAAGTGCTTGTACAGACAAAGTAACTACTTCTTTCCTTTCCTGTGGGATACTAAGTTATCCTTTAGGTATTGTTGGGTTTATAGTGAATTTCCCGGTCTCATTATTAGATTAATACTTATGAAATGACCTGTCCTCAGCCAAATAAGTTTCATAAATGTTATGACGTAATTTCAATAGGTCTCAAATAGGCATAAAATAAGAACACTGTAATCATGTCTGGATCTCAAAACACAAGTGAATCTTATGCAAAGTTAACTGTTTGTAGTCAAAACTGACACCAAATAACGTTTTTACCGGTTTCTTAGAGTGATTTATGCAAAATCTATGTTTTGAAAGGGACAAATAACTAATTTCAAAGTTGGAACCAAACAAAGTTTAGTAAGAGATTATAACCTACTTATCTACCTAAAAACATATAAAAAGTTACCTGAGTTCTAAGTGACGCCTGTATCATCTTGTTTCTCACATATTTTTACTAAAAACACAATTTTTATCATATTTACACTACACTGGCGACATAAACACTATATGGATGAAATTTTTTACAAAACCTCACGTACTAACAAAAGGAACACGTAAACTGAGTTTGAACTTGCTTTGTCATTAGTATTACTTACTATTTCAGTTACTGAGACCTACTTTTCATAGAAAAATAGCGAAATATACACAAAAATAACAAATCAAAACAATGAACGATTGCAATTTCCACGAGCGAACTCCGAACTTCAGCCATCACTAGTGCTGTACCTACCTACTCAATATTAATACCGGTTATCGATTATGAAATTGATCAATTTTCGTAATAATCTTCATTTGTAGAAAAGTACGCAAAGATTAAATACAATAAGCGATTTTTTTAGAAAGTAACATTAATATTCATCAGAATAATTGGTATGCTACCATATTCGTATTATATTTTCAACTTGTAAGACGTTCGCGTCTATCAAATTCCTGAACGAATTTCGTCATGTTAACCACTCGGCCTCAAATCTTTCCGCGCCCTCTAGTATTTATTCTGTAACCACAAAGAATGGAACTTGACCTTCATCGATTTTCTTTCTACTATGATTACTAGAACACAATAAATGCATTGTTTAAATTTATCAACAAACTGTTCACCCCTACAAAAATTATTGACTCGATTTCGATTTTTATTAATGAATCGATATTCTCTTGTCTGTGGAAAGTCCTAGTATAAGTAGGTTTGAATTTCGCGGTAAATCTCGTGCTGCTTTTTTTTTGGCACGATTAAAGTGACAACTGAATTGTGTTTACCATAGACTATGCTACAATTTAAACATCTTTTGTCTCGTTCATTAAAAGAAACAATGTTAACTAATCTGTGACCGTACTAAGGGTACGTTCGTAATTCTATACGGGTATTTTTACGACCGAAATTTAGTTTAATTTAATTGAAAAACAAATCTTAATAACACAAAAATAAGCTAATATGTTACAACATTTACGTAGGAAATGTTATTTTATAAGTTTAGTTTATTCAAACGTTCCAAACATTAAAATTTTCGAATTTTGATTTTGACATTTCAACAAACCGCAATGGAAAAATATCTCATGAACGCATACCATACGAACCCCGGTCTTGATCATAAATATTTGTAAAACCTATCCAATTTCTTGTTTTTCAGCGAAAAAATGACGTGTATGCTATTTCTAAGCGCCCCAAATCGTCCCGCCTGCCCTTCCTAGTGCACAACAACCAAAACAACAACAAAAAGTGAATGTCGACAACTGGCTGGAGCCTGCATCTTTTTTATCTATGTTTTTTGTTGTTTTTTGATACTTCATATTGTCATACTAAAAGTCAGTTCTGTACGGTTCACGTACAAATACTTCTTTGCTTAGTTTGCAACCTAGTTTAGGCGCATCGGCTAAGCGCACCTAATTACATTAGTTGACAATATTACGCTATCGCGATCGGTCACGGATTAGCATCCAAGAACTATATTTTGTAACTTTTATACGTACCTAATAAACATTTGGGATTATAAGTTCGTGATTTGTGTCAACTCATCAACCAACTCAAACTAACTAACTAACTTTACTACAACGACGCCCAGGGCCCAAACATTGGTCCTTCGAGCATTTATTTGGAATTTCTTCATTACGTGTCTTCTGGTTACGTATAGGCGAATCGGTGCGGTTGGCCTCCCAGAAGCGGGTCTCACCAATCGTATTGAGAAGGCGCATGACGTGTAACTTGGAGGAACGGGTGCAGAAAACCATCAAGAACTTGTGAACCTAGGGTGATACTTACAGTTACCTTATAACTAACTAACTTCGAATGTGAAAAAATTCTATATGTGAACGTGTGGTGATAAAACTACTTAACTGAAACTGAATTAAATATTCATGGAACATAACTAACTATGGCGTCGGGCGTCGAAGAACTTATTAGTTATCAAGGAGAAATATTTAATCAACTAAAAACTATATGTACAAACTACGGTAAGGATGGAGAAGGTAGAAAAACACTAACTTACTTGGATAAACACTTGAAACTGATTAATGAAACATGGGAGACTTTTGTATATTGTATATAACCATACACTTTTGGTGAAATCAGGACAGACGGAGATTGATTACTTTAAAAAGGATGTGTACGAAAAAACTAAAATTATGTATGAGACGTCGCTTAATGATATGCTGAAACGTAAAGCAAAAATGGTAAAACCACCAGAAGAAGAGCAGAAAGAAACTAAACCAGAAACTGAGAAACGAGCAATGATGTTCGATTTTGAAAACGTCGTATTTAACGCACCGAGCAAAGGAACCGACACAGAGGCGAAGCAGCAGGATTTATTACGTCAACAGTATGTAAACATAAGAGCCTTTGAACATACAGTAGAAAAAACTTACTTGGAAAATATAACTGAAAAATGGGAGCTAGAAGAAACTTTGAGAAATTTGAAAAATAAATGGGAGCACATTGAAAAAATACATTGGGAGTTAGACTACATTTTGGAAGATGATGAATCAAATTACATACAGAAATATGCAGCGTTGGAGAAAATCTACGATCAACTACGAAAACAGTTAAACGGAAAAGTGTATAACAACACTTATTATCAACAAACAACCCCTAAGATTGTGATTCCCGACTTCTATGGTAATTACAATCAATGGCTTACTTTTAAAGACCTTTTTATAGAGAGTGTGCATAACAACCCTGTCCTCTCTAAGGCACAAAAGATGCAATACCTAAAATCAAAACTTAAAGGAGAAGCGGAAAGAATTGTATCGCACCTTGGAGTGAGCGCTGAAAACTACACTTCCTGTTGGGAGCTACTTACCAACCGATATGACAACCAAAATTTATTATTTAACTCATTCATGAATACCTTAATGAATCAACCAACTATACAACAAGAAAGTGCAGTGAACATAAGAAAATTCTATGACGTCATCAATGAATGCCTGAATGGACTACGCAACATTGGGGTCGACGTAACTTCGTGGGGACCTATGATTGTGTACCTAATGGTCCAAAAACTTGATGCCACTAGCTACAGCGAGTACAGAAGAGAGCGAAAGGATCCAAGAGGTTTACCCGATTTGGAAGAATTCATTCAGTTTCTGGAAACGAAATTTATGTCACTAGAACCAGTGCAAGGCGAAAAAATTCAAAAGTCTTTTTCGTCAAACAAGCAGCAACATACATTCAAGCCAATAATGAGCTACGCAAAACAGCCGCATTATATTACCAATAAAAATCATTATTCACCAAGAGGGGCAATGCACTTTAACAACTCTAGAACTACACCGCAAACATACACTACGTTTGCAAAAACGTGCCCACTTTGCAAGACGGACGACCACGTTTTAATGCAATGTCAGCGATTTTTAAGTATGGACATTAATACACGTCGAGACACAATTAGAAAATTAAAATTGTGCGTCAACTGCTTATTTTCACACGGTGATAAAGCTTGCACGTCAACAAAACGGTGCAAGTACTGTTTTAAAACTCATCACTCGCTGGTCCATGAAACAGGCAATGAACAGCAAAACCGACAAACAAACAATCAGGCATCAACTTCTTATGCGGTGAATAACGTAACTTGCGAAGAAAAGGAGGTACTGTTATCAACTATACAGCTACGAGTTAAAACCATAGATGGAAACTTTATAACTTTGAGAGGTATACTAGACCAATGCTCACAGGTCAGCCTTTTATCTGAGGATGCTGCTCAACGATTGAGACTTAAGAGAAAGAAACACAGCGCCGTCATATCCGGAGCTGGATCCCTGTCGGGGAAAAGTAAGGGGTCAATTGAGTTGGAATGTATGTCAAATCATTCTGATTATACATTCAAAGCAAATGTTTTAGTCATGAATAATCTTACTAATGACCTACCGAATATGTCGTTCTCCAAAGAAGATTGTAAGATAATTGAGAACTTGAAACTTGCTGACCCAGCATTCCACAACAAAGGCCCAATAGATTTTTTGATGGCAGCTGATATCCACGCCATGGTGCTACTAAACGGCTTGATAAAAAGTAACAGTGGTGCTCTTATAACTCAAAGAACGGAATTGGGATGGATTGTGAGTGGAAAGATTAAAACTTATAACTGTTTTGTAACTATGAACGAATTAGAAAACATGTCACGATTTTGGGAGTCGGAAGAAATATCATCAACCTCAACTGATCTACCCGAAAAGGAGTACTGTGAAAAACTATACACTGAAACTACAACCAGAGGATCGGATGGGAAATATGTGGTACAGATGCCCATGAAACTTAACTATGAAACTAACTTGCCAATAACTAAACCACAGGCACTATCTCAATTTTTGCAACTGGAAAAGAAGATGGAGAAAAACAAAAACTATGAAACTGAATACAAAAAGTTCATGGCCGAATACGTAGGTATGGGGCACATGAAACCTATCACTAAAACTACTAAACAAAAACAAATGGTGCACTTGCCGCATCATGGAGTAATACGAGAGGAATCTATCACGACAAAAGTGCGACCAGTTTTCAACGCGTCATTTAAACCGAAAAACAAGCCAAGTCTGAATGACCTTATGTACACAGGTCCCAATCTTCAAAAAGATATGCTGAATTTGCTAATCAACTGGCGAGTTTACAAGTACGTTTTTACAGCTGACGCAGAAAAAATGTACAGACAAATATGGCTAAATGATAATCAACAACATCTACAAGTGATTATCTGGAGATCATCACGTGACCAGCCACTGCAAGAATGGCAACTATGCACAGTCACGTACGGAACAAAAGCTGCGCCTTATCTCGCCATGCGAACGCTGCATCAACTTGCTGATGATGAAAAGCACACTTACCCGAAAGCTGCAATGGTCTTGAAAAATAACTTTTATATGGATGATTTAGTTTACGGCCAAGACACCATCGAGTCATCCAAGCAACTTGTATCCGATTTAATCGAACTATTACGAAGAGGAGGTTTTAACTTGCGAAAATGGAATGCGAACGAGCCAACTATCATAGAAAACTTAACAGATGAACAGCGGTGCAAGAAAACAAGCATAAACTTCAGCCCTGAACAAACAAAAGAAACGAAAACATTGGGAATGCGCTGGAATTCAACTACCGACGCATTCACTTACAACTGGAACTTACCTGCAAAAGAAAACGTAACAAAACGCACTTTCCTGGCAGAAATAAGCAAACTTTATGATCCACTCGGCTGGCTCTCTCCGACTACAATTAAAGCGAAACTATTATTCCAAAAGGTGTGGAGTAGTAAAATTGATTGGGATGAAAACTTACCCGAAAATCTGAAAAAAGAATGGGAATACATAAGAAAAGATCTACCCAACATCAACAAAATAAAAATACCTAGATGGTTAAAATGTAAAGGAAAACAACTAGAGATTCACGCATTTTGCGATTCCAGCGAAAAAGCATACTCCTGTGTTTTGTACTGTCGGGCAAAAACTGAGGATGGCTGTTACGTCACAACACTGATTGCAGCGAAAACAAAAGTCGCTCCGTTAAGCAAAAAAGTGACTCTACCAAAATTGGAACTGTGCGGAGCTCTATTACTAGCCAAATTAATAGAGAAAGTAAAAACTATTATAGCCGAAAAAGGAATCCAAATCTACTGCTGGACGGACTCAAAAGTGGTCTTAGCGTGGTTACAAGGAAACGTGCAGAGATGGGAACGTTACGTTGCAAACAGAGTGACGCAAATCAACAACATTATTTCGTCAACTCAGTGGCAGTACGTAAAGTCAGAAGAAAACCCAGCAGACTGTGCCACGAGGGGATTACTACCGTCTCAGCTGCTAACTTTTAACTTATGGTGGGAGGGGCCTCAATGGCTGAAAACTGAAAATGAAGACAACTGGAAAATAAAAAGAGGTCAAGAAACTTACACTACAAATAAACATATAAAACCTACGTGTTGCGTAACTACAGCTGACAACAAATGTGAAATAATATCCACACTACTCAACAAATACAGCGACTTGAAACGAGCAACCCGAGTACTTGCATGGATATTGCGCGCTCGGCGAATATTCCGTACTAAGAAAGCAATGAATGCTACACAAACATCAACGAACGACGACACTAAACCTACAACTTTATCACCTGAAGAATTAACAGAAGCTACCGAGCTGATAATAAAAAAAGTACAAGAGGAACATTTTGCAGAAGATATTGAGCGGTTAAAGAAGAATACACCAATATCAAACAAAAGCAACTTATTGAAACTAACACCCTTTATCAACGAAAAGGAATTACTTTGTGTAAAAGGACGTCTCTCAAACTCAACTTTGCCAATCGAAACGAAGTATCCAGTAATCATTCCAGCTGTGGGAAGGTTGACGGAGCTGCTTATTCAAGAAGCGCACAACAAAACTCTACACGGAGGAGCAAGACTTACGCTAGCGAACTTACGTCAACAGTATTGGATCATTGGAGGGAACAAAACTGTCAAAAAGCAACTAACAAAATGTGTGAGATGTCATCGTTACAAGCCGCACCAAAAAAAGCATATGTAGCTATTTTCATATGTATGGTTACAAAGGCCGTACATATCGAACTTGTCTCAGACTTATCGACACAAACTTTCCTGGCCGCGTTCGAGAGGATGTACTCACGCAGGGGAACACCGAAAAATATGTTCTCCGACAACGGCACGAACTTTGTGGGGGCAGCAAGAGTGCTGCAAGAAGAATTTGAACGCAACAAAACATTTTCATCTTCAGAATTTTATGATGAGATAAGCAACTTGCAGATACAGTGGCATTTCAACGCACCTTTATGGCCGACAGCAGGAGGACTATGGGAGGCGGCCGTGAAAGGGATGAAATATCATCTACATAGAGTACTCGGCGAACAGAAACTTACGTTTGAACAATTATCAACTTTACTGGCACGAATTGAAGCATGTATGAACTCGCGACCCCTATGTGCACTTTCAGAAGACATTGATGACTTAGAATGTCTTACCCCTGGCCATTTTCTTACTGGTGGGCCTCTAGTATCACTACCGCAAAAAGATGAAGACTTCAATCAGTATGATCTAAGAAATAGATGGAGAATGGTCGAAAAGATGAACCTGCATATATGGCAGCGGTGGTCCAGCGAATACCTTCACCAACTCCAAGAACGCAGCAAATGGCATCATCCTAAACCGAATTTAGAAGAAGGCAACATAGTACTAATAAAAGAAGAAAACTTACCTCCAGGACACTGGGCCCTTGGCAGAGTGACAGAGCTGCATCCAGGTGCCGACGGCAATGTTCGAGTGGTGACTTTAAAAACGAAGAAAGGGTATTTGAAACGACCCATCACGAAACTTGCGCCACTGCCCACGCAAGACGATTTGAAACCTGACCTTCCAGCACAAAATAATGACAGTCAACAACGTCCTCAAGCTACACCAAAGAAAACTCGAGGAAACACTATTTACAGTCTATTTACGATACTACTTATGATGTTAGCAGTTAACATAGGAACAGCGACATCAACTCAACTAGCTAACTACAAATTAACACGCATTGAAAAGGATCGACCTATATATTTCGACGAAGCTGGAAAGTTACAACTCATACACGATGAATGGAACCTTTTAATATACTACAACTTAACATCTTATTGGCAAGCAGAAAAAAGACTTGAAGACTATGTAGAACAAATTAATACTATATGCACAAAAATATCCTACATACCATGTGATTCTATAGTGAGTCACTTACGCCACGAACTACGTCATCTTTTTAATTACGACTCACTTTTACAATCCCAACACCTGAAGCGGCAAAAGAGAGGCTATTTTGATGGCATAGGAAAACTTGCCCACACACTTTTTGGTGTATTGGACGAAGAAACTGGTAGAAAATATGAGAACTATATTGAAACCTTGAGAGATAATGACGACTATTTGTTACAACTAATGAAAAACCAGACTTTGATTATTGAGGCTGAGAACAATATTGTAAAGAAAAGCGAAACTTTCATGGAAGAACAGTTTAACATAATACAAAGTTACATGAACAAAACATATAGCGAGATGCAAAAAATGGAACATCGAGTGCAAACACTGTATGCAATAAATGACGTCAACGCAGCTGCTATTACTTCAACTTTAATTCTGTCCAATATGCAACGTATACAAAAAATGCTATTGAATTCCTTATCAGACATCTACAAAGGCCATTTGGATATGTATTTATTCCCGGCATCTCAGCTGATAGAACAACTTAATATTATATCAGGAAAACTTCCATTAGGACTATCATTACCCGTCAAAGATATACATCAAGATTTGTCAAACATTTATGAACTTATATACGTGAAAGCCAGAGTGACGAACAATTATCTGATGTTTGAACTACATATTCCATTACTGAGCGACGAAGAGTATCAACTGTATAAAATAATACCTATACCATTCTTGAGACAAGGACACTTGAAACGAATAAGACCATCGTCAGAATTCATTGCCATCAACTTTATCAAAAACTCGTACATAACTATGGATGAAACGAAAATACAGCAATGTACTGCATATGGAACAGAGCAATTTGGTTGCGCCGCTAATCAACCAATTTATAACTTACACGACAAGAATGCGCCATGTGAGGCAAAGGTGTTTAGTCAACAATTAACATTGTCGTGCACTCTTGATGATATCGGATGCAGAGAAACTTGGACGAAATTGCACCGACCGAACTTATGGCTGTTTACATTTTGTAACAAACATATGATTCGAATAATATGTGATGACCAAGTTACTTCCGTAGCATTAGAAGAGACTGGATTAATAACGTTAAAACCAAAATGTATCTTACAGAAAAAGGATGCTACTATTTATACCTACAATCATTTTGGAAGTAAGGTGCAGATGAGCGCTGATGTTGACGTACCAACTATTAATTCGTCAATCAACAATCTTTTTAACTTGAACTAGAACAATGCGCAATTAAACATCACTGAATTCAAAACTGTAGCGTCACTAAACTTCAGTAAGATAGAAGAACAACTACACTATCAGAAAGAACATGAAAAATTACCTGTGACGTCAGACTTGTCTGTGCATGACATCTACCTATACTCGGTCTCTACTTTGATGTTGGGAGGAATGCTCGCAGGGGTAATCGGTTATGTCTGCATAAAGAGTAGAAAATCGAAAGAAAAGAAATATGCAACTCCTGTAAATCTTATACCAAAACCGGCAAGACGAATCGAAACAGATATAGAGATGCAAGAATTTCGTAATTCATCGTCACCAAATCAACTATACAGCGAAGTGAAGCCAAAACACGAACTATTTCAGTTTGATCAATAACTTAATTACATTTTTTGCTTTGTGCTGGATGCTCATCCGTTAATTTTTATTCTTTTTATTTCAATGTTTCCCTCAGGAGCATGTACGGTTCACGTACAAATACTTCTTTGCTTAGTTTGCAACCTAGTTTAGGCGCATCGGCTAGGCGCACCTAATTACATTAGTTGACAATATTACGCTATCGCGATCGGTCACGGATTAGCATCCAAGAACTATATTTTGTAACTTTTATACGTACCTAATAAACATTTGGGATTATAAGTTCGTGATTTGTGTCAACTCATCAACCAACTCAAACTAACTAACTAACTTTACTACAACGACGCCCGGGCCCAAACAAGTTCATTACATCATTGTCACTCCTAGATACGTGGTTTTACTTTCCCCAAATTATACAGTCCACGGCATATTTTCTACATTTTAGTCCTTCGATATCCCTAGAAAATGCCTCCCATCACCAGGAAAATGACCAAGAGTGGCAGTGAGGTAATTCCAGCCGCCGAGGGACCACCCAAATCTCGGGAAAAAGCAAACGTCACCCAGCAGCCACCCTCGGGTTTTGTCCCACCTTCCATGTGCTCAGGTGACGCCGTTGCTTACCATCCCGCCCCTGATTCCTCTGCGGCAGGGACGTCCGCACTATCAGCGGACCCAGAGTCCCAAATTTCCAACCCCTTTCAGACATCAGCGCGCACGGAGCGCACCCCGCCTTGCCCCCGCGACAGTGCCCACAAAGGAGCACCGTCGCAATCGGAGTGCACGCCCCGCCTTAACCGCGATGATGCATCGAATGGATCCCTTTTTTATCGTTCGACGCGCACCGTAGCGTCAGCAGCGTCTATTCAGGCGCGAAAACTCGCTGCAGAAGCCGACTTTCAGCGCAAGCAACTAGAACGTGAGCGCGCCCTCGCCGTGCAGCAGAGGAAACGTGAGCGCGCCCTTGCCGAGCAGCAGAGGGAACGTGAGCGCGCCCTCGCCGAGCAGCAGAGGGAACGTGAGCGCCCTTGCCAATCTAGAGCGCGAGGTAGAGGAGAAGGAACTCAATGCACAACTGGCAGCAATCGAAGCGAGCACAGATAAGTCCTTACGTAGCCGTAGCCGTAGCAGTAATCGTAGCGCATCGATAGCTAACACCCAAGCGTGGGTCGAGGACTGCGCCGCGCGGCACGTGAATAACATTGCAGCTAGTGAACATATCCCTACCGACACGTTGAGACCGCAGCCTCCCTGTGGCACCCCAATCGAGGGTCCCACGCGGCCTCCCCAGGCACACGTCATGAATGCACAGCACTATCGTCCCGCCGCGGCCGAACATTCGTGGCCTCAGACTGGGAATACCGCCGCAGCATATTATATCCCCAACAGCATGAACGTGCACCCCGCTCAAGTCCCCCTAGTCGAGCCCCAGTGGACGCGGGCCCAGGACCCGTCTTTGGCTACAGCTCTTCATGCTTTAGCCGCGAGCCAAAATCAGCGCAGCTTCAAACACATCGAGCTACCCCCGTTCAATGGGAAACCGAACGAATGGCTGATCTTCAAACGTACTTACGACGATACTAAGCTGAATTATTCTGCCCTAGAGAACTTGGCCCGACTTCGCAACGCGGTGCGCGGAGAAGCGCGTGAAGCGCTCTCCTCACTCCTATTCTCCGCAGAGTCACCGTGCGAGATCATCGACGCGCTCGAGCTGCATTTCGCGCGCCCCGAGCTCATCGTGCAGCAAGAAGTCGCAGCGCTACGCAGCTTACCTAAGTTGAGTACTGACTATCGCGATCTAAACAAATTTGCGTGCAAAATTAGGAACAGCGTCGCGACTATAAAATCGCTACGCCAAACACAATATTTGCATTCACCCGAGCTGTTTTCAAGCGTTTTGAATAAACTGAACGTATTACTCAAATCTCGTTGGTGCGACTATGCTAAGGTGCACCACCAAACCTTCACCGAGCACAACTATTCTAAGCTAGAGCTTTTATCACAGTTCTTACTAAGCGAAGCAGACACGCAACTCAAATTTTGCGCTGAATTAGATGCTGTTCCGCCTGTCCAACATTCACACATGCATCAACACGCACCGATCCACAAAACATTTAGGGCCACAGGTAACCAAAATTTTAGGCCACCTACGGCAAAACGTGAAAACGTTAACCTAACACAAGCAAACGTGTTTGTTTTGCAAAGAGACGCACAATTTGAAAAGCTGTGGACAATTCAAAGCGCTCTCGGTTGACGATAGATGGCGCTGGCTGCGCGAGGCAAAGGTTTGCTATGTTTGTTTCAAAAATAGGCCCCACAAATGGAATGAGTGCCGAGGTCGCGGTTCGTGTGGAGTCCAGGGCTGCCGCCTCCGTCATCAACCTCTCCTTCATCGCCCCTCTGAAGGCCCTACAAATAATGTGCAACAATCTGAGCATGACGTAACGTGCAACACGGATGTTGCTCGCCCCTCCGCGTCGCCACCGCCTACGCAGCCTTTGACGTCAGAGGGCACTGACTGCGACGTTGTTAAAATTGCGGCTGCCTCTGATGTCTCTAACAATCAAAATGTTTCAGGGATTCACGCACGCACACTGCTTAAGATAGTGCCGGTAGTCGTATCGGGACCCGCGGGCGACTACGACACGTACGCGTTTCTCGACGACGGCAGCACGGCCACGCTGATCGACGACACTGTCGCCGCGCGCATCGGCGCCACGGGCCCGCTGCAACCGCTGTCGATCGCAGGTATCGGCGGTATGACTAGAAATACCGTCGCTAATATAGTAGATTTCTATATAAAGGGTCGCAACTTAAATGAGCGATATCTTATAAAAAACGCGAAACGTATGCAATCGTTAGACCTCAGCACTCAGTCACTTTATGAATGCGAACTGAGGGCTTTCCCTCATTTGAGTGACTTAGTAAATGAGTTGACGTACGTAAATGTCACACCTACAATACTCATAGGTTCTAAAGATTGGTACCTAACTCTATGTAGGGAGACCCGCGAAGGAAAAAGATCCGACCCCGTAGCCGTGCGAACTTTACTAGGTTGGACTTTGCACGGCGCTGTGTCTAGTCAAAGCAAACCCGTAGAATTTGTTAACCACTTGACTTGGAACGGCCCTGAATTTATTAACCACGCGTCTCTTTCCGGTTCTGACCCAATTCATTCTAACCTTGATGATTTAACTTCGATGATAAAGGATCAATACAAATTAGATGCACTAGGCGTGACCGAGCGCGCGCCGCGACTATCGAAAGACGAAGAACGGGCTCTAGAAATCCTCGAGTCGACCGCGCGCCGGCTACCCACCGGTCGCTTTGAAGTAGGCCTGCCTTGGCGCGAGGTAGACAAATCAAAACTTCCCGACAGCTATCCCCATGCTTTAGCTAGATTTTTATCTTTAGAAAAACAGATGGCCAAAAATAATGAATTTGCGTCTGCTTATAGGGATTTTATTAATGGCATATTAAAAAAGGGCTACGCCGAAGAATGCCCCCCTGACACGTATCATCGTTACGGTACTAAAAGTGATAAAAACAGCATTAGGTGGTACTTACCGCACTTTGGAGTGTACCATCCGCAAAAAAAGAAGCTGCGTGTAGTCCACGATGCCGCTGCAGAAACGACCGGTATCAGTCTCAACAGCTTGCTGCTCCCGGGACCTGACCTTCTTTGCTCGTTGTTAGGTATCCTCTTTCAGTTCCGCGAGGGGCAAGTTGCACTTACTGCCGACGTACGCGAAATGTTCCCGCAAATTAAGATACGCGAGGAAGACAGAGACGCACAACGTTTTTTATGGCGCGAAAACAGTACCGATTCTGTTAAAGAATATCGCATGTCTTCAATGACGTTCGGAGCGGCGTCCAGCCCGTGTACCGCGCTTTTTATTAAAAACAAAAACGCTGAGGAATATCGTCATCTACACCCAGAAGCAACACACGCGATCGTAAACGAACATTATATGGACAACTATATCGGAAGCGTCGCTGATGTCGCTGACGCTGCTCGCCTCGCCTCGGAAATAGTCAAAGTCCATGGAGCTTGCGGTTTCGAGATGAGAGCATGGATCTCCAACGACATAAAGGCGCTGTCTCAAGTCCCGAGGGACCTCTGGGCCGAGGCTGTAGATGACGTAGACCTTCCACCAAGTAAAGACGTCAGCGCGCTAGGTATCAAATGGAACCCGCGCGAAGACACATTCGGTTTTCGAGTCGGCGCACCCGTGACCGCCACTAAATTCACAAAACGGACAGTTTTATCGGATGTAATGCGCGTATACGACCCTCTAGGTTTAATCTCACCCATCACAATAAAGGGCCGTATTTTTATCCAACGCTTATGGCGAGAACGCCTGAACTGGGATGACGAAATCCCATCTAAACATAAACCCTTTTGGGACCAGTGGCGCGAAGAGTTGGCGGCCGTAACGAACCTCCGCGTACCCCGCTGGTATTTACCTAGACCAGACCCGCTAGAAACACAACTTCACGTCTTCGCGGACGCGAGCGAGCAAGCCTTTGTTTCGGTGGCTTACTGGAGATTTTTATACAGAAATGGGGACGTCAAATTATCTCTCATCGCTAGTAAAGCCCGCGTTAGCCCGTTAGCGCCGGTTTCGATTCCTCGTTTAGAGCTCCAGGCCGCTCTCATTGCCGCGCGCTTAGCAAACAAAATTAAAGAAAGTCATCGAATGAGTCCCACGCTTACCTTTTTCTGGACCGATTCGATGACGGTCGTGAAATGGCTGCGCAGTGACGCAAAATGTTTCAAGCCCTTTGTCGCAAACAGGGTGGGAGAAATTTGCGAAACCACAGACATTGTCCAATGGCGTTGGCTCCCGAGTGCTCACAATGTCGCAGACGACGCGACGAGATCCAAGCCAATGTCTGTGGACGCCTCTGACAGGTGGTTCGCCGGCCCACCTTTCTTGCTGAGTCCTCCTGAGGCCTGGCCTGCTGAACCCACAACTGACGACACTATTCCCTTCTCGGAGGAGATGAAGCCCACCGAGCTGGTCCATTATACGCCGATATCCGTGGGCCAGCTCCCACCTGTGGCTGATGTCGCTAAATTCAGTAGCTGGCTACGCTTTACGAGAGCCACAGCACGCAAAATTCAGGCCGGCAGAAAGTTTCGTTCCTTGATTCGGTCGCAACGTCAAAATCCTAATTCTGTTTCCTCATCTATCAACCATCATTCATTTGTCACCGCTTCTGACATCGCGAAAGCCGAAAGGCACATTTTCATCAGATCGCAAGCAGAAAGTTTTGCGGCAGAAATCGCCAGTCTAAAATCCGCGAACCCCTTCCCTAAAGAGAGCCGTCTAACTTCTTTCACCATTCGACGAGCTGAC
Organism: Keiferia lycopersicella; assembly: GCA_029255805.1. NCBI lineage: Eukaryota > Metazoa > Arthropoda > Insecta > Lepidoptera > Gelechiidae > Keiferia > Keiferia lycopersicella. The sequence goes on along the minus strand of JARACZ010000027.1, from coordinate 6,351,954 downwards.
GACGGACTCCTGCTGGTTGACTCACGCATAGCGCGCGCGCCCGGGATCGCGGAAGAGGCGAAGACGCCCATAGTCTTGGACGCCCGTCACCCAGCGGTACGCCTCTTGATGCAGGATTACCACGTGAAAGCTGGTCATGCCAACGATAATCTCGTATTGAACGAGCTCCGCCAGAGATTTTGGATTTTGCGATGCCGAAACGCCTTAAAAACAATCAAACGCGAATGCCACTACTGCAGAAGATTGAAGGGCCAACCGCAAGTACCTCCTACAGGCGACATCCCTTTAGAGAGGCTGGAGCACCACTTGCCCCCCTTTACGAATACTGGCCTAGATTATTTCGGTCCCCAAGACGTTACCATCGGCAGGCGAAAAGAAAAACGATGGGTTGCTCTATTCACCTGCCTAGTGACCAGAGCGGTCCATTTAGAAGTTGTCGGAAGCCTTTCAACAGACTCTGCAATCCTATGTCTACGCCGCTTCATTTCTCGCCGAGGCTCACCCAAGAAACTCTTCTCCGACAACGCCACCGCCTTTAGAGGAGCTGATAACCTACTAGCCCCACTTTTAGACTACGCTGCCCAGAAGAAAATAGAGTGGCACTTCATCCCGCCAGCTTCGCCGTTCATGGGTGGAGCCTGGGAGCGCCTAGTACGCTGCGTCAAGACTGCTCTGCATGCGACACTCCGAGAACGAGCACCAAAGGAAGAGGTTTTCACCACCCTTATAGCAGAAGCAGAAGCCATCGTCAACTCAAGACCCTTGACGTATGTGTCACTCGCAGACCCAGACTGTCCCACAGCTATCACGCCTTTCCACTTCCTCATTGGGACCTCGTCGAACCACCCATGGCTGACGGATGCCCTGCACGACTCAGACCTGGTACGCCGGTGTGACTGGAGGCGGACCCTGCGGCTGGCGGACATCTTCTGGACCCGCTGGATGCGCGAATACTTGCCGACCCTGATTCCACGCCCATCGTCCAGAACAAGAGCAGCCAATTTGAACGTAGGAGACGTGGTCCTAATTGTAGACGGCTCTCTGCCAAGGGGCACCTGGCCGTTAGGAAAAATCGCCAAAATTTACCCGGGCCAGGACGGGATAGTGAGGGTGGTCGACGTGGCCACTGAAAGTGGCACGTTGCGGCGGCCTACCAAAAGGGTGATAGTTTTAACTAAGGAACCCCAGCCAGCTGTCGATGCTGATTGAGTGCCTGCACTGGGGCGGAGGATGTCGACAACTGGCTGGAGCCTGCATCTTTTTTATCTATGTTTTTTGTTGTTTTTTGATACTTCATATTGTCATACTAAAAGTCAGTTCATTACATCATTGTCACTCCTAGATACGTGGTTTTACTTTCCCCAAATTATACAGTCCACGGCATATTTTCTACAGTGAACGTCAGTGAAAACAGTGAGAAGGGCGACCGAATCCCCGCAAATCCATCCTGTGGTGATGGATGGTCCTCTCCAACCAGCCAAATGTCCAAGAATTTCACATTTGGGACCTCTTTATCCTGGTCACTACGCATCAAATGTAACAGTTCGGCCCTGGGTGATATCGTGGCCCGGGGACCTATAGAAGACTTATAGGAGGTCTAGACCTCACATAGAAGTCTAGATGAAAGGCTCGTGATATAAATTTTAGTTGTGCTCGTCTAGATAATTGTTAGGACCCTTATATACGTTGTGTTTTATAAGATATAGTAAACCAATAGTTCTTTTAAGCTGGTATATGGAATTCTTGGACTATAATAGCTATTAGGTAGGCATAAGCATAAGGACAACAGGAACGGACAAGTGAGACGATTCGAGCCCCCAGCCACGCTCAACCAAATGGACCTCCGACCCAGCAACATCCAATATTTGACAAAATGCCTGCCCATGGATATTCTTACACAATCATGAATTATGCAAAAACATCCACAAGGTAAGAGTCAATTATCAAAACTGAACGCTGCTCAACAGGTCCCCTTGAAGATTTGGATTTGGATTTGGAGATTATTCTACTGCTAAAAGATCTGTCATAACGCTGACACTGTAGCGCTGAAGCAGCGCTACGGAAAATGATCAAGAGTTCTGAACAGATTCAGATGTTCTTTAAGAACAAATATTAGATTTTGTATTAGTATAACCAGTCTTCATGACCAGCCAGAAGACACCAATGTGTCGGATGTATTATTATCAGTTGAATAATATTATTCCAACTGGAATCATTCAGTAGTAGTTTGTTGTTATTTTGACCTTTCAGGCCAGTATTCAATATAAAGACTGTACTGAACTCCCCCATACATTTTATATGATTTCCATACGGAAGTTAAGGGTATGCATTTAGCAAATTAGTCCCTTTAAAATGAGATCATTCCGCGAGCCAATAGTAGGTTGAGACGCTAATGCTAATCCCATTATAAGATATAGGTGTGGCTTGTGCAGATATGAAACTCATAATTACCTCCTTTGGTCATATAAAAGTTTATAGGAACAGGATGAACGTTACAGCCATATAGAATACTATAGGTAAGTATATATATCAGGAGCGTTGGATAGCAGTTGTCATACATCATTCAATGTCAATTAATTGGTCACATACAAATTAACACACCGGTATTCTCAGGCAAGCCATGAGAGATTTTATAAAACAATAAAATAATTTAAGATGCATATTAACATCTGAAACCTGTTCTTAGACAGGAAACAAAGGATGGGAGATTTTCTAATCTACCAGCCATATTTTTAGTATGATGAAAGTACTTAACTATAAAATAGTAAGCACAAGTAGGTGATAAATATAGTAGATTTTTAATCTACTGATGAACAAAGCCACTTTCAGCCTTGTGAACATATTTTGCTTATAAAGCAAAACAATAGGTAAGTATTAGTTGTAAATATTATTAATAGATACCACTGAGCAAAGCCCATGTAAGTAAAAGACACAAAGAGTATTTTCTCCTCAGTCGCTTTAGCAACAAAGTTTTAATATGATAGTCCCAACAGGAACTAATCAAAACTGTAGGTATAAATATTTAGTCCAGTGCAGGCACAGACCTGATATATTCTGGTAGAATAGAAGAGGTTAGGATAGGATCAGATTTAGGGATTGCCTACCTATTACCTATATTGAAACATCAGCAATCGCTTAGGCAGATTAATAAAAAAAAGGTTTTGAAATATTTAGAAATTATGGTTGTTGGTTGCAGAATTAAGGAATGATAAGATTTGCATGAAGAACTCAAACGAAACTGACAACAAAACAAATACAAAGTTCAACAAGAATAAACCTAGGTATAGCCTAAGAAAAAGAAGCCTAAATAAAAATATAAAATAGGTTGAACTAGTCTATTCTGTATAACCTAGACCTAGATATTTAGTCTAAACTGTTTTCTTGCCTAAAAATCTATGATTCATTAGCTACAATTGACAAGATTTAGAATAGCAAAACTTGTACTTATCTGGCGAGTCCCAAGAACCAGAATCTCTCGACAAAAGTATCCAAAGCAAACAGCTTCCACCCTCGCTGAATAGACCGGCAGCATCAGCACCCCACAGCGGCACAACTGTTCCAACTCCCTCATAACAAGACACCAGCACACACACTCTTCTCTGATTTCACCCGCGGATCAATCAGCTGACACGGCACGAACAGCTGATTGCGGACGACGAACTTTCAAACTCACAACACACTCTTCACCGATTTACTTTACTTCGAAACCTTCTCACTTTATCCAACGAGTTGTCTCGGTAAAATTAAACTTGCCTCCGACGGCCGTGCGACCGGCTTATATAGTCCTAAAATCGATCAATCTCGAAACATTTTCTCGAAAATTATTTTTCTTGAATTCTCCGGAACCTTCGCACACACACATACTTATAGAATTTTCTAAATAATTCTCCTACTCGACACCAGGCGTCGCTACTTTATATAATTTTCATTCATAAATACACACATATGCACACACACACACACGAATCCCACCTTCACAAACAATCGACCTAAATATAACTCCCAGCGCCATCTCTTATCCAGTTACCGAACCAATCCCGCTCCCATCAAAGACTAGGGTTGAGCCACTGTAGTACACTGGTACCATCTTTGGTACCAATTGACTTAATAGTATTAAGGTCAACAGATGTCGCTATATTTAAATTATAAGGGCCCGGATATCGTTTGTTATACCTTCCGGTATACGAAGAAGTTGGGGATCTTCAGAGGATCGGCGCTCTTCAGATAGGTCTCCAAAATGAGCGCGACGTCCACATTCTGCTCCTTCAAGAGGGCACGAAGAAGGCCTATCTTAACCTTCGATAGGCCCTCGGCGTTCCAGTGGACGATTCTCAAAGACACAACCATTGTTTTGCTTTGAGAATCTTGGCCATACCGGACAGAAGCACTGGGATCGGATCTTGGTCCGTTCGCAGTGCCTCTAGCACCTCGGCCAGCACCTCAATGGCTGCCTTCGCTGCCGAGTTTCTGCCGGCTTCGAAGTCAGCCTTAGCGTCCGACGTCCCCTTCCCCTGGCTTGGGGCGGGGTGTCAGGCGGAGGTGGTGGGTTTCCTCGAAGGTGCAGCATGGGTCTCGGGCTCCAGCTGCTGGCGTCGTGGCGGGATTGGGATTTGGGGCAAGGAGGGACCTTCAGCTCCCTTCCCTCTGCGTCTCCTCCGCTTACTCTTCTTTGCGGCCTTGGGGCCGCTCTTGGGTTCATTGGCCTTGGCCATGAGCGGCCCCTTGGCGTTCGCTTCGCCTTTGGGGCCGGGGCGGACTTCGCCCACCTTGGCCTTGGCGGAGGAGGTGCGCGCTGCGGTTCCGGCTTTCTTGTTGCGCGCTTCGCGCACGAAAACCGGGCAGGCCACATAGTTGGCCGGATGTGGCCCTCCCCAGTTGGCGCAAGTCGCCGGCTGTTCCCTCTCCCTGGGGCAGTCCTTCACCGGGTGCTCTTCCCCGCACCGCACACACGCAATCTGCGGTGGCACTTGTGCGAGGAGTGGCGGAACTGTTGGCACCGGTGACATTGCGCCGGTCCCTTCTTGCCCCGCCAGGCCTCTATTTTGACCCCCGGCATATTCAGGAGCACACTCACTGAATAAATGCCGGAGATCGTCGCAGCGTTGCGCTCGAGCTGGGCAAAGAAAATACAACCCGGTCGTCCGCCATGTAGTGTGTATGCGTACTATACGAAGTTATGTAGTACTAAGATGCATCTTTTATAATGATGTAATCCATTTTAAAGATTAGAAATAAATCATACCTCGTTCGGTACACTCGTGTTTACTTTTACCAGCTCCCGTCCCTATATGGCGACCCGCCGCCTTGGTCAGCCTGGGACGAGTCGCGTGTGCTTCAAATATGGACAGTGTAGTTGAATGAACTGTGGTGATGAACTTTGCACCAATTTTTGCGTGATTTTTCGTGTGCAATTGTATAATATGACTTCTGAAACGTTATTTTCGGCTTCCTAAATTATTGATATCGAGTCCCAGTGTCGACAGTTTGAAGAACAACATTTCAAGAAGATACCAAGATGGGTAAACCGCAATCAAAAGAAGACACCATTATTGTCCAAAATGCTGTGGGTGATGGTTAGAATACCGCAACCGTGGAGGACTTCGTGCAGCATCTATCGACTAACAATATGTTGCTGATGGTCATCGTCGCTGTTGTACTATGTGGAGTAGCTATCTTCGCTTATAAACAGTACAAGAAATGCCACACTAGATGGGTTCGTCGCGAGATGAATGGTATGATACTGCAGGAATCGGCGTATGGTGCGATGTTGGCATTCGGAGCGACCAAGGAAGGAAACGACCGTCTCGTATAAAGAGCGTTTATTGACTAAATAAATGAAAGATCTAAAGCTATGTCTTACTGTACTTATAACGAATGACGTGGGGGTGAGTCATACACTACACCTCCACCGTTTCTGAAAAAGAAAAAGAAAGCAATTTTCTTTTTCTTTTGATTAAATCTTACTCTAATACAGTATCAAATTGTTTGCAGTAACATACTTATCTGATATTTATTTTTTTATTATTATTTGTTACTTAGGACGTCCAATTAAATCAGATAAATATATTTCCGTTAGCATAGGTATTATTAAAATAAGAAACTATGACCTAAGAAACGATGAAATACAACATAAAATCAAAACCAGTAAAATGTTGCAATTAAAAATTATATATAAGATATGACAAACCAGTAATTTATTAATTCATATTATTTTCCTGAATTTCAGTTGATATAATGCATATCAAGATGTATGTCTGAATAAATATATGTCTATGTCTATATGATAAAGAAAGTTGTTATATATCTCTATATTTTTAGAAAACAAAGTAAATTGTGTAAAACATGTTCAAGTTATTAAAATTTCAAATGAGTAAATAATAACATTTTTCCTGACAATTACGCATGATCTTTTAATAATAGTTTTTTTTACAATGACACTGTAATGATATAAAAAAATTTACATTATTATTCGGAAATAAAATACAGTTAATCAAAAGAAAAAGAAAATTACTTTGTTTTTCTTTTTCAGAAACGGTGGAGGTGTAGTGTATGACGCACCTCCACGTCATTCGTTATAAGTACAGTAAGACATAGCTTTAGATCTTTCATTTATTTAGTCAATAAACGCTCTTTATACGAGACGGTCGTATCCTTCCTTGGTCGCTCCGAATGCCAACATCGCATGGCGACCCTGCCAGCGCTGCCTTATACGGGCAGTGTTGCGCAGCGCGGTTTCGAATTACGTTGACGGACTTCGTGCTCATGAACTAAAAATGTGAAATTACGAATGTTACGAGTAAATTTTTTATTTTTGTGAGTGTTTACTGTACGTCAGGACCTCCAAAATGACTTTTATTTTTGATTTCTTTTACTTGTTATTCTAATCCGGGACATCAAGATGACTTAATAAAAAAAAAATGGTATGGATTGATCTGCGTGGCGAAAAGTGTATAAAAAAAATCGTTCCTATTACCTAATAATTATGGAGTGTAAGCTGGGCGCCGGGAGGATGTCGGTGTCAGAAGGAAGTGTACGCTGGGCGCTGGGAGAAAGATGGAGTCAGAAGGATGATGATTAGTTAATGCAGGCAGCCGGGAGATGTTCGGGTCGGATGTGGACGCGACCCTACCCAGGCATTCCAGATGGCTAGGGCAAAAGTCGGTATCTCGGAAGCGGCAATGTAAAGAGTGAGTGTTGTGTTTTCAGTGTTATGTTTCAGAAAGGTTCATTCGGCTAGTTAACGGCAAAGAAAGGTCAGCAGTAGTTTTTATCATCATGGTTTCGGATGGTCATGGACTGAATTTCGACGATATGGAATGATATCATCAAGGATGGAGGCGCACTTATAGGTAACAGCATACATAGATATTATAAGCAATGTCGCTGTACATGTAAGGCGTCGAAATATTGTTATTATTAATTTTACTAATCTTTTACTAATAAATAAGATATTAATATAGATAGATTACAACGGATTCATTTATTAATATGTAATGTTGCCTTCTTGACGTATTTAGATTAAATTTAGGTGTAAGAAAAAAAAGAAAAACTTTCCTTCTACAATTAACAAGTCCATTAATTTAAAGTTTACATACCAACCAACATTTTTTTTAATGATCATAAACCTAAACCTACTTTAGTTCGTAGTAGCAATGATTATTGTACAAAATTTTATTGTAACTCGTTTGGAACATTTTAGACACAAAAGGAAAGACAGGATGTAAGTACCAACATTTCTATCAATTTTACTATATTTCTTTGGCAATATGTATCTTCTTTCATATTATGTGAATGTTTTCACTCAGCAACAATGGGCTGCGAGCCTCGAGTCGAAGTTGCTGACCAGCAAAATTCTGGTTGACGACCGAGTGCATCACACGTGAGCACACAATATAGATACGTATGTGGTGAATATAATATATGTATAATATAATATATGTAAGTACACACAATATAGATACGTATGTGGTGAATATAATATATATATAATATATGTAAGTACTAAAATGCCTCGTGACAGCATGACAAAGAAAATTCATACATTCGTTTTAACATTTGAAAGAAAGAGAAAGATATCTTAGGAAAGTATAACTATGTGTACAGGAAGTATGAGATATGTCATAACATAATATTCTCATGAACGTTGCATTTTACTGTTTTAGGGCATGCAATTTGTATTATTAACATGAAAATTTTTAGGTATCAAGTAGGTAGTATTTTAACAAAACAGTTAATTTTAAGATTAACTTACATTAACAGAGCCACTTTTTTTCAGAAGTATTTTTAAATTTGGTAATATTAATATTGGTATTTTAATCAATAATTGCATAATTTATGTATCAGTCAAGTATATAGCATAGCATAATGAGTAGTCGACATAGTATATTGACTTACGAATGTATCATTATCATTATACCATGTACTTAAACCTAAAGTGTCCCACTGCACTGCTGGGTAAAGGCCTCTCTTTTTTTTATCATTTTAATGTACTGTAATAAATTTTTGTCGAGAAATATTTTTTAAAATAATTATGTGTTTTCCTGTCAAAAGTGTCTCACATAGCAATTTTTGTAATCAAGCTTAAAATCGATACTACTAAATTGTTTAAATTTACTTTTATAAATTAAAATTGTTTACGGTTTTCGCTTAAGTTGTTGTTTTAATTGTAGTCCGGTTTAGCGAAATATGTCGATAACGCATCCATAATTTAGCTACATCAAGTCAATATACTCGAAACAAAGTACTTGTATACAGAATGGTTCAAAAATTCAATTTTAACGCTGTAATGTTTATAAATTAATTATTTGGTATGGTAGGTATAATATATTTTTTTTAAGATATATTTTGTCATTATGTTCGACCATGTTTACTTCTGTTTAAAATAAAAACCTAAGTATAACTTAAAATTGTACCTAGGTGATGACTTGAGTTATTCAAAAAATGTTAATATAATTTTCACTTCAAATAAATATTTTATAACTTTATACGTTCAAGAAAGGAGGCAACATAATCGTTTTCAATTACTTTTTTTTTACATTCTTTTAGCTTCCAGAAAAATTAAGTCGCAATAAAACAGTATCTAGAAAAATACATTGCAATCACAGTCATTCGTTTCTTTATTTTACAATTGGAATGCAGATTTCACATGTGGTGTCGTATATCTTTTACTTATACATAAAATTATAGGTACATACGATACGACAATGGCAAAGCTGATGTGGCGAATGCTCGCAAATCCATGTGAGTAGGTTTTTATTCATTTAGCGCAATTCTAAATAATAAATTATTTTTTCATTTTCATATTGTCAAAGTGGTGTATACGTAATCAATAAAGTAGCTAAAGTTTATTTATAGAAAAGGGGTTTTGTTAGAGGTTTGTCTATGAAGTTTTAGAAAAGTATTAAATTTATTTGCCACCGTATGAGCCCTCATACGTAATAAAACTGCACAGTTAGTTACGTTTCAAATAGGAAAATATGATAGAAAATGTAAACCAAAGAAATGTATTAAATATCTTTTTGAACCAAAGAGTACAATTAGTTGCATTTCTATTGGTAATTCAAGAGAAGGGAAAATAGAGTAATAGTTGTTGTTAGTTGGTTTTGGTCTAGTTAAGTTACGTCAAATAGTAGAGAAAGGAATAATTTGGTTATAGGTGTTTTATATGCCTACCGGATCCAAAGCGATGCAAAATTTCTTATACTAAAGAAATCAAGCGGATTGAGAAATAAGATTGTGTTTGTATGAATAGGAATGAATGAGTTATAAAATTGGTACACAATAAGGTACATAGGGAGCGAACCTTCTGATCTGATCATGGTGCGAACGAGTTTTCCTCTGTGAAGATTGTTGGGGACCAAGAAGTCTTAAATCGTGACCCTGATAGAGATCAGATCCTTCAGTAGACATTGAAACTGTTGGAGTACTAAAATGTATTAAACACTGATCCTATAATAATTAGCTGTGCGCGCAGCAACGTTAGGTGCTTTAAAGGCCTGCGTATAAAATGTTTAAAAGTTATATACACGCAAAGTACGTGTGAGTCGACTCGTTATAAAGTGTACCTTATATTATTGTTGTTATATTGTTATGTGTATGGGACCGGCCGGCCCAAAAGAAGTTAAATACTCTGAGGAGTAAATTGTGTACCAAGTGAATGTGAATTAATTATTAAAAAAAAAAATGAGATGAAAGAGTTTGCACTGAAATATGAGAGAAAAGGAAAAAAAGATGTCATAAAAGGATTTTGCTAAAAAAAAGTTATGTTTTAAATGATGAGGAGGATTGAAGAGATGTAATTAAAAGAGTAAGAAAGAATAAATGCAAAAATAAAGAATTTTAAATTATGAACGTTAGTGCAAAGGCAATATTTTAATAGTAATTTTTCATAAGAAGTACTTACTTTAACAATTTGTGCAATTTTTTGATTTTTTTTTACAATTTTATATACATTATAGAATATGTAGTCCGAATGACTGCGAACTATTTATAAAAATATATGCTTTACAAAAATAGAATTCAATTATAATGATGATTTAAATAAAAACACGAATAATAAATGAATCCGTCATCGTCTGTAATAAGCGTACTTAAGATAACATATAAGGTATCTAGCATTTGTTATTGTAACATTGGTAATTATTATTTTATCATTAGTAAATAGTCAAATAGTTATACCTGGCAGGGTCGCCATGCGATGTTGGCATTCGGAGCGACCAAGGAAGGAAACGACCGTCTCGTATAAAGAGCGTTTATTGACTAAATAAATGAAAGATCTAAAGCTATGTCTTACTGTACTTATAACGAATGACGTGGGGGTGAGTCATACACTACAATGGGATGACTGGACGACGTCGTGTAAACGTGGAGAATGTCTAGGTTTTCCAGGTGAAGAATATATAGCTAGGTGTTCCAGAAGAAGATCGTCTTAGCTAGGTCAATCGATGGACTGGACGTCTACGGAAAAATGAGTGAGTGAACTTTATTATTTTTGACGCGAGAACAAACATCGGTGAAATGTGAGTGAATCTCGGTGCAATCGCCCTTAATAGCACTTATTCTTAATGCGCGCGGTTGTTTACAATACGTTATGATCGTATCAAATGGTATTTTTTTTAAGCTTGATATACAATAGTACATCATAATCTTTGTAATCCATTGAAGTAGTAATATTTAGTTATTTTAAGTAATGACAAGTGAACTTATAGAAATTAGAGATAAATTGCAAAATATATTTACAAACTTAAAGAAGTTACCTAAAGATAGACGTACTTCGGTAACGTTACAAAGAAAGCTTGAAGAAACGAATAACTGTAAGATAGAGTATAATGAGGTTTTAAGTTCAATAAGAACACTTATTGACGAAGGGCAATTATCTAAGGAGTCTTTAATTAATGTGCAAAAAGTAAATGATGAGATAAAAGCCTTATTTGAAAATATATCCAAATTTAGTACACAAAAAGAACCAGAGTCTGACTTGGATTCGGATTGTTTTGGAAGTGAAACAAAACCAGTACTAACCATGAAAAAATTTGATTTGGAAACGGCTGTCTCACTTTTACCGGAAATGACCGGAAGTGAAGACACGACAAAAAAGCTAATAGATGCTATTCAGCTTTATTCTTCGATGCTAGATTCAAATGGAAAAAAATTACTAACCCAAATTTATATTAAAAACTCGACTAACACAAAGTGCCAAATTACGATTGTCGTCGGAGTATGACTCAGTATCGTTGTTAATTTCGGACATGCGAAAACATCTTTTAACACAACAATCGAGTACTGCTGTGCATGCTGAACTAACCCGCTTAACTCAAAACTTCATGAATATTGAGGATTATGGTAGAAAAATAGAGGAACTGTTCGTAAATCTTACGATTTCGCAGGCCGACGGCAAAGATGAAGCATACAAGGTCTTACAGCCTGTCAACGAAAAAATTGCGATTAAACGCTTTATCGACGGTTTGCGTAATCGTAAGTTACGCATTATTTTAGCGGCTAGAAATTACACCACTCTTAAGGATGTGATCAGAGCAGCAAAGGACGAGGAGTTGTCAACCAGTGTGCCTCAAGAACAGCAAGGTAATGTATATGTTACAGTCAAAACTCATAGCCGGTCAAAACCACTTTTGACTGCTCAAATCAGTCAATATTGGTTTTGACCGATGTCGTTAGTCAAAACCAGTTTTGACTGATTTTGGCAGTCAAAAGTGGTTTTGACCAAAGCTCTCGGTCAAAAGTAGTTTTAACTGACTTAAAGTTCCGACTATCGGTTAAAACTCATAAATAGTCTCGTCTGTTGTCTCGGGGCCAGTTGGGGCTTCGGCTTCTCCCCCTGAGGTTCACCCGAAGGGGCGCCGACCACTCCCAACAGACACGTGGGTGGCTCATGACGTGGCTGGCCCGGCTCTTCCACGTCCAGAGGGGGCGGAGGCGATGCTCACCTCCTCCGCCTCCTCGGCTTCCGCTTCTTTGTCGTTCCGTCGGGGGCGTTGGGGGCCACCATGAGAGATCCTGCCGCGTTGGTCTCTCCCTGTGGTGCCGCTTCCGTCCTCTTCGGTTCGACGGGCTTCGTTAGGGGCGCTGTGCCGGCTCTTCTGTTCCGTACTTCACGGCGCAGTACGGGGCAGTCGAGGTAGATGGCCGGGTGCGCTCCTCCACAGTTTGCGCGGGTGGCCGGCTACTTACGGGGGTGCTTGCAGTCCCAGGCGACGTGATTACCGCCGCAGGCGACACATGTCAGCTTGCGGTGGGAGTGCCTACTGCTGTGCCTGAACTGCTGGCAGCGGTAGCATTGTGGAGTGTCTCTCTTGCCACGCCATCCCTCGATCTTCACGCCGGCATTTTCATCAGCTTTGTGATGTTGTAGATGCCTGGGGTGAGGTTTGGCGTGCGGATGAGCTGTGCGAAGTGGATGCACCCTGGGCGTCCTCTGCGAGCCTTGATGGAGCGCACGTAGTCCACCTCGTAGCCTAGGGTGGTCAGCTTTTTCTTGATGTCCTCCGTGTCACTGTTCACGGGCAGGCCTCTAATAGCGACCTTCAATGGCCGCTCCTTCAGGGGTGCGAAAGCGAACCAGGATATTTCGGGTCCGGAGCCCTCCAGCGCGGTTAGGTAGCGCTGGTACACACAGAATTCCTGATCGCTTTTCGCCAGGAATCGAAACCCTGTGGGCCCATAGGGCCGCACGTTTGGCGTATGGCCGAGTTCTTGTCTCAGCTTGCCAAAGTGGTGGCCCCATTCAGAAAGCAGATCAACCACTATCGGTGGCGGCCTTTTCATGCACCCCGTCAGCTTCATAGGCGTAGGCGTGGGCGGAGGTGTCGTCTTCTTGCCCACGTCCTGAATGGGCAAGGACGGTATCGGGCGGGTGACGCGCGGTTTTGGCGACGGAGGCGTCGTCAGCGCAGACGCGTACGAGCGCGGTAATACTGATGGTGCAGCGAAGCTCGACGTCGACGGCGACCGGCTGTCCAGCAATGGCATGGACAGCGGCGGCGTGACCCTCGTAGCCGGAACCGTGCGGGTCCTCCGCAGGGTTGGTGAGGTGGAGAAGGAAGATCCCCCCCATATCCATTCACGCGCTTTTTCGCGCGCTGGGGCGTCAGCGCTCCCGCCTGCACGGCTGCAACACTCTCCCTGAGTGCGTCCAGGGCTGTGTGCCGTGTGGCGGTGCATGCTGCCTCTTACTCGGCTCACGCTGTGGTTGTGGAGACGGCGAGAGCGAAGGCAGCGTCGGTAGTGGGGAGCACCGGCGAAAGCAGCGGTTATCGCTGCTGCGACGGGTGATGGAGGCTTGGGGCCCAGGTCCGGTTGGGATCCCAACGTAGGTGGAGCCAAAGGTGACACGGTCCTCTTCGGCTCAAGGGCGGCGGCGGGGTTCGAACGGACGAACATCCGTGTTCGCGGCGCGCGAGCGTGCTGACGGCCTATTAGCGGCATCACTGACGTAGCTGTGCTAAAGCCTAATCCCCGCGTCCTCGGGACGCAAGACCCTTGAGTAGACCCGACGCCCCCTCAACCGTATTTCTAAAGGAAATACCGAACAAACAACACTATTTATGAGTTTTGCCCGATAGTCTGAACTTTAAGTCAGTCTTCTTTTCGTGTGGGACACCGAGTCATCCAACGACCCGATGAACCCTAGTGTCAGAATTTTGCAACCGCCTTCTACAAGTAGCAGGCTTCTGACATGGTTGTGTAACGACCGCCGTCTAAGTGATCATAGACAGCAACCGGGACCTACGGCTTAACGTGCCATCCGAAACACGGAACCATCTTACTTACGGACAATCGGGTGGCTCAGCCCGCAATGTCCTAACCAGACTGGGAACAAATTCACAAAGTGATAAACACTTTGTGAGTGACCCACCGAGAATCGAACCCGGAACCTTCTGCGTCAAAGGCAGTGGCACTACCACTGCGCCACATAGGTCGTCAAAACTTTAAGTCAGTCAAAACTACTTTTGACCAAGAGCGTTGGTCAAAACCACTTTTGACTGCCAAAATCAGTCAAAACTGGTTTTGACTGACGACATCGGTCAAAACCAATATTGACTGATTTTTGCAGTCAAAAGTGGTTTTGACCGCCAATGAGTTTTGACTGTAACATATACATTGCTCGTCGTGGTGGTGGACCGAGGAATTTCCGCGGTCGTTCAAGCAGAGGTAATCAACATCAGCAGAGATGGACATCAAGCGGTAACCAGAACGGCTTTGGCCAGTCCAGGAGTTTTGCTAATCAGTCGTCACGGGGTACTACAGGTACTCGTAGTTTTCGTGGTTACCATGGCAATACATATCGTGGCCGTGGAACTCTGTATAATAGACACCAGAGAGGTAACAGTCGCCACTACGTTCGATTTGCAAGCGAAGCAACCGAAGTAGTTAATCCCGTTCAAAATGAAGTAGAGGGAAACACAGCTTCATCATTTCCCAATAGCATGCAGTTTTTTCGATCCTAAAGATAATATATTTGAATTTTCATTATTTTATTTTTTCATATTTGCTTGTAGGTACAGTAATTCAATTGAACTATCATTGAACGATTCCATAAAAAGTTGGCTCGTGGATACAGGCGCCTCAATTTCAGCAGTGAATCATGATATCGTATCACAGTTGAATGAACCAGTTGACAATCGATCCATAAACATAAATGGAATTGGTGGAACGATTCGAACCGAGGGATCTATTTACTTAAACCTATCTATAAATGGAGTTCAATTGAATCACAAGTTCCATATAATAAAAAACTTACCGTGCAATACAGATGGAATAATTGGGAAAGATTTTCTATAAAAATTTAAATGCAACATTAACTATGAATTTAACACCGTAACTTTAAAAGTTAACGGCAAACGGATAGTTTTCCGTTACAAGTAGGAAAGTTTGGTAAAAATACATACTTAAATATTCCCCCTAGGTGTGAAAAAATATGTTATATACTAGATACATGGGTGAAAGAAGAATGCGTGGTGATTTCAAAAGAGTTATGTGATGGAGTATTTCTGGCTAGTTCGATAGCAAAACCCAGAGACAATAAAATAGCTATTCAAATTTTAAATACACGTGAGGCAGAAGTGAACTTAAGTTATTTTCATCCAGAAGTTGAGTATTTAAATAATTATCATATGTGTAATTTTGAATCGAGTATAGTAGGAGTTGATAGAGTTAAACAGGTTTTAGATTCTTTCTCTCTCTCTTTTTTCGTGTGGGACACCGAGTCGTACAACGAGTCGTTAGATTCTTTGAGCTTGAGTCATTTAACTGAAGAAGAAAAGACAGGAATCCAAAATATTTGTGCCAAATATTCTGTCATTTTTTACGTTCCCGATGATAAATTATCAGTTTCAAATTTGTATGAGCAAAATATTCAGTTAAAGTCACACTCAGACCCGGTATACATCAAACAGTATCGATTACCATTTTCGCAACGAGATGAAATTAAAAAACAGATTAATAAGATGTTATCAGATGATATTATAGAACCGGCTAAGAGTGAATGGTCTAGCCCGGTATTACTGGTTCCAAAAAAGGAAATTAACCAAGATTCTAATAAAAAATGGCGTTTAGTGATAGATTTCCGCAAATTAAACGAAAGGATCATGGATGATAAATTCCCGTTACCAAATATCACGGATATATTGGATTCCCTGTCTGGTGCCATGTACTTTACGCACCTTGACTTGCACCAAGCTTATTATCAATTAAGTCTAGACGAGAACAGTAGGAAGTGCACTGCCTTTACCACACCATCCGGACAGTACCAAATGAAGAGATTGCCTATGGGTTTAACAAGCCCTGGCGCATTCTCACGTGCTATGACGGTAGCAATGGCAGGCCTCAATTATGACAAAGTATTCGTTTACTTAGACGACCTTATTTGCTTTGGACGAAATCTTGAAAGCCATACTTAATAAGAACCTTATGGAAGTGTTTGAGAGACTGAGGGAAGTGAACCTTAAATTAAATCCTAATAAATGCGAATTTTTGAAGAAGGAAATTCTTTACCTTGGACATGTTGTTTCTTCGGAAGGCATTAAACCAGACCCGGAAAAAGTAACAGCTCTTAAGATATATCCATTACCTGAAAATTCTGAGGATGTTAAAAGATTTGTAGCGTTTGCTAATTATTATCGGAAATTTATCCCAAATTTTGCTAATATAACAATTCCCCTTAATAAACTATGTAGAAAAAACGCAACTTTTGTATGGAATGAAGAATGCGAACATTCATTTCAAACACTCAAAAATGCTCTGATTTCCCCGCCAATATTACAGTATCCAATTTTCGAAAATAACACTTTTATATTAAAAACTGATGCGTCAGGATTTTCGATTGGATCGATGCTTTGCAACGGAGATCATCGACCGGTTGCACATGCGAGTCGATCATTAAATAAGGCCGAGATAAATTATCCAACGATTGAGAAAGAATTGTTAGCAATCGTTTGGTCTGTTAAATACTTCCGACCTTATCTTTTCGGTAAACATTTCATAATAGAAACTGACAACAAGCCTCTAATTTATTTCTTTAATATGGCAAATCCATCCAGCCGATTAACTAAATTTAGATTACTTTTGGAGGAGTATGACTTCGAAATTCAATATGTGCAAGGCGAAGAAAATGTAGCGGCAGTAGTCCATTGAATAAACAGTTCTAGAGTGCGAGAGTTAGTAACGTAAGATGTTTCTTTGGAAACATGTCAAGAGTCCCTAGGTAATAAACATACTAAAACCCCGGGACACTAGGAGGAGCCCCGGAGTGGGGGGAGGGGGGGAAAGGGCCCATTTTTTCATTTTTCGCTTAAATCTTAAAAACGGTACATGTTAGAGAAAAACGTTTAAGGAAAAGTTGAAAGGCCATAAAATTATCTACAAGTTATACCTAAATCACTTTTTCCTATATCCTACCGTTTCTGAGTTACACGCATTAAAAAATGATTTTGGCTCAAACAATTTTCCCATACTACATGCCCATGTTTATCACATCAATCGATCAAAAAATATTTTTTTCTTCCATAAAACTCAAATGTGCAACTCGTGATCGGTACTGATAGATTGTTCTTGATTAGGTTTATCATTGGTAAAATAAACACATTCCTCCATGGAAGCTTTTAGGAGGAATCGATTGTCAAAATATTATATTAGGGTAGTTTTAGTTACTGAACTTGAACTATTAATTTTTTTCTTCCAAAACAACTCAAAAGTGCAACTTGTGACCGGTACCGATAGATTGCTCACAATTAGGTCTATCATTGATAAAAAAAGTAGATTCTACCATGGAGGCGTTTAGGGGGAATTGAATTTTATTAGGGTAGTTATGTAGTTAAGGTTTATACAGAGTTAGTGGTTTCAAATGAGGATGAATGGAAGAAATATAGTATGATTCAAACTGAGAGTACTGAAAATTTTATATATGTCATGTTTTTTTTTACATGTCTTTAATATGTATCAAACCCACCGCCCGATCACGATGCGCACGAGATAACCTCGTGAGAGAGTTGAGTTTGCTTTGTGAAAAATTAAAAATCCCCTGTTTGTATTATTATTAAAAATGATACTAATGTAGACTTTATTATACAGCTATCTAAAACAATAAATAAGGTAAAACAATGGTCCGGACCACCGGTAAGAAAAATAGTAGATAGCGAAAGGAAACGTCTAATTATAAACGACTTCCATATATTGCCTACAAGCGGTCATGCCGGCATCCGACGCATGTTGAGCAATATACGTAAACATTACTTCTGGCCAGGACTGGAGAGAGACGTCACGCAATATGTCAAGAAATGTGACCAGTGTCAACGAGAAAAGTACAGTAAGTACACTAAACAACCTATGGAAATTACAAATTGTGGTAAATCCGCATTTGACAGAGTATATTTAGATTTAGTGGGCCCTTTAGTTAAGGATTATAATAATAACCAATATATATTGACATTGCAATGCGATTTAACCAAATACGTCGAGGCTTATCCACTTCATTCAAAAGATACCATTACAGTTGCTTCAGCTTTTGTGAATAATTTCATTCTTCGTTATGGCATACCGCAAAACATTATTTTAGATCGAGGAACAGAGTTTGTTTCTAAAGTAATGCAAGCTGTTTGTAAGTTGTTGGGAATAAACCAACTGACCTCAACAGCTTACCACCATCAAACCATCGGATCATTAGAAAACACTCATAAACATCTAGGCGCATTCCTCAGAATTCAGACCGGTAAACAACCAACTAATTGGAGTACGTGGTTACCTTACTGGTGTTTCCCTTTCAATACAACCATCCATACAGAAACTAAATATTCTCCATACGAATTAGTTTTCGGAAAACAATGTAACTTGCCAAACAATTTAAAACACGATGTAGAACCACTGTATAATGATTATGATTATCCCTTACAGCTTAAATATCGGTTGCAAGAGTCGCAGCAAGAAGCTAGAAGTAATTTAGAATTAAGTAAATATTTAAGGAAACAACGTAACTTGCCAAACAATTTAAAACACGATGTAGAACCACTGTATAATGATTATGATTATCCCTTACAGCTTAAATATCGGTTGCAAGAGTCGCAGCAAGAAGCTAGAAGTAATTTAGAATTAAGTAAATATTTAAGGAAACAACGTTATGACAGTTATATTAATCCTATTACGTATAAAGAAGGAGATTATGTATTATTGAAGAATGAGTCAAGGAGTAGTAAATTAGAACCTGTTTACTTAGGACCATTCAAAGTTGTAAAAGATGAAGGTCCAAACCTTGTAATTTTAGATAATAAAAACAAAAAACAAATAACAGTTCACAAAAATAGAACAAAAATGTATTTCAGTTAATATTCAAATGTAGTGTAAAAAAAAATATGAACGTAATATATTTTTTTTAATTTTTGCCGATGGGCGTGTAGTGTGTATGCGTACTATACGAAGTTATGTAGTACTAAGATGCTTCTTTTATAATGATGTAATCCATTTTAAAGATTAGAAATAAATCATACTTCGTTCGGTACACTCGTGTTTACTTTTACCAGCTCACGTCCCTACAGCCACGCCCCTGGATGGGGCGCACGTTTTCGGGGGTGTACCCTAGCTCGCGCAACTCAGCCTCAATGAGGGCTGGGTCGGTGTCGACCGGCAGCCGTCTGATGGCAACCTTGAGGCTGCGCTCCGCTGGGAGGGAGTAGGAGTGGTCTCCTTCTCTAGGGCCATCAGGTACGACTGGATGGCCCTATATTCCTCCCCGGTCTTAGGGATGAAGCGCACCCCCCGCCCGTCGGGCGTTGGGGGGGTGTCCGAGCTTCTCCCGGAGGGCACGGAAATGCCGGGCCCAATCGGGGAGTACCTCCACCACCAATGGGGGGTAGCGCTCCCTCTTGGACTGCGGCGGACCGGGTTGCTTGGCGGGCTTGGCCTGGCCGTTCGTCGTCGACGTCTTTGGCGGGGGGGTATCGCCCCGCCTTGGTGGAGCGGTTGCCGTGCGGGGGGGTGGGGATCCACCGGATAACACAGCCGCGAACGTGGGCTGTGTATCCATCGCCTCCGCAGGCGACCGGCTTGAATTCAAGCGGGGTGCGGGAGTAGGCGCGCGTTGCGCTGCCACTCCGAGCAGCCCCGAAAAGGGGGGCGTCGTCTTGGGTGGCGACGGCGTTGGAAAACGCACTGTTAAGTCCCCCGATCGGCTGAATGAGCCGGGGGACTGCGTCGCCACCATCTTCGCCGGGGGGGGGCGGAGTCAGGTCCGCGGGTGCCCGTCGTGTGCGCGGGTCACCCGGGAACAGAGTTGTGCGCCCTGAGGTAGAGGGGAGCGGGAGAGGTACCTCCCGTCTCAGCCACTGCTGAGGACGCGCCGGGGTGTAGTCAAGTTGGGGAGAGCACGCCCGAGATGGGGTGCTCAATCCCGATACGGTCATATCTGTATCATAGTCGAAGCGCACCTCCCCCCCCCACTGAATCTTGGGGGGTGGGGGGGTGCGTCGAGGATGGGGTGCTTTCTAAGGACCCCCGCGGGGTCGAAGTTGCGGGGGTCCTTGGGGAGTCTGATCCGGTGGCCCGACGGGGGATGGCGAACGACGCGCCACGCGTAGCGGTACCGGTGTGGCCCAGGAGCACGCTGGCTGCGTGCGTCCTGCGCCACTCCCTGGTCCGCTGTTCCCCCGTCAGGCGTTTCATGCCGCGCCTGGCGGTGGGGCGGGGGGGGGGAGGCATCCTCCCACCCGCCCTAAAAACGTTGCTAGTACTGCGGCGGGGAGGTCAAAACCTCCGCTCCGCCGCAGCAAACAAGTCAGGGGACACCGGGGAATTACACCCGGCGTACCACCAGTTACCACCCTTAGTGCCAAAGGAATGGTCGAACGCTTTCACAGGACACTTAAGGCATCTCTGATGTGCCGGAACGAGCCCTGGATCCAAGCTTTGCCAATCGTCCTACTCGGCATACGAGCAGCGCTGAAGGACGACCTCAAAGCTTCCGCAGCGGAATTGGTTTATGGTGAGCCCTTACATCTCCCTGGTGAGTTGGTCGGTTCTTCATCTTCTGGACCATCCACTGATCCAGCAGACTTTATTGCTCAGTCGAGCAGTCATGGCCGAATTGAGTCCCGTCCCTGTTTCGCGACACGGTAACAAGAACGTCTTTCTTTTCAAAGATCTCGACTCTTGCCCGCATGTTTTCCTACGGGTTGATTGCGTCAAACCCCTTCTAGCGTCACCGTATTCGAGACCTCACCCCGTTGTTAGTCGCACAGACAAAACTTACTACTATCGTCGGTAACAGGTCAATAGTTGTGAGTATAGATCGTGTTAAACCGGCTTACATTGATTCTCACTCTCAACCATCATCTCATACTCTTGACATACCGACTGAATCGACTCCTGTCATTATGACTCCTTTCATTACTCGACCTCATTCTAACATTGCACATTTTATAGATGATTAAACGAACTTGAATAGTGAAGTTCGATCACTATTATATGAGTCGCTTCATTCGAAGATATAAGTACACAACGTAGTCCCTTTTACCTACCAGGCAACATTGCACGCTTTTTAAAAAGAATCGATTCAATCAATCGATTCCAAAGTCGATTTAAAAAAGTAAAAACTGATGTTTCCAGTTGTGCCCCCTCTCTGCGTCCTGTCGGCTCAGCCAACCAGGCTCATTTCTTTAGAGTTTGAACACAAAGCTTTAATCCAGGGTTTATAATCACAGGTTATAACAATGTGATTTACTCAATTGGGTTGGGAGGGACCTCATATCTTCGAATGAAGCGACTCATATAATAGTGATCGAACTTCACTATTCAAGTTCGTTTAATCATCTATTATATTTCGTCGCTTCATTCTTTAGATATAAGTACACAACGTAGATATTCAGAGATAAAAGCTTTGTGTCGCTCAAGATTGTAAAGAGTTAAAAATCAATTATAATTTTTTACAAATTATTTAATGTATCAAAAAAGCTCATTAATTTACTAATTCTCATAATAGATAAATCAACAAAGTATCAAAAAAATATCATGCTAAGGTAATATACTTTTATTGATTTGGAAAGGCCACTGCCCTAGCAAAACTGCTTTCATCACTAATAGGCCGATTGTAAAAACGGGCAAAGGCAGTGGACGCGCTGGTCCAACCAGCCGCTTTGCTGACGGTGTCTACACTTATATCTTATGTGGGGCTTTATGGGTCAGCAGTAGATTTCCTGCATTCGTGGTTCTCATATTTTTTGTTACAAAAATATAATCCTTGAGGACGGAAGCAGGGCATATTTTTAAATTTTCATTAAAAAATCGGTACCGACGAATCGCTACCGGTTACCGGTAGCTTCATCGTCGATAATTTTACGTAAACATTTTAGGATCAGAGAAAATGGCGGGAAAGCATAAAAGAATTTTGATTGCCAATTCATGGTAAAAGCATCAACAGTATATGCGTCTAGCTGTGGTCTCCACGAGACAAAAAGGTCGCATTTGGTATTGTTGCGAGAAGCGAAAAAATCTATTTCAGGACAGCCAAAGTTCTGTTGAATCAGGCTAAAGGCATTATTTGACAGTTCCCATTCAGTGTCAGGGTTTACCCGTCTAGACTCGGCATCCGCACAGTTTTCTTTGGTGTTTATGTACGATGCGAATAGAGTGATGTTTCGACTCTCACGCCATTGCCAAATTGACCTTGCAAGCTCATTTAAATGAGGAAATTGAATTCGGTCAAGACGATTTATGTAACATATCGCCGTAGTGTTATCTATACGCAATAATATTGCAGAGTGTTCATCCTCTTCCTTAATGAAAGTTTTTAAACCCAAAAAAACTATTATGTCCCTACGGGACTTGTTAAGTAAAACCACACTGTTTGCTCTTGTAAATAATAATGATTTATTAGGAAAATCGGTGAGGCTTATATAGTCGAATTTCCACGTAAGGAATGCCGATATTACATGGGTGTGACAAAGGTTGTTTTTAATATCAATAGAAGTTATTTCTAGTAATATGATATCTTCAAGGCTTAGGTCATTTAACTACTTGAAGGTCTTACACATGGATAGTTCATTAGCCTGTTACAGTTATAAATAGATACAATATCATAGCTACACCTCAAAGCTGCCAGAAGCTCTAAATAGTTAATGTGGTGTTCTGATTCTGATGTCTTCCATCGACCGTTTACTTTTTCACCGTTACAGACCGCACACCAACCTACTCGCGATGCATCCGAGAAGATTTCTTTGTTATAGCTTGTTACTCTCATAGAGTCATGAATTGTAAGTATATTATCGCGCCACCAATGTAAATCTTGCAAAATTATGCTCAAAAGACTGATTTTAGATTCGTAATTATGGGTACAATTTCGTAAAGCTAAAAATTTCTGGCGTTCCACAATTTTTGTGTATAGGTATCCATACTTAGCTGCTGGGCAAGCTGCGGTCATAACACCAATTAATTGAGCAAATTCTCTGATAGTGCACTTCGAAAGACGGGTGAACTTTTCAATCAGCTTTGCAATATTGTTGCGCTTGTCAGTTGGCAATGAGATAGATAAATCTCTTGTGTCATACATAAAGCCTAAAAAATTGCATACTTGTGAAGGTGTTAAGACACTTTTTGTGTTAATTACGACGAAACCCAGACAACGTAACAACTTTAACGTTTCTCGTATGTTATCTATACATTCGTCATAGGTGTCACCGATACATAAAATATCATCCAGATATATTACCGATTTATAACCGCGTCCCCTAAGGTGTGCCATAACTTCCTTCATAATTTTAGTAAACACTCTGTGTAGCGACCTCTGGTGGCTACAACATGAAGCTCACTCAAGTGGTTCACAAGCATACAAGACGCAACAGGAGTTCTCAACATATCGGAGAGATGGCGCCACGTGACAGAACAATGGGCCTGAAACGCGGTATCGAAGTGTTAACCGCGCAACGCATATATACAACTTCTAATCCAATCCAGGTGGACCCGTCGGTCCCCTGGCCACAACACCCGGCCAGGCGGGTAGCTACCCTTTTCCCGACACCACCTGGATTCCTCCGGTCACCCGCCATATTGGTGACCCCGACGTGACGTGACGTGATTGCTGATAGTCTGCGTATGATTTCATGCTTCAGTGTGCCATACATATTCGACTCTGGTGGATTCTGAATAATATCAGCAATTTCTATAGCAATTTGGTGTTCGAGTTGCGCAATAGCAAAATAAAATTTAGTTGAATCTTTAACAACGCCTGATAATATAAATTGAGCATCTAGTTGTGCAAACCATAGTGCCGGGCTATCAGAATAGAACGGTGGTACTTTTACACCGACTCGAAATAATTCGGATAAATTTCCAGTTGCGCCCTTATCACCCGAGCCTGTGGTGCCGCCGTTGTCGTAAGTACCATTACTACCGCCTTTTCCAGTTTCTGTTCCGGGGTTGGCATCTTCAAATACTGGGTCTTCAACGGGCATGACTTTCACTTTCGTGCTTACCGCTGCAGAAGGTAGGTAAATCCAAGTCCAAAGGTCGGAGTGTCACCACTTGTGGGATTATAGGTAGTTGTATCCTCACAAAGAAAACGTCCAGTTCACAGTTTAAACAGTTTATAGCGTAAGCAGTGAAGCGGTAGCAAACATAATCATATAAATACAAGCATACACAGCGAGATATTAGATCGCGCGAGCCGATCGGTAGTTGCGAGTGCGACGGCAAGAAATACGTGCGCTCCGCGCGCAAGCTCAAGACGACTGACTAGGCAGGACTACCAATAGGCGCACGCGCTGCACGAGAACAAAGGATACGCTACAGAATAATAAAGGAGTACGTGAGTTTTTACAACTTAATATTTTAATATTATTGATGTACAATTTAGGTAAGTTATAATTTATGTAGTTTGTTTGTATGTTAGTTTGTATGTATGTGTGTACCTATGTGTGTATGAATGTATGTTTGTTTGTGTGTATACAAGAATGTATGTAAGGTTGTGTGAATGATAATTATTTATTTATTGTATGTGTTAATTAATTACTTTTGTATATTTTACAGGTGCAGCTACTACACTCTGGGTGCTACCGATAGGCCATTAGGCATCGCCCTAAATTCGAAAGTGTTAACTTTACTCGAATTAGGATCTTTGTAAAAGAATCTCAGATATTTTCGATCAGATGCTGAAATAGGAACTAACAAATATGCTTCTGTCAAGTCAATAGTCACTAGAAAACCGTTGCGGGGTATAAGTTTCGCGGCGGTTCTATAGTCCTCCATCTTAAAATGTTCTTTTTTAATAAACTTATTTAATGATTTTAGATTGAGAATAAATCTTTTGCCTCCATTGGCTTTTGGTGCTAAAAAAGTACTTGAAATAAACTGATTTTTTGATGGAGAACACTGACTTATCGCTCCTAATCGATCTTGACATGTCCTGGCTTCCAATAAAAGAAAGGTTCGAGAGAGGTGGTGCTGTGTGTTGAATCACCTCCTTACAAAACGGAATTGAATATCCATGTTCAATCCACGAAAGTATAAAGAATAGAAGGAATAGAATTTAATTCTGCCTGCGTGTACCTGTGCTACTGCGGGGCTGGTGCACGACCCTTCGACTGATTGTAATTGGTGGTCTTCGCTGGTGTTGGCCAATTTCCCGGGGCAGGCCGGCTTGAGGATGGCTGTGGAGCGTTCGCCTTCTGGCTCGTTACAACCTTTCTTATCTGAGAGCCTTGCCTCTCCTTACTAGCTTTAATTTTCTCTCCTAGGGTGGAACCAAATAGTGTCTCGTCACGTTCAGTATCTTGAATTACGTGTAAGAAATTCTTTTCTAGACTTGGAGTTATTAGTTTGATTCTGCCTTTGACAAGGAATAGTGCAAATCCGACAATATGCGACAGCTATCGCTTCAGTACTTCAGAGCCAGTATTTTGTCGTCTGTTGTAAGTAAAGTGTTCATCGCTTTATTTATCGCTGATGTGCCCGTGCTTAGCTGCTGTTGATATTTACACAGTTTCTTGTCACGACCTCTTACTACCTCAGCCACAGCGGCGGAAATTTCCGCATTAAGTTTTGGCGCTTGAAGTAAACGACAATTGCCAGGCACAAGATAATTTTTTCTTCAACAAGGGAGTCCAAAGATTGGCTAGACTTGCGTGAATATTTTCACCAAATTCGGGATTATCAGAAGTAGCTGCTCCTAAAGCGGATAAAAGTTCTGGATTCAGGCTTACGTCGGGTATGGGGTCGGACACGGGGGCGTCGGTCATGGGGGCGTCGGACATTGGGGCGGCAGCCGTGGACTCAGTCGAGACGGCCAAAGCCTGGGGTGAGGCAGTCGAGGTTTCGGATGTTGACGCGTTCGTCACATTCGACTCCCGGGCGGTAGCAGGCGGCTCTGTAGCTTTCGCGGGCGCCGGCGGCATTGCCGCGGCGTCTTGCGGGGCAGAGCGCCTGGTGTTCTGGTCTCGTGATTGATTAGACGGACCCGCAATGGGAGCCGTATCGTGTTCTAAAAATAGAATACGTATTTTGTAAAATTTATTTTACATGAGGGTAGACGTAAAACAACGCAACTTCGAGTCTTTACAAAAAAATATTTTAGAAATTCTTAACTCCGTAATGAATTTAAACTGTCATAAAAACGAAATAAAAAATGTGAGGAGACTTGGACAGAAAAACAACAGACCCAGACCAGTTGTCCTGACACTTACCACTATGGGCCGGAAAATAGAAATTTTAAAAAAGAAAAGTTCACTGAAAGCTACTAATTTATATATAAAACAAGACTACACCAAAATCGTTTTACAAAAGCGTAAAAATTTACAAAAAGAGCTGGAAAATAGGAAAAAACAGGGAGAAAATGTTGTATTACGTCACGATAAAATAATAACACTGAAAGAAAAAGAATACAAACAAAGAAAGTCACAGAAAAGAGATCTTTCAGAGTCACCTGAAAATGTTAATCAACCTATGAGAGAAGGGGAAGGAAAAATATACCAAATGTAAAAAAAAAAACTTATGATATTTCAACTTACATGCAGAAATCTGCCCCAAAAAATAATGTAAAGAATGGAAATACAGAAAACATAGACTCTGAATAGCGGTTCCCATCCCTCCCACAGCATTCTCCAGGCCGGCGTGTCCCCAAAACTTCGGTGGAGGATCTAGACTACAAGCCCCCAAAGAAAAGTGTAAAACAAAACCAGTCACAATACTTACATATTGCAAATTTGAATGTCAGAATACTAAAGTCCGATTCTAGGCTCATAGAGCTAAATTACGCTATACAAAACATAAAATGGGATATTATCGGTATATGTGAAACCAGAAGACCAGATGAAGAAATAGTAGAGTAACCTGAATATATCCTATATCATACAAAAAGTACGAATGGTCAATATGGAGTTGGATTTTTAGTTAAAAAATATTTAAAAAATAACATTTGCTTCAAAAGTTATTCAGATAGAGTTGCAACTTTGGAGATAAACTTACCAAATAATGAAGTGTTATCCTTAATTCAAGCCTATGCACCTACAGAAGAATGTAAGGACGATGTTTTGGACACATTTTACACCACTATACAAACAGCCATTTAAACTCTAAACGCTAAAAACCTCCTAGTCATGGGGGACTTTAACGCTCAAGTCGGAACAACACAACAAGGAGAAGAATTGGCACTTGGCAAATACTCTAACGGAAGAAGGTCCAAACATGGACAGGTGTTACTAGAGTTTGCACTTGAAAATAACTTGAAAATAACAAACAGCATGTTTAAAATTAGGAAAAATAAAAAATAGACTTGGGTGTCACCTAATGGCTTACGTCACAATGAAATTGATTATATACTTGCAGTTACCAACCTGAAAATACATAACTTCAACATAATCCAAAAACTTAATCCTTTCGGTCACTTAGTTCCAGTTCCTGATACGTCCAGTGGTCCTTTCCATTTCCGCGAACGTCCATTACCGGGAACGTCCATTACCGCGAACGTCCATTTCCACGAACGACCATTTTCCATAAGGTATTTAAATTTTCCCCTGGATGATTTATACATACAATTGAACCCGGTGGCACTGCTGTCGGTATGTCAACTACTTTGTATACAATGAAATTAAAAGACAAGTCAAGGTAATATCTACTTTTTACTGCAGAAAAACGCCGCGGGTAACAGATAGTGGTAAAATATGTTTTAAGTTCTTTACGCTACTTTCTTCAATATGAACGAAAATGTAACTACCAAGTTTAGGAACCGATGACACTATTAATCACTATTTCATAGTTAATGCTTCTGCTATATACCTACTTGAATAAGGAGCAGACTTTCTCGAAACTGGACAGTCGAGGAATGAACGTTCGCGGCACTGGACTTTCGCGGAATGGACGTTAGCGGTAATAGACTTTCGCGGAATGGACGTAAGAGACCACTGGACGTATCAGGAACTGGATCTAAGTGACCGAAAGGATTTCAAGACAGACCACCGAATGATTAAATGTAAAATCTACATAGAGACATCAAAAAAAAGAGAAAGTTTGTCAAACCTACTAAAAATTACACCAAAGAGCTACCAATATTTTCAAGAGAGAGCGGTAAACAATTGGAAGGAAAATCCACAACTGCAATCCAAAAGTCATCCGACGTTCAGACTCAATACAATAACTTTGAAGAGGAATTGTTCAATTTACTTACACAAATACCTGAAACAAAGCGAAAAGAAAACGAAGAAATGAAAACTTATTTAAGGGAATTATTTGAAAAACGAAAACAACAAAAAAAAAAGGACTAAAACTGTAAGAAATAAAATTACACAAATCAGCAAAAAAATCAATAGAGTAATTTCTAAGGATACGAAAGCTCATAGGAAACGTACGTTCGAAAAATTTGTAAGCCCAACAGGAGCGGTGAAAAAAGCATTCAAAGAACTATGTACCGCTTCAAAGTGGACGCCGACCTTAAGGAATAGAGCCGGAAACAATGTTTCAAAGAGAATTTTATCGAGAGTAAAATTGAGTCAAGTTTCAAAAAAGAAATATTGAAAAATGCAAGTGCTGAAATGACGCCTTTAATATTACTTTCAGAAATAGCATTTGCAATTGAAACTCAAGAAAATGACAAATCACCCGGAGAAGACAAAATAACGAACGAACTACTAAAATCTCTCATGGAACCGCTGCTTAGACCTCTACAAACCCTTTAATAACATTCTTGAAAATGGAAACACTCCAAATCAATGGTCCAAATCAACTACGACTCTACTGTTTAAAAAAGGCGATAGAGCTAACTTAAATAAGTACAGACCTATTAGCCTGATGAGTAATATCTACAAAATATTCTCAAAAATTTTACTAACCAGGCTATCAAAAGCTTTAGACGAAAATCAACCTTGCGAACAAGCTGGATTTCGAAAAAAATATTCAACAATAGACCATATTCACGTCATGACACAATTGATAGAAAAAAGCAAAGAATATGGAAAGACACTTAACACCTGTTTTATAGACTACTCTAAGGCTTTTGATTCTTTAGAACATCCCGCTATCTGGAGAGCACTAAGTCAACAAGGCATAGTAGCAGGGTATATAGAGCTCCTCTACAGCATATACTCTAAAAGCTCGGCTAAGATACGATTGGAAAAAGACGGACTAGTATTCCCCATCAAAAAGGGTGTAAGGCAAGGCGACCCACTCTCGCCAAAGATATTTTCAGCCGTACTCGAGATGGTTTTCAGGAATTTAAATTGGGATGACCAAGGTATAAAAATAGATGGAGAGTTTTTAAGCCACTTGCGATTCGCAGACGACATTGCGATATTTGCTGAAGACAGTACACAACTGGAAATAATGGTCAACGAATTGGCAAGAGAGAGCAAAAAAGTTGGGCTTTCGCTAAACGCATCAAAAACTAAGATAATAACAAATGGTACAGTAAAAAATATTTCAGTAAATGGAGAAGCCATAGAGTTTGTAAAAGAATATGTCTACCTGGGACAATCAATTTCCTCTTAAGATCTCACCGAAAAAGAAATTAACAGAAGAATTTCAATTGCATGGAAGAAATATTGGGCGATGAAAGAAATAATGAAAAATAGAGACATAAATATAAATATCAAAGCAAAGCTTTACAATTTTACTATCCTGCCATGTCTGACTTATGGTTGTCAAACATGGTCTCTCCGTAAAAAAGACGAGGATAAACTAGCAATACATCAACGTAAAATGGAGAGAAGCATGTTGGGAATAAAAACTTCAGACAAAATTAGAAATGAAGTGATACGCAAGAGAACGAATAACGGATGTACTCGAAAAAATAAGGACCTTAAAATGGAATTGGGCAGGCCATGTATGCAGAATGTCAAACGACAGATGGACCAAAAAACTGACAGAATGGTTACCGAGAGATGGCAAAAGGTGTAGAGGCAGACGAAGGAAAAGATGGGAGGATATCTTTAAAGGAATATGCGGACCAGAATGGCGCAGAAAAGCTACAGATAGAGACGGTTGGAGGAAACTGGGGGAGGCCCACGCCACTGAGGCAACTTCCACAAAAGCATGATATTTAATTTATTTAATTTTGTGTATTTCAATTTTTGTAATAAATATTTTAACTTATAATTCAATGAATTGAATTGCTAATGTAATTTAATACCTTCATAATACTTAATTTTTAATGGAATGTTATAATCGTTTTAATTATTGAAATGCATGTAGTAATCATGATTTATTTACATACATACATACATACATATATCACGCCTTTATCCCTTGCGGGGTAGGCAGAGCGTTAACAGCCGTAAGAATACGGCCGCTATCGCCACGTCTGACATTTTTGAGAATTCTTTTCTAAGGATGTTTGAGAAAACATGTGTATCACTATAGTGACCGGTTGTCAGCCTGTCGCCTAAAAATTGTAATACACCAATACTCTCGAGTCCCTTAGTCGCCTCTTACGACACGATGATTTATTTTGTGGTAGAATAAAGGCTATTTTTATTTTTATTTTATTTTATTTTATATACGTAAAACATAATTGAGAAAAAGATTTTGTGAGGTTAATATTATCTCGCAGATAATAAAATGTACCTAATGTGCATATCTATTCAGATTGCACATTTATGTACGATTTTGCCAACTAATGACCCATAACTCGCAGTTGATCATGTTATCGCAACTGCCTCGCAGGCAATCTCGATTTCACTTTTAGAACACTTTTGGAAATTACTAACCTGCAGCGTTTTCATCGTCAGATGAATCGAATAAAATCCGTCTTATTCGACGGCGATGTTCCTCCATTTTTCTCCGTTCTTCACTTTCTTTGATTTTTCTAATTTTATTTCCATAATGAACTAAAAGTTCTTCCGCACTACGCTTCGGCATTTTGTTAAAAAATTAGAACGCGTGTGCACGTTGCCTTGCACGAAAAAGGAATGAGCCTGGTTGGCCACAGAGCCGACAGGACGCAGAGAGGGGGCACTACCGGAAATATCAGTTTTTACTTTTTTAAACTTGGAATCGATTGATTGAATCGATTTTCTTTAAAAAGCGTGCAATGTTGTCTGATAGGTAAAAGGGACTACGTTGTGTACTTATATCTCAAACTCAAACTCAAATTATTTATTCAAAGTAGTAAATTTTACATTTATCTTATTGATGGTCAGTAATTAAAATTTTAAAAATGACAATTTTATGAACCTAGTGTAAACGCGGCTCAGGTGGACTAAAAACTTAAAACCAGCCCCTAAAGCACTGCCTCGGGGCTGGCCAAGCTAACCAAACAACATGTAACGTTAGGTGGTAAATAAAATAACATCGAGTTCATGCCAAGAGAAAATGCTGTGTTACATGCGTATGGTTAGCCGGACCCCCTGGACAGTAAACCACCCAGAAACCTGCCCAGAAGTGCTCCTATTCTAAATATACAATTTGTCAGGCCCTAGGCTACCTGAACTAAATTTCTAAATATGAAACAAAAATATATTAATAGCCAAAAGCGGCTACGTTATAAAGATAAAATATATATCATATACAGTAGATAATTCTACCTGTGTCGTCATATAAAGTCTACTTTGTACATTTGTAACTACTCCCATGGAGATTTATCTTGCATATAATCTGATATTTCATAATAGCCTTTCATATACAATTTTTCTTTTATCACTCGCTTAAATTTATTTAATGGTAAATCTTGGATATCTTTAGGAATCTTGTTATAAAAGCGTATACAATTGCCTTTAAAAGATTTGCTTACTTTACTAAGCCTGCTTATATGCGCAGCAAGCTTTTCCTTATTTCTAGTGTTAAAATTGTGTGTATCACAAATTTTCTTATCTATATTTGTTTTAACGTGCATAATTTTCTCATATATATATTGAGACAGAAATGTTAATATGTTAATCTCTTTAAATTTTTGTCTTAAGGAGACCATTGGCCCTAATTTATAAATTGATCAAACAGCCCGTTTCTGCAAAACAAAAATGTTATTCACATCCGCAGCATGACCCCATAATAGTAAGCCATAACTCATTAGACTATGAAAGTAACTAAAGTATACTAGTCTAGCAGTGTCCACATCAGTGAGGTATCATTCATATCTTTATTTCTTAAAACAGTAAGTACAACTGTGTGCGAAATTAAGTAAAAACAAAACTAAATTATATGTCAAATAACAAATACATAACATTTTCTAAATTAATTGTCATATAAATTAATTACAAATTTGTCTACAGCTTAGTCTAATTAAAATTTATACTATTTAATAAAATTAATACATAATTAAAATTCCTTAATTTCATAACAATTCTTTTCTAATAATAAACATTTTAACTTATTCCTAAATATGTTGACACTTGTTATCACCTTCATATCATTCGGCAGCCGATTAAATAATTCAACAGCCTGATAGTGTGGGCAGTATCTGGCAATATTAAGACGTGGTATAATTTTGTGTTTCAAGTCTTTTCTCCTGGTACTAATTCGCAACTGCATTTCGTCATCAGATTCAAAGATAATATGTCTATGTTTAATAAGGTCAACTAAAACTATCAAAATGTAAAGGCTAGGAACTGTCAAAATTCTATATTTTCTAAAATATTCTCTACAATGCTCCCAAGGAGGTATGCAGGCTATTGCTCTCACGGCTTTTTTCTGTACAGTGAATGCTTTAGTCATATTATACTTGTAACCGTTTCCCCATTGTTTGACACTATATCGCAATTTAGACTCTATAAGTGCAAAGTATACTGTTCTTAACTGTGCCACCGTTAGTGTGTCTCTAAGGCTCCTCAAAGCATCTAGCATATCTTATCTTTTTAACTGCGTATGCTGCTGAACTCAGTCTCTTCGACAATTTTTCAATATGTGGCCCCCATTGGAGCGTGGCGTCCGAAGTTATGCCTAAAAATATAGTCGAGTCAGCAAGGCTCAACTTTTCATCCCTTACCTTAACAATTGTGGTACTCGGTTTAACATTTGGTAAAACAAATTTTACACATTTAGTTTTCTTTTCATTCAATAAGAGGTTATTTACAGTAAACCATTTTACTATCTGATATAGCGTTGTTCACGTCGTCATAATCGAGTTGTTGTCTCTTTACTTTGAAAAGTAATGAGGTATCGTCGGCAAACAAAACTATATCATGTTTTTCTTTCACAAGATATGGTAAATCATTAATATAAACAAGAAATAGGAAAGGACCAAGAATCGAGCCCTGCGGAACGCCCATGTTTATTTTAGATCCAGATGATCTTTCACCATTGACATCAACCTTTTGGATTCTGTTGTTCAGATAAGATTCCAAGAGGCTAAGAGCCTGGTCTTTTACGCCGTAATGACTTAGCTTCCTGACAAGAGTTTCGTGATGAACACAATCAAACGCCTTGGACAAATCACAGAATACACCTATTGCAGCATGAGATTGTTCCCAGGCATCGATTATATGATTAATTAGGTCAACGCCTGCATGAGTAGTAGAACGACCCCTTGTGAAACCAAATTGCTGTGAGTGCATTAAGTTATTACGATAAAAATGTCCTTGCAATTGATTTAAAATAGCTTTTTCAAAGATTTTACTAAGTTTGGGCAGTGTTGATATAGGTCTAAAATTAGTCCCTCCGGCCGTTTTGGCAACCAAGTTTCGCAACCAGTTGTTGAAAAAGAATTAACATTCTTGTTACGCAACTAGTTGCCTACAAAGAAATTATATTCCTGTTTCACAACTAGCGTTTATATTACTGGACTGGAGTTTCGCAACCAGGTTGCCGAAAAGGAAATAAATGTATTTGTTTACAACTGGTTACCAAATGCTGTACAATGATCGCCAATATCACCGAAAAGATGCCCTAAGGACACTAAAGTTAAAAAGTTCAACAAATATTTTCAAAATCAGTGGTTTAAAAAAGAAGAAAAGAAATCTTGGTAACCAGTTGTAAACAAATACATTTATTTCCTTTTCGGAAACCTGGTTGCGAAACTCCAGTAATATAAACGCTAGTTGTGAAACAGGAATATAATTTCTTTGTAGGCAACTAGTTGCGTAACAAGAATGTTAATTCTTTTTCAACAACTGGTTGCGAAACTTGGTTGCCAAAACGGCCGGAGGGAAATTAGTGGGGTCAGTAGTACTACTGGTTTTGAACAGCGGAATAACTTTACTATGCTTCATCAAGTCAGGAAACACGCCAAGATCAACACATTCATTAAAAACACATGCTAGACATGGAGCAATACAATCGATTATGGAACTTATTATTTTAACTGAGAGGCCATGTATGTCTGAAGTCTTTTTCAATTGTAAAGTTTTAAATACTTTTATGATTTCAATATCACTAACGTCGTTTTACATTTCCTCTTAGAATCATTTCCTCTTAGAATTGATTCAGCAAGAATAGGGAAAGAGTTTAACGATTTAGTAGTCGAAACTGGAATATCAGTGAAAAAGTTTTCAAAAGCCTGAGCTACTTCTAAATTTGTGTTTTTAATTTCATCATTTATCATTAATTTAAAATTTTCGTTACGATGTTTAGATTTCCCAGTTTCGTTGTTTACAAATTTCCAAGTAGTTTTTGTTACATTGGTGCTGTTTTTAATATTATTTTTAATGAAGCTAGATTTAGCTTCTCTACAAACCTGTCTAAAAGTTTTTGAGAATCGTTTAACATAATCAGCAAAAGATTTTGATTTATTATATGACCTTTCATCATAAAGATCGTACAATTTCTCCCTGCTCCTATAAATTCTTTCGGTTGCCCAATCACTAAACAATAATTTAGCGCTAACTTTAATTTTTTTGGATTTAAATACATTGTCATATTCTGTTTTAGCAAGACTAAATACTCAGTTATATAATTGATTTGGATTTTGATGATATGACAATTCAGGTAATTTTTCTATGATATTTTGTCTATAACGATTTAGTCTACTTTCGTTTACCGGTACACACGTAATATCTTGTTTAAGTGCCCTCTCAATGTTAATTTTGAAAGTAGCTAGCTGACCAGTGTGGTCGGAGCTTAGTTTATTTATGACAGACGCGTCTTCGTGTTTAATATTTGTGAAAATATTATCTATGCATCTGGCTGAAGTAGCCGTGATTCGCGTGGGCACCGAAATAAGATTCACGAGGTTGTAACATAAAAATAGTGACTGAAACCTTTTACTGATACTCGAGTTTTCAAGAATATTTACATTGAAATCTCCACAAACAATAATTCCTTTATTAGATTTTGTTGCTTTATCTAAGGCTGCCTCCATAACTTTTTCGAAGGAATCATATTTGGCATCGGGTGGGCTGTATACGCTTATTATTACAAGATGATCAAGTTCTACGCAGGCTATTTCAATAGTTCGCTCAACGGACAGGTTCACGATGTCAGTGCGTTCTTTGTATTTAAACTCATTTTTAAGTAGTATTAATGAGCCGCCGCGTATTGCTGTTGATCTGTTGAACGAACTTGCAACCTGGTGATTATTAAAACTGAACATTAACTGGTAATCTCTTAACCAATGCTCAGTTATACATAAAATATCAATTTTATTACAATTCATGAAAAGTTCGATTTCTAATTCCTTGCTTAACATGCCCTCAATATTTTGGTGTACTATACTTAAAACAAAGCTATTTAGATTTTTAGTATTATTCGAACAATTTTTATTATTATTTTTTAAAGATAGTTTTGGCAAGATACTAAGGCTCAAGTTAGTGGGAGAAGTAGACGTCGACGTATTGCCAGAGTTACTCTCTGTTGTCTCAGGTATTAGTTTAAATTAAAATTAAAATTACTTGGAACCAATTCCAAGGTTATGAGGTTTCTATTTCTATTCTGCTCAATAGAAGCAGTTGTCCTGTTAGCCAACAAATTGGCTGAATTTGTTAAATAATAAGATAGTAACTCTGCTACCTGTCGTTTATAAATTTTGCGGCAACAAGATAACATGTATAAAGTTTTCAAAAATCTTTTATATAGGTCATCATCGTGTAATAGTCTTCAATTTTAGTGCCTGTGACCGTGCATATTGTGAACTAAATCCGTGTTCATTACGTTAAACTAAACATTGTGCTTAGACAGTTTCTGAAGAGTCACCACCGCACCGCCGATAACTTTTGCCCGCCAAGAAATAACTTTGTGTTTCTGTTCCTGGCGCCGTCACAGCTATTATCCTGTTAAGTGCTTGAGTGCTTTCACCGCTTTTTTCACATCATATGGATCATTTACAAAATGTTTTACGAGATTTTACATGGTTCAACGACACAAAATTCCAAAACTCCAAATTTAAACCAACTTGCAAACAAACCAAAAGTTAACGAACTTTTCCAAAAAACTTTCAGTGACTTTTTACGTAAATAATGCCGACCGATAATGTACGTGTTTTATAAAATTGTGATTTGAATTTTAAGCCTTCTTGTCACTCTGTTTTATGCTAAATTATTACAAGAAAAGATGCGATGTTTTTAATAAACTAGTAAAGTAAGTAACGAGGACAGTGCTGCCACCTGAAGTATACTACTAACTACTACACCTAACGTGATTTCGCGTTCTGAGCGCTAGATGGTGTAAAAACTAAAGAATTCCATCTTGGTCCGGTAGATGTCGCTAAGAGTCCTAAAACCAAGCACCATCACCACCAGCAACCGCAATCAGTTTTATACACCGTTCTTCGGGTTCTCGGTGTTCTCCGAGTCCGTTTTATTCATTTCGCTGTCATCATCTGGGAACTATCTACGGAGCCGCGTACGCGTGACAGATAACAGCCAGCAGGGCAGCCAGCGCGACGAATATCCACAAATCACCGAATATCTACCATCGAAGCTACCCTCAGAAGCTACCACTACTACCAAACCACCTTTCTATTCGACGTTATGTTTTAATTATTTTTTTTTAAGCTTAAGAGTTTATTATTTTGTATATTTTTTTTTTGTTGTTTTTTTTTCATTTTATCTTTATATTTGTTATTTATTTTTAGGCGAGAAAATGTCACAACCAAATGTTTCTGTCTCTAATAGTAGTCAACCTGTCATAAATGCGTCCCAGGGCGTCGAGTTCAAATGCGAATATTGTACAATCTTACCGCGCTATTTTCAAACCAAACGGGGGCTCAATTCACATATAACCAGAAAACATAAACCTAGAGTTTTTAAACCTTCGCCTAGCCCAATTGACAATCCTCCGGCAGTTATTCCACCATCAACACTCCCAGCGCAAACAGACGGGCCACCACCACCACCAAATATTAACAATAATAGTATACCATTCTGGTCCCAACTAAGCGAGTGGAAAAATAACATTCCTATCATCAAACGAATTCCTAGGGGGGCACGCCTCAGCGTGGCTTCTGCACTGAAATCCAGTATTGACAAGGTGGTTTCTTCGAACTGTACTGCCAGCTGGGAAGAGTTACTCAGCTTTGCTTTCCGTATCCTGCACGTCAACAAGAATGTCAATAGTAAAATTAGCCTCACACAAAAATAAAAAATAATTGCTCACAACCACAATCATCTAGTCTGCCACAATTATCTTTTGATTCCCCACCGCGAAGACAACGTAATATTTTCAAAAAAGTCTAGGAGAAGGTCGGTGATGGAGATTTAAAGGGAGCAAGCCAAATTCTGTTCTCCAGCGACATGATTGCGCCTAACAATGATGAAACCGTGAGTTCACTTCGGTCCAAACACCCTTCACCATCTCCTTCAACCCAGATACCTGACTTTGAACAGCTAAGCCAGACACTGCCTAGTGTATCGCCGGAAGACGTTCTCACCGCGATCGCGTCTTTTGAGAATGGTTCTTGTGGGGGTATGGATGGGCTTTCCCCACAACACCTTAAAGACCTAGTCTGCCAATCAGCCGGAGAATCAGGTAGAGTTTTAGCCACAAGTCTAGCGTCCCTCGCAAACCTAATGTTATCAGGTACCATTAACCAAGAAATAATTCCAATTCTTTACGGTGCTAACCTCTGCGCCTTGAAAAAGAAAGATGGCGGCATTAGGCCCATCGCTATAGGGACAACTTTTAGACGCTTGATTTCCAAGATATGTTGCAAGTACACCTCTCAATGTCCTGCGGAAAAGTTTCAGCCAACTCAGGTAGGTTTTGGTTCTAGGGGAGGTTGTGAAGTGGCAGTTCATGCAACGCGCACTTTCCTAGAACAAGGAAATGAATGTGTACTGCTCAAAGTGGACGTTAAAAACGCGTTCAATTCTATCGATCGCGCAACATTGTTGGCCCAAGCAAAGCAACACATTCCAGCCATCTACCCCTATCTATGGCAATGCTACAGCACACCATCTAAGCTAGTGTACAAAGAACACCTCCTACACTCCTCGGTCGGTTGCCAGCAGGGAGACCCTCTAGGGCCAGCAATTTTCAGTTTAGGTATTCACCCCACTATCACCTCTCTTAAATCCAAATTCAATGTTTGGTATCTGGATGATGGCACACTCGGTGGTGAGTCAGATACGGTTCTGGAGGATCTAAAAACCCTGATCGACAACTTTGCTCAGATTGGCCTTGAATTGAATTTCAGCAAGTGCGAGCTCTTCATCCCGCCATCCATAACTTCAGATACTCGCAACGATATTTTAAACAAATTTAACGCCATTGCCCCAAACATCCAAATAACTTCCGAGGCCTCACTTCGTCTTCTAGGCGCACCCCTTCTGGATGCGGCTATCCCATGTTTTGTCGACGAGCAAGTCGAAAAATTCAAATATAACTTCGACCGGTTACTGGAAATAAACCCCCACATGGCAATCACGATAATTAAATTCTGTCTTTTCGTGCCACAATTTACTTACGTGCTGAGATGTTGCCACCTTTGGAAATTTCAAAGTTTGTTGATAGCTATGGATGTCCAAATTTCAGAGCTCCTCACGAAAATACTTAATTGCCGTCTCACACCTGAGGCTTGGACCCAAGCATCGCTCCCGGTCCGCTTTGGTGGCATAGGAATACGCAAGGTCTCTTCCGTGGCGCTCCCCGCCTTCCTGGCTTCTGCCTGCGGCTGTGCTAAACTGTTCGGAGAAATGATCACCCCTTCTTTGGGCTGCACAGAGGTGACTCATCTTTCAGAGGCCGTTAATGAATGGAAGACCATTGCCTCCTGTGAGTTACCCACATCTTTATACTCACAGAGGCAGTGGGACGAGCCGATCTGTAAAAGGATACAATCAGACCTTTTAAATATGTCTCCCAATATAGCAGATCGCGCCCGCCTTCTAGCGGCCTTTGAAAGAGAGTCAGGCTTATGGCTCAATGCCTTACCATCACCAAATATAGGAACTCTTTTAGATAATACCACCTTATCCCTGGTTATGGGCCTCCGTTTGGGTCTCCGGACCAACCAGCCGCATGACTGCAGTTGTGGTTTCAGGGTGAACGAGCTTGGTCACCACGGCTTGTCCTGTCGCAGAAGCGCTGGCCGTATTTCCCGCCACGCCGCCCTCAATGATGTCATCCGTCGGGCTCTTGTCTCAGCGAACGTTCCGGCAAAGTTGGAACCAAACGGTATTATTCGTTCTGACGGCAAGAGACCCGATGGCGTGACACTCATGCCATGGCAGCGAGGGCGATGCCTAGTTTGGGATGTCACGTGTGTAGATACGTTGGCCCCATCACACGTACAGGCAGCTAGCACCCGAGCGGGCACCGCAGCGGCAAGTGCCGAGGTACAAAAGGTCCGCAAATATGA
This sequence comes from Keiferia lycopersicella, assembly GCA_029255805.1. NCBI lineage: Eukaryota > Metazoa > Arthropoda > Insecta > Lepidoptera > Gelechiidae > Keiferia > Keiferia lycopersicella. Next base: position 6,311,813 of record JARACZ010000027.1, on the reverse strand, counting down.
ACAAATAGCGGACAAATACATTTTCTCGCCTATTGGGTTTGAGACTGTGGGCACGTGGGGCCCTGAAGCCAAGAAAATTATTGCTGAACTCTCAATGCGTCTCCACAAGACATCAGGCGACCGCAGAGCTGGCAGCTTCCTTGCCCAGCGTATTAGCCTGGCTATACAAAGGGGAAATGCTGCCAGCATGCTGGGAACTATGTCGTGTGGTGACGCATTGGGGGGGCTTTTTTAGTTCTTAGTTTAATTTTAAGTATTGTAAATATTGTACATTTTTGATGATTTGTAAATAATTTTATTCCATGTCTGTATATTTTAAATAAATACCTATTATAAGACGATTATAAGTCTATGAAATAAATACTGAATGGCCAAATAAAAAAAAAAAAATTTAGATAGATAATATCTATCTTTTGTTACATAAAATTGTTTTCCAATGAAAATATTTGTGTCAATAAAATGAAATTTGTCCTGATTGCGACATGTCAAAGTATGTAAGTACTTATTACACCAATGTCGAGTATTATTTTCTAATTTAGTAAATTTTTGGCTGTAGGGAAAAGCAAACAAAATCACTTGTTTTACATTAGTCATTGAATACAATTCGTTTGAATATGAAGCAAAGTCATTTCTTGTTGCGTTTCCCCTTCTGCCACTAAATATAATAACAATAGTATTTTTATTAAATTGAGATGCCAATAATGTGTTTAGAATTTTAGAATAATCGGCGCCAGGCATGCAATGATTAATTACTGCCTGACCCATGTATTGACCAAGTTGTAAACCCATATTTTTACCAAGTTCATCACTAAACATAACAATCTCACACTGTTCTTTATCGCGTGTGTGTGACAAAGATGCATCGTTGTCACTCACCAGCGCGGGCCGCGTCGGCGCCGCCGGCCCCGGCCGCGACACCGGCTCAGCGGCGGCGAGCGGCGACGACGCCGACTGCGCCTCAGTCAGGTGCCACAAACGCGCGGTGACGCGGGCTCGGGACACACGGCCGGTACGGATGGGTCTGTTGGAGTATTTTTACAATCGCATTGACTGTTTGTTAAAGACTGAGTAACCTTACTATTATATTTACACGACTCCAACAAACTGTTCATAGCCAGCACATGCTCCTCAATTTCTTTTCGCGCTGAGTCATACTTAGTAGAAATGTGTTCTAAAGATCGTTTTAATGCCGACATTTCTGACTGGAGGAGCAGTGTGTCGCGTTCATAGTTTTCCCTATTTTGTTGTAAACTGATAGTACAAGATTTGATTTCATTAATTAATTCAGTACGTTCCTTATTACAGTTCGAGTTATTGCAGAAAAGTATATTATTACGCCTAATTAAAGATTGCGTTTTTTTAATGAAATTATTTAGTTTAACAATTTTCCTTGTTTTTCTCCTACTAAAAGACACTGAAGTGATGTGTGAGTTATTGAGTGGACTGTCACACGTTGTGAGGTCAACAGTTTCGACTATTTGTTCCTCAGTAGTTTCCACCGACTGGTGTTGTGTTAGTGAGATGCTAGAACACGCAACTGCAGGAGTGACCAGCTCCTCGAACAGCGACTGGGTGGTAAGTGCACTTTGTGTTGACTGTAGCTCTTGAATTGTCGTATTTAATAAGGTAATTTCCTTATGAGCATCGCACAATTCTTTTTCCAGGACAGTAATACGCTTCAAGGTGTCTTCAAACGCATTTCCGTCCCGGTCAAAGTTATCCACTAATTCTTGAAGCCGGTCCCTCTCACCTGTTACGTCCACCAGCTGGTGGTACATTTCTGCCATTTCACTCTTTAACCGTTGATTCCTATTATTGATGTCTAACATTTCATGCTCACTTTCATCCCGTTCTCTTAATAACTGCTCATTTATGTGTTTACACTTTTGCAACTCCATTAAAGTTGCTTTGAGGTTGTCCTCCAGTTGACGAATGTTTGGGACCTTGTAGTATGCATTTTAAAATCCAATAAATAGGAAAGTAAGTACCTTGTAGGTTAAATGAGCGGTTACCAAGATTGAGGTTATGTTCCGTTAAGAAAATACCGTAATTTCACACTAAAACATTTGCACTAAGATAAAAACACGTAAAAAACTGTTTAATGCGTTCTGTTATCGCTAAACCACTTAAAATTACTTAATTATTACTTAATTATGACGTAGTGTTCAAATATTGAACCTACTACCACTAACGGTTTTTGTCGTTCACTTATTACAATAAAAACGTGATTTCCGCACAGTTTTTGCACTAAATAACTTAAATGATAAATAATTATACTAATATGACTTTGAATAAACTTGGTATGGGTCGTATATTAATAAAAAAGTATATATTTTACACGGAGCTCGAATGTTTACAACTTGGCCGTTCAGTGTTGCCACCGCAATCTGAAGAATGAAGCGACAAAATATAATCAAATTCAGCTCGCCTTACTTCCTCCTCACCTCATTCATACATCACACGGTCGGGCAGAAGAGTACGTTTTGCCCAACCTTTTAGTTTATAATTTGGGCGTACGGTAGTGTTCCAGGACAAGTTTTGTTTTTGAGTGGATTTCTCAAGCGAATATTTTTCGCGTCTCGGCTGAAAACATGGTGATGCTTTGCAGATATGACTACGATTATTTTTCTTAAAACATAAGACACATGTATCAATATGAAGCCATATAAGTAAATAAAGTTTCTACTTCGTTTTTACTTTCTTTTCAGTATCTGGAGGAATTAAAACCGCCGAAATTTTCGCTACCTACTGTAAATAGGGACAGGCTCGACAGGATATTAAAAAACATGCTTAGCAAATCAGGGACACAAGACATATATGACATATCAATTAATATTATAATGTCAATATGGCCAGTCCTCGCTGACATATTAGTAATTCTAATCAATGAAATGTTTAGTGAGGGAACATACCCCGACGTACTAAAAACTACCAGGGTATGCCCTGTGTACAAAGGAAAAGGAGATAGGACCCAGGTAGAGAATCATAGGCCTATATCGATTGTACCTAACGTCTCAAAAATAATTGAATCGATATTATCAACTAGTATAATGCAACATCTTGAAACAAATGAATTACTGACGGACAGACAATATGCGTAAGTTTTTTTATATTTCCTATACTCTTTACTGACATTTAAATGTATTGTTTTGTATTATAAGTTGACATATATTTTATTTCATATTTTTTGACGAACATATTATCCTTTGACATTTTTATTTAATGTAATATGCTTACTTGTAATAATGAATTTGATAATGTGTAATAAATAAATCTAATCTAATCTAATCCTTTATTCGTTTGTAAGAAAAAAATCCATAAGTAGCGTATTCTCAATTACCATGACCTGTCCACAACTGCTTTGGCAGTAAATAATCATCTCTCGGGAAAATCCTGTACAACTCATACAAGAAAGAGGGTTCTGAATATGTTAAGCTTTAATTATACTACGAGAAAATACTAAAATTTGATTTTTTTACCCAACATTTAATGAAATGTGCTACCAGCTAGTTCTGTCCAAGCGTAAACACCAATTTCCATGGACATTTTGTTTTCGCGCTCCTACCTTCCATTGTCGAGTATATGCCGAATGTAAACCCTTCCCCTGCAAGGATCAGTTGTGCACTTACGCGCTGTGAAAACGGTTGTGTGCCATCTTTTTACGTTTTCGCTCAAAAAATGAAAGTACGCGATTTCAGTTTACTCGGACAGAAATTTTGCAATCTCCATGGTCAGGTTTAGAATGTTTCCTCAAGTGATAAAAAATATTTATTAGTAAAATAATTATAGGCCTTTGGTACACTTATAGTATACTAGTAGAAAACTTTAGTGACCTTAATAGTTATTTATTTATTTTATATTAATGCCTTGTTTCCAGTTTCCGTGTGCAAATTTCCGTGGTTTCCGTGTTTGCTCGACACCCACGGATATTGTAAAGTTCCACAGAAATTGATCAATTCATATAAACATACTGACATTCCTTCACATATCGCACTTTCATCCCTTGCGGGGCAGGCAGAACGTAGGAAACGGTGGATATTGTCACGGCTGACAAATATTTGAGGTTGATTTCAGATAAATGTCTAATAGTGTAAATGTGATTCAAATCAATAAAATTCGAATTCACATGGCTTATTAAGATAATCTTGGCCGTTAACGTCGGCTATGCTCTTTTGATGAGCGGCGGCGAGTCTGGACTCTGCTCGCAGCGCCGCAAGCAAGCTGCGGCTATACTCCTGCCACGACTTTGCCTACCCACAGGCTAAGTCTGTGGCTGCCGCTGCTTGGCAAGCGAACATTGACCACGCTCGACTGATGAGTGACTTGGCCTGGCCTCCACTTACAGTGCTGCAAGCGAACTTTGGCCATGCTCGCCTGATGAGCGACTTGGCCTGGGCTCTACTTACAGCGCTGCAAGCAAACATTGACCACGCTCGTCTGATGAGCGAATTGGTATGGGCTCCACTTACAGTGCTGCAAGCTAACGTTGGCCACGCTCGCCTGATGAGTGACTTGGCCTGGCCTCGACTTACAGCGCTGCAAGCATACATTGACCACGCTCGCCTGATGAGCGACTTGGCATGGGCTCCACTTACAGCGCTGCAAGCTAACGTTGGCCACGCTCGCCTGATGAGTGACTTGGCCTGGCCTCGACTTACAGCACTGCAAGCATACATTGACCACGCTCGCCTGATGAGCGACTTGGCATGGGCTCCACTTACAGCGCTGCAAGCTAACGTTGGCCACGCTCGCCTGATGAGCGACTTGGCCTGGCCTCTACTTACAGCGCTGCAAGCAAACATTGGCCACGGTCACCTCATGAGTGACTTGGCCTGGCTTCCACTCGCAGCGCTGCATGCAAACATTGGCCAACCTCGCCTGATGGGCGACTTGGCCTGGCCCCTACTCGGAGCGCTGCAAGCAAACGCAAGACACGATCCTCTACCAGCCGATTAAACCAAAGGCCAGCCACGTCATTTGTTTAGCTTTATATTTAGGTCAGGTCTGTGATTATGGTAGCCACATGCCTGTCCACTTAGCTGGTGACTGTAACTAGAGCGTGCTTGCAACGCTGCAAGCAGATGCTACCAAAAACCTAGCTGTTGGATAGGTAAGCTTGGCCAACGTTCGCTTGCAGAGATTAGATAAAAGGCGGCAATAGGTTTAACTGACAGAGGAACGCGTCCTTCGTTTACTTGCAGTGCTGCAAACAGGAGTGGCCACAAAACTTACTTCAAACTGGTAGTCTAGTAGAAATGGTCTTTGATCGCCTTGATCAGGTCTGTGACCGCCTTGATCACAGCGCAGTGAAAACCTCGTAAAGCAGAAATTCATGATTTTTGTTTTATTTTCATTTTGGGAAAAAAAAACTCGTAACGCACATGTACCACAGGCGTAGCTGGGATACTGGGAACGTCTTCTATTGATGAAAATGAGAACCTCGTTATCGATCCATGCGAACATTTTGTAGAGTAAAACCTTGTGTTTACTTAGCCATGTTTTACGTTATATTGTGAAAACACGTCATTGCTTTTACAAGTATGTGTTTATTAGTATGATAATCTCGCATGTACGGTTGCAGATTTTTCATACCATTCGGTTCGCAAACAGCTGCTTACGAGGTTTTCAACTGTACAGAAATACACTGAAATGTTGTTGCAAGTTTTTCATTTGATACTGTGATACCTTAAAAAGTACTGTTCTAATTGTTTTCGCGAGGTTTTCGTCATTGTATAACTCCATTATAAATCCTAGGACTTACTAGAGTGCCGTTTGGTGCCGGCTTAGATTAACATCACAACGTTTAAATTTGTAGATGTTGTAAAGAATGGACATCAGCTTTTCAATTAATGCAATTTTTGGCGTTGCATTTGCCAACCGAGGCTGGCCATTTGGGGGTGGATTTAAACTCCTGTCTTCGGAGGGTCTCTGAGGTGTCACATGGGCGCTGGGGCCTGGTCTTCTTGAGTGTGTGCATAGGTCCGATTATTGGGTGGTTCCCTATTAGGAGAAGCTATAATATTGGCCCTCTGATTGATCCGGTGATGGCCTATGCCTATATCATCATCCTTGAAATGAGGTGGTTGTCTTGTCCTACAGCAATAGAGCGTATACCAGAAAACAAGATTAAGGTGCTGACTATTTTAACTATTCAACGGGGATTAGTTGATGTGGACAGCTGTAGGCCACGTCAGTACAACCCCGTGTTCCCTTATCTGAGCCTTCTGTTTGCCCTCGATAGCAAAGGCCTCGCTGCAGGATAAAATTACTTTTAGTGATGCTATTTGCATTTCTGTCCTCTTCTAGGACGGCTAATATTCAACTCCTATATTCTTTGGTAGCCTACACGAAAAGAGGAAGATCTCTTTTGTCATGAAGCCTGCTTTGGGGACAGCTGCCATGAGTGTGAGGCCGCATTTATATCTTCTTGCTGTGCAGTCACCTTCTTTTCCGGCTCGATGGGCTTTATGAGCGGTGCTGTGCTCCCTCTGTCTTTCTAACTCCTTGGAATGAATCAATGTATAAGCATGATAAGGGTCTCATAATTTCCTACTCATACAAAATTCGCAAGCAGTATGCTTATTAAAGTTGATTCTATTATGGCAGTTATTAATTGTTATCGCACAGTCATTTTTATCAGTCTACTCTTTATACAGTAAATTTCGGTTTCTGTGGCAAGGCATCTATTAATTTTCCATGTCTTAAATATAATTTACGTGCCTCAAATACAATTACCGTGTAACAATAGAAATCTCCGTGGCAAGGCAATTTCCGTGGGCGAAATAACTCACTAATTACTATATTTATATAACCCCCTATTAGAATAAATACTTTAAATGGGGATAGTTCTCGATACTTACAGCATATTTTTTTGGCCACGGAAATTAGGCAAAAAAATCAATTTGTTGAAATCGACTCTTTTGTTTTTTTTAGTGTGCACGGCAGTGCTATGGCGGCAGTGCTATGGGGTTGGTGTGGTGTGCATCCTCTTTGGTGAGCCATGAGACTGGATGCACCCACTGACATGGGCCTGTTGACAGGCGTCGTGTGATCGTGTTTTGTTCACGAGATTCGATTTTGTCACCTCGCTGAGAGAGCTACGTCTTGGTCTACATTTTGTTGAGTTATAATAATTTGACCAATTATTATATGCAGTTTTGAACTAGCCTCACGCGTGTCATTTCACGGCAGCCTTTTTTAGCGGAGACTTCAGGCAGACATTACCTGTGGTCACTCGAGGTACCAGAGCTGCAGAAAAAAAAAAACTAAAAAAGTTCGAATCTCTGCGCCAGGATTACACGCTTGCAGCTAACGGTGAATATGAGGGCCAGAATAGGTGGAAATCCAAACGCTCAGCAGTTCTCTGATTTCGACAGTCCCTACGTACAATGACGCAAGTGAAATTTTCAAATTTTACAGGAGAGCGTTTTACAGTTTCGAATGAGTATATTTCAAGTCATTTTATAGATAGAGCTTTGAAAATTTGAACATAGATGTATTTGGTCGTCATTTATTAGAATAACGGATAAAAAATTGAAAATAATAATTATTTCTATAAAAATAAGCACATCCGTAGTTTTACGGCACAAAAAATTAAGCTGGAGAAAGCTTATGTGGTACTTAAAATTTTATGCGTTTAAATTTTAAGCCACCAAAAATCGTAACTGTCATTTAAGAGATTTTACGTTGGAGTTAGTGCACACGTATCATAATTATAAATAGGTTTTTACCTCGTATTTTACGTTTTACAAATGTATACGATTAGGAATTGTAAAAAGAAAAGTAACTTGTTGTTTGAGAACAGCTTTAACCTTCATAAAATCAACAGTATAGAGAATATTAAAAGAAATGGTTTTACTCCGTAAGTGCCAGATACGAGATAGACGTAAAGGCGTAAAGTAACGTAGCGTAACTACTGTCATTTTACGTCGGAAGATGTGTTGTCACGTGGGTTTTTAACTACCACTACCGTCGTTTTACGTTGGAATTGTGTAAATTTTGCAGTTACGGGGAGTCGATTTCGAGTAGAATCAGGCTATATTGAAACTCGCTATCTTTACTAACAATACCCTTATGATAAACTGAGGCGAAATCAAAGAAAAAAGGCAAATGACTTAAGTGTCAGTTACGCGATTGTACGTAGGGACCGTCGATTTGTTACTTCAAATTGGTGAAGACACGTATCCAGCCGAAAACGGACATAAGTCTGCCACAAACTTTGTGTCAAACAGTATCGTCTTTAGCAGAACTGATTTCGTTAGTTTACGGTAACATTGATGAAAATTTTACAAATCCTCATAATTCTTGGCTTTGCGAGCGGGCTGTTCTGACCCCTCGCGACGATCAGGCTGTAGCAATTAATGGTGAGATACTTGCGCGTGTTTCTGGCGAAACTTTTGAGTATATTTCGGTAGATAGAGTCATGGATCAGAATGAAGCTTCAAACTACCCAATAGAATCCTTAAATATATTGTCTGCGCCGGGATTACATGAAGTTATAAAATCGTTTTGAAAGTAGGTGTGCCTATAATGAGGAATCTTAGCCCGCCAAAACTGTGCAACGGGACCCGCCTACGAGAGCTTGCTCTGCAGCGCAATGTAATAGAGGCTGAGGTGATGACAGGAGGCAGTGCTGGCGAGCAAGTTTTTATACCCCGAATACCTCTAATACCCAATAACTATCCTTTCAAATTTAAACGCGTGCAGTTTCCCATTTTGTGTTTGTTTCGCGATGACAATCAATAAGGCACAAGGCCGCGGGCTTAGATCTGTCTACCAGCTGTTTTTTGCACAGCTAATTGTACGTGGCTCTTTCACGGTCAGTGACGCTAATCGTCTTTTTGTATATACGCCAGACAACGTTACTCATTATGTAGTTTATAAAGGCTCTCTGAACTAAATATCTAACATTTTAAAAAGTAGGAACATCTTAGATTGAGCCTCTGTCCACACAGCGATTTTTTTCTCGCTTTTTTGTAACGCACTGAAACTTATGCAAGTTTCCACACTGACGGAAAAAATATCGTGTACTACGAGTATTTCATACAAAATAAACCGTCGCGAGAGAAAAAAAATCGCGTAACACGAATAAAATACGCTGCGCAGACAGGGCCTAACTTTTACGTCGTCTAATAAATATTATTAAGATTTTTTTAAACTTCTTATCCCACTTTACTTACATAATATTCAAACATTGCGTTGCAAAAACTATTTTGTTTAATTTCACGGTCGTAAGATAAATATCTCCGCCACATGGACAACGTCGCGGGAACAGCTAGTTTCCTAAATAAATTAGTCTGCAGCTTGACTCAACAACAAAACCAACTCTTTCATTTTATGACTTAACTCGACACACCACCTAAAGCGGTAAAGAGTAGCCTATTTCCTATTCTAGACATTATTTCATCTTCGTGCCGTGTGATGCCGGCTTAGAATAGCATCACCCTATTTCTTTTCCGTGGGTGTTGTAGAAACCGACTAAGGGCTAGAGGGTTTCACGTGTATTATAAACTGGATAGAGGTAATGAGATTAAACGAATGGCGCAAATGTTGATGGCATTTGCGTAAGCAATCTAGAATTTGTTCTGATCATTTCAAACCAAGTGATTTCCTGCTTCGAAGACGCCATGGTAGGCAAAGTTGTCGGGCTTACAGGAGTACGTAAAAACGATCTCGACTGATGGGCGGACAAGCGATGACTGAAGAAAGAAAGAAAGAAAAAAAGAAAGAAAGAAAATACGAAGACAGACAGGAAGAAGAAGGGCAGATATTAACATTAATAATAACAACTTGCACTATCATGCATGACTACCATAAACAATAATGTTGCCGCTTTCTAAATCGCAAGTCCTTCAAAAGTAAGTTTACTGGCATATATTTACGATATGAGGTACGGAAAGTAAGCAGTTTTATAAATTATGGGTTGATTATCCTAAATGAAATTATGTCTACAAAATATTAAAATAAAATAAAAAAATTAACGTAATTTCTATACCCCTACGTATGGGAAATCCATACTAAGCATTTCCCTCATCCCCGGGCGCCATCTATTTTAACGAACAAAAAAGAAGTGGCCCATTATTATGTAAAATCATAGACTGAAAAATACATACACTTAACCCCTAAACTGCCCGAAAGGCAAAGTCAAGACTTGGCATTTTGCTCTAAACAGGGTAGAAACCAAGACTTGGCCGCTCAGCATATTTTGCTTGAGATTACAGCTTGAGATTTTCAAAATTACAATGGCTGAAATGCTTATATTATTACACAACACGGAAGCTTGTTGTAATTTGGGTTGCAACTACTACTGCTACAACATACTATGCTTAACCCCTTATTGCATGGATTTTTAATTTTATTGGAAAAAATATATGACGTAGAACATCCTCTGTAGAGCCTTTATAAAATCGCAAAAAAATCTGTGTCAAGTATTTTTCACAATATTCATCAAAAACTCTCATTGCCAAATATGGCATTGTATGCAGTTGTGGGTGTAAAATTACACTTTCCATATTTGTCATTAAATGCAGAAGTGGGCCGAAAAATATGTCATCTCATGCAATAATGCCAACATACATAGGGGCAAAAGATTAAGTTTGCTAAAAAGGCAGGTTGAAACTAAGATCATTCAAAGGAACAAGGAAAGGTTAGACAGTGCAAGATATGACATTATGATAAGTTAGGGCAAGACAAAGTTAGATAAGAGATGATAAGATAAGGCTAATGTAAGAAAAGAAAATTATCTGTTGGTGAATGAAAACTCGAAAGGGCAGGTTATGAGCAATTATATCGTTCCTTCCAAAAGTAAAACAAAAAATATTGATTGAAAAAAGAAAGCAATAAATCTTTAATAACTGAAATGTAAACAAGCACGCAAGCTGCAAGATAAATTGTAGGATATACCTAAGATAATAATAATTTCTTCTTCTTATAGGATCGACGGCAAAATTAGAATTTAGGTGCCTAATGACGGTGCCCAATGAAACTTGCATATTGTAAGCATTTATAAATAGTTACGTACGTATATGCTACTACATAATATGCCATATATGGATTTCTGATAAAAAAAAAACTGCATACTATCCCATATCTGGCCACCAACTTCAAGCTAAGAAATAATCGTCATCACTTATCACGAATCCGTTTGGCTTTTGTTTGCTGTCTTGCCAAAAACTTGCTGTCAAAATTGAATTTGAAAAAAGAATTATAGCTATTTTCCACGAAAATTCACATAAAAATCCCCCATAAAAGAGATCGACTTACCACTCTTCGAAAGTCAACGATTGAAGTAAATAAAAAAATAATAATAAAATATTTGTTTATTCAAAATATCCTTACAATCTTTTTGCTGGGGCTTCCCAGAAAGTAGTCTAAAATGTAGGAGATCTTACCAACGAAGCTTCTTAAACATATTTTAGGGATAAAATTGTATCTAAGTTTAATAGGCTTGTTTCCTGACTGCTCAAATGAACTGCTTTTTAAAACGGTATTTTGTTTGAAGCACTGGACGTATGACGTCACGCCGTAAGTATTTGGATGGCGTCAAAATATATATTTTTATATTATTTTTCTGTTTATCATATCATACTTTGAATATTTCGAAAAATGATGAATGAAGTCCGTAGTATTTTTGGACAATAGTTTTAAGGATACGACTGTTATATTTTTTTAATGACCCATGAAACTAGCGAATTGTTGAATATAAAGCTTTTGATTTGATGCTTACGGATCTCAGATTGATAATAGACACCATTGTTGTAGTTAGCTGGTTTTAAAACTATTGATTAAAAAAATATTTGTACTATAATATCATACGTTGGTTTAGTTTTAATCTATATTTATCAAAATATGAGGCAATTTTATTGTGTACGTCAGAACCGTGGGTATAATGTCACGAAATTTGATGCAATATTATTAAATATTTAGTACTGTTTTGCTACCATTTACTACCTATACTTATATAATAGCTACATATAGTGCTCAGTATATTCTTAATTATAAATTATTTAAAGTAACGTCCGGATGGCGGGTGAAATCATTAAAACGCAAAGAAGTTTAATAATACTTACTCCAAAATTTAATACCTATTTAGTACCTCTCAAATTAGCTATTAAAACCTGCTTCAAGCAATAAATTACTAGTTACAGAATCATATAAAAAAAACGAAAGCGCCTGTAGTTATTTTACTGCAATGTTGATGTCCGTCAGAATGACTGCCCAAAGTTGTGATTACAAGTTTAGATATTATCAAAATTTAGTACTTGTTTGGTACTATCTGGTGCCTGTGCTTAAATATTTAGTACCTAAGTAATTAAAAAGATATTAAAATAATAATAATAATAATAAATAACCCCCCCAAGGGATCACCTTGCCGTGGTGGGGGGGCTTACGGGAAGCAAGGTACAGGACATTAAGCTTAGGTTAACTCAAGCAATTCCCTATTCAAAAGGTACTGGTTTAATCTGTCGATCAGCTAGACTACCCTTCCCAACCAACGATCCCAAACCCTCAACCCCCTCTTTTTGTTTTTTTTTTTTTTTTTCACTATGGAAGTAAATGGTAAGAATAAATATAGTCTTCGGCCGCTTCCCGGGGGTCGCCGGGGCACACCTGGAGCCGGTGCTGGGTGTTTCAGCATGCGATCCACTGGCGGTGGGGGACTGACCAGGCGGGTTCCCCCCGAACAGAATGCTACAGCCGACACAATTCACACTCCGTCATCTGATATATCATCTAACAATAGTTTATTTTCATCGAAACGAAATGCCTTCTCGATCATCCACAGCTTCACCAATGTCAGAGGATGTTGCGCGGGAGGCAGTTGCCATTTATTCTGCGCCCACCGCTGACAAAACGAGTACGCGAAAAAGATGGTCCGAAGAAATTAATAAATTCATCTGGCGTACCTATCTAATAGTGACTAAATTAGACACAGACAGACGGAGATACTTAGATTCTCTATATAGTGAATTTATAAAACAATACCCGGATTTTGAAACTACAAAACAACGGTTAGGAGATCAGCGTAGGGCAATCGTGAATAACAAATTACTTCCTCAAAGCACACTCAATGAAATAAAGAAAGATGTTGCTAATCAACTTTTAATCGCAAAACAAGCCATTGACCAGGATAGTCACGTGGTCCATAGTAATCCAAATACATCAGCTAGCCCGGCAACTAGCGCCGCTCTGGATGTTTCGCAGGGAGTCACAAGTGCTTCACAGTCTGCGACCACCAAAGCTGGTAAACCAAGAGTACGTAAAGTTTGGAGTAATGAGATAAATACATTCATTATGCGCACGTACTACTACATCACTAATTTGGAAAACGACAGGACCATGTACAGCAAAAAACTTTATGACAGATTTAAAGGACAGTACCCAGAGTGGGATGTTTCAGAACACCGCGTTGCAGACCAAAAAAGAGCAATTATCAGGAATAAACTTTTGTCTGACAGTGCAATACACCAAATCCGAAACGAGGTAGCAGAGCAAATTAGGAATGAAGCCGCCTTAGATTCCGCAATAGATTCCGACATGATTGATCCTATCCTAAACTCGCCTATCCCAATCTCTCCTATCCCTCGTACGCTAGCATCAAATTTAAGCACATCGAATTTGAATCAATCACATACGCAATATGAAGAAAACTCAACGATTGATCATTATACTTACGCAGATATTGTTCGAAACAGTTTATCACCAACAATAACAAGTTCTTGTGTACCGTCGCAATCGTCCCCTGTAGATCATAATATAATACCACTTACAACACAAAACACTGCACCACACAATAACATCACTAATAACATGCCAAGTCCCGAAACTTATGTACAAGAAACGTCACTTCGACTAGAATTGTTGATAGCACAACACCGAGACACAGACCCCGCTACACGACCAAGACTACCTCGTTTAAAAAATAATAAAATGCTATAAGAGTTGATTCATGTTTTTAACAATCAAATACTGCCGAAATTTTGTTCAACAGATGCTGACATTTCGCAGGTACACACACTTATCTACTGCAGTGCCCTAATAATAAGTCAGCAACTGGGATACAAAATTAAACTTGATAACCTAAATAATAGTAGGAGTAATAAAAACATACCTAAATGGCAATCTAGATTAGAAAAGGATATAAAAAATCTTAGAGCTGATATAGGCCGTTTAACTAGGTACATAAATGGGATAAGGACAATCAGGTTAGTCGCAAAAGTCGAGATAATTTTTCAAAATTTAAAGGTACACTCTACACATGAAACTGAAAACTCTAGACCGGAAGACTATTTAGACACACTTAAACAGAAACTCGCTTTAAAATCACACAGGTTAGCCCGGTATAAAAAATCGCGTATGCGGAAAGAAGATAACAAATTATTTACCCATAATGAAAAAGCTTTCTACCGGTCTATTAACAGCAGTGGCGAAAGTGGTTATAACCTAAATGATATGCCCAGTGAGTGTGATCTTAAGAACTATTGGGGTAATATTTGGGAAACTAGGACACAACACGATGATTCAGCAGAATGGATTAACGACGAGGCTCAGCAGTGGAATACTATAGAAGAGATGGAATTTACTAATATAACTAAAACTGATATACAAGAAGTTACGCAAAGAATGAAAAATTGGAAAGGACCAGGACCAGATATGATACACAACTTTTGGCTTAAAAATTTACGTTTCTACACGAACAACTAGCAAAAATAATCACTGAACTAATAAACAATAAAATCCCACTACCAAGCTTTGTCACAAAAGGAGTTACCTATATGCTGCCAAAAAGCAAGAATACAGCAGATCCTTCACAATATAGGCCAATCACTTGTTTGCCAACGATTTACAAGTTAATAACCTCCTGCTTGACGCAAAAAATATCCTATCACCTAGAGACACACAATATATTAGCCGAAGAGCAAAAAGGATGCCGGCGGAGCCATATGGGATGCAAGGAACAGTTAGTAATTGACTCAATTATTCTCAAACATGCAAACAAAAGCAATAGAAATCTAAACTTAACTTACATAGATTACAAAAAGGCATTCGACAGTGTCCCACATTCTTGGCTGATTCGTATTTTGCAAATTTATAAAATTAATCCCACTATTATCAGGTTCTTGGAAGGTGCCATGGCTAATTGGAAGACACTCTCATCTTAAAAACAAGCACAACAAATATAGAAACTTGAGAAATTCTAATTAGAAATGGCATCTTTCAGGGAGATTCCTTGAGTCCACTGTGGTTCTGTCTGGCACTTAATCCACTTTCACGCCTCTTGACACAACCTAAATCCGGTTACCAACTCACTAAAAAAACAGCCATAACACATTTAATGTACATGGATGATATCAAGCTGTTTGGGAAATCGAATAAGGATATGGAGAAACTTATAAAAATAACGACAGAGTTTAGTAAAGATATTAGAATGAGTTTTGGATTAGATAAATGCAAAACAATACACATACAGAAAGGGAAGCTTAAAGAAGGTGATTACATTTTAAATGAAGAAGAATATATAACCGCTATGGAAGAAGGTGAACAGTATAAATACTTAGGAATTTTACAAGGTAGGACAGTTAATCACTCTGATCTCAAGAAAAAACTCATGGTCGAATACACTAGAAGAGTTAGACAAATTTGTAAACGAAAATTGAATTCTCGCAATCTAATCAAGGCTCTGAACACGTTCGCTATCCCGGTTTTAACATATTCTTTTGGAATTCTAAAATGGTCACGTACAGATATCAACAACATAGAAATTAAGACTAGAACCATTCTCACAAAATTTAACTACCATCACCCTAAATCTGCAGTAGAAAGGATTAGTACAAAACGATATCAAGGAGGAAGAGGATTAATAGACCTAAAGATATTGTGGGAGGGTCAGCTAGTAAACCTTAGAAAGTTTTTCTATAAAAAAGCTGAATCTAGCGCCATTCACCAAGCAGCTGTTGATACTGATACCAATTACACACCACTTAATTTAAGAGATAGTACATTACATTATAAAACATCTATAGAACGAGAAGAAGAGAAAAAAGAAACGTGGAAGAAAAAGGAATTGCATGGTAGGCACATACAGGATCTAGAGCAGAGTCACATAGATAAGGATGCATCCAACAAATGGCTTAAGTTAGGCTATTTATTTCCGGAGACGGAAGGGTTTGCTATAGCCATACAAGATCAGATTATTAGCACAAGAAATTATTAAAAACATATATTAAAAGAATCGTTAGTTACAGATACTTGCAGAAAATGCCATAGACAGTCCGAAACAATATAGCATATAATAGGAGCTTGCTCAAGTTTAGCCCAAACTGATTACACCCATCGACATAACCAAATAACTCATCATATCCACCAAAAGCTAGCACAGAAATACAAATTTATCACAGAAAACCATACAACACCATATTATCAGTATACTCCTAGTCCCGTTTTAGAAAACTCTTCCACAAAATTATACTATGATCGCGCTGTGCTAACGGATAGAACAATACATTTCAATAGGCCTGATATCATTCTCATTCAAAAATCTAATAAAACTGCGTACCTTATTGATGTAACAGTGCCAAACACTCACAATATCCTAAAATCCATTACCGAAAAAATTAACAAATACACTGAACTAAAAGAAGAAGTTTTGCGAATCTGGAACCTCGATAAAGTTTTTGTTGTACCATTGGTTCTTTCGACTACAGGCGTCATTCCGCGACATCTCCACAATAGTATTAAAATTTTAGATCTTCCACCAAACACGTATATCACAATGAAAGAAGCAGCTTTATTAAATACATGCCGGATAGTACGCAAGTTCCTTTCAACTGACGTTGAAATTGATTCAGCTAACCCCTAGGATAGTTTTGATGACCCTTGGTTAACAACCCGCGTCATTGAAATAAAAACCCCCAAAAGGGAGAAAATACTAACTTTCAAAAACAATAATAATAATAATAAATAATAACAAAATCATTTATTTTCTCAAAAATTAGAATAAGGTACATGAGAACACATAAAAGAACAAAATACACTAAAATGAAAAACTTATTAATACAGTTTGAGCCAACTTGTGAGACTGGCGCCTAAACTAGGTTTCGGTATGAAACCTGTATCATAGGTCACCAGGCCCCCATTCTAACACAGTTAGACTATTTCTATGTGAAATGTATGCTGCATTTAAAAATAAGAACAACTTAATATTATTATAAAAAATAAATGGTTAATCTTAGAACTAGACTATTATAGTAATTAGGAATTGACAAGAAGTACTGAAGTTATTGTGCAGTTTGAGTAGCTAAAACATACTTATTAGACAGTTACTTGTAACAAGTCTTCTGTCTCATCATAATTGAGCTGCAAGAGCCAGGACGTCAATTTTTTCTTGCATTCAAACAGAACGAGTGGGTACAGGTCAATGTAACCACTCGCCCGATTGTACAGTCTAGGACCCAGTACCCAACACTGACGGGATGCAAAGGTTGTTCTATGACGTACCCTACCGCATACGAGGTCTGTCCTGCGGGATGTAGTAACATGGCTTGAGAGGTATTCCAGATTTTTATGGCAACGAAGGATAGCATGAAACACGAACAGCTGCCGGACTGTAAGGACACGGTACTCAGCATAGAGCCGGTGTGTTGGGTAAAGGAAATTCCGTTTATTGATCACTTTAATTACTGCTCTTTGAGCTCTCTCAAGTGGAAGTAAAGTTGTTTTGGGCGCCCCTCCCCACGCGGAAGTACAATATGAGAGTAATGACTGCACGAGAGCAAAATAGACCATTTTCATAATGGAAGCATCGGCCGAGCTGCGAAGCAATTTGAAAATGTACATTAATTTACGAGTACGGGTCTTGACAGATTCTACTTGGTGCTGCCATGAAAGATTTTCATCTACTAAGACTCCCAAATATTTGACATATGCTGAACGCGTAAGTAGAGGACAGATGCACAGTTCGGTATCTCTCGCACAACCATGCACCCTGATGGAGAAAGAGGGCGGCGGCTGAGTGGCACAAGTAATAGAGAAGGCAACGTAAGTTGTTTTAAGGACGTTCAAGGTGAGAAGGTTGTGATCGAGCCAACTTGTAACAAGTCGAAGGATCTCCTCCGTCTTCTGTTGAACGTCCGGCCAATCAATCCCTTCCACGAGTAACGCAGTATCATCGGCATAGGCAAACACCGAGCAACCCGGATAGCAAAATTGACATAACTGATTTATATACATCAGAAAAAATGTTGGACCAAGAACGCTTCCTTGAGGGACACCGAAAGACAAAGAAGATGGACGACTAACAACATCGTTTATTTTAACACAGTGGGTCCTGTCAGTTAGATAGTCTGTGAAAATATCAAGTGCAACACCTCTGATACCTACATCCCGCAATTTGTTTCGTAAAATTGGTACCGAAACAGTATCAAATGCTTTTTTGAGGTCAAGGAAAATTCCCAAACACTTATGCTTTTTGTCTAATATCCTGGAAACTGCTTCAGTCATAGCTAATACAGCATCCTCAGTAGAGACACCTTTCCTAAAACCATACTGATTTGTGGAAATAATATTTTCGTGTTCAAGGAAACCTAATAACCTCTTGTTTAAAACTTTTTCCATGATCTTAGACAGAATGTTAAGAACCGATATTGGACGATAATTACCAATTTCAGATTTTTCACCGGACTTGTAAATGGGATGGACAAGTGCTTTTTTAAAAGCTCTTGGAAATATGCCATTTACTATGCATAAGTTACACAATCGGGTAATGAGAGGAACCAAATTATCTCTTGAATTTTTTATCAAAAGAACAGGAATTCCATCCCACCCTGCAGCGCAGTCGTTTTTAAGATTCCTTATTATACTATCAATTTCAATGCAATCTGCCTCAAGTAAAACAAGTGAATTTGAAATAGACGATTTAGGAAAAGCTTGCATTGTTGGGTAGTCGTGTATATTTTTATCTGAAATATCATTGGCCAATAACTGTCCTACATTTGCAAAATAGCTATTAACTAAGTTCACGGAATCCATGGGATTATTGGCAATTCTCAGGAGCTCAACTGACGAAATAGACCTTTTCGATAAGTGTGTAACATTTTTTACTACATTCCAAGTGGCGTAAGGGCTGTTTTTTGCCTTAGAAAACCGATCACGTTCATACTCACGTTTAAGCTTATGTAATAACTTTCGGCAAAAGTTTCGATACCGCGTGTAAGTTATTTTTAATACCTCATTAGTCGGGTCTTTTTTGAGTTTTAGATGAAAATTATCGCGATTTCGCATACATTTTAAAAGACCTTGCGTGATCCAGGGTTTGATCGATCTTTTCCTTCGGGGGATTTTACGTGTTATAGAATTTTCGTCAACTATTTTCATTAACTTTGAAATAAGAAGGTCCGCAAATACATTGGGGTCCGATATTTTGTAAAACTCGCCCAATTCTGCTTCCCTAAGAGCAGTCAATGCTGATTCAAAATCTATTCGCTTTGCATTAGTTGCTGACGTATGCCTTTGTAGCGATTGTTTCAAACATAGAATGGTAGCAAAGTGGTCCGTAATGGTGGAACTAAGCACCACAGTTTTTGAACAACACTGTGATTTTAAAATGACGTGATCGTAGCAAGTTTTGCCATGAGTTGGAATAAAGTGTGTAGAAAGGTACCCCTGGCATGCCAACATATCCAGGTAGTCATCCGCAACTCCAGATTTGTTGGTCGGTATAATATCAATATTAATGTCGCCAAGAATGGCAACAGATTTATATTCAAAAAGGTTACTAATAATTGTATTCAAGCTATTGATGAAATCCTCAGTATTGGCGTAGGATGGGGAACGATAAATACCAACAATAGCGAGATCTTTTTTAAACTTACACACTAAAAGTGAACCATCTTTAAAGTCTGGGTATTCAACACTACATTCTAAATCAGCTCTTACGTAAATAACTACACCATCACTTTGATTTTTATGCAACGTAGTTGAAAATGAGTTGGTGACTTTACTCAACCAACACTCAGATAGTATTATAATATCAACAGTACTTCTTATCTCTGCTAGTAAAACTAAGAGTTCATTAAAATTACAATTTATACTACGAATGTTCATATGGAATATATTGATTTGGCCGTTTTGCTTTTCGGTGAGACTGTAACATTCACTAGGAGCACACAGATACGAATCAGATTCACCCAGCTGTTCAAGCTCCTCACGTACAATATTAAAGTTATCCATTGTTACAGTACACAAAAACACTTAAAGGTGGCGCTCTAGGCGCCTTCATAGTCAATTGATTGAAGAAATCGGCCCTCTGCACTTTTACGAGCCGGACATTGTAGGTCCCCAGTTTTGTGGTCGCTTGGCTTTTTAAAGCGCAAACAAGAGGCGCACTTCGGTGATTGGGCGAGCACTGTGCATTCCTTGATCGAGTGACCAGAAGCACCGCAATGACCGCACGTGTTTTCAGATTCCCTACAAAACTTAGCAGAGTGCCCATATTGTTGGCATTTAAAACACCGCGTCACTAAAGTAAAATCTTTAACCGGACAGGAGGTCCAGTTAATATAGACCCGGCTTTGTGGAATGATCAGTTTCCTTAATTCAGCAGACACTTCAAACACAAAATTGCAGTATGAGCCGTCTCTTCTACCTGACTTACGGCTTAGCTTTATAGAGCTCATAAAAGTTTCCCGTTTGAAAGTCGCGTCCTTGTCAATGATATTTTGTGCATAAATGCATTCGATGACGTCATCAACGGGGAGGTCAGATGGGACACCCAGCAAAACTATTCTCGGCCTTCTTTTTGTCCTTTCTTCTACCGTTAGGCCAGATGTTTTCAGTTCCGTAGATTCCTTCAGAATCTGCAGGTCACTACGTCTCTCGGAGCTAACAATAACACCGCCATTTTTGGTGTTCCAGACCCCACGGATGTGCAATTTTAATTTATCGGGTTTGATGATATCTCGAACTAATTTTTTCGTCGCTTCACTGGGCAGGGCTTTATTAGCTAGGAAAATTGCAATACTTGAGGTGTTAGTCGGGCGAACAAATGAGTTTTGGCTGGTTTTTACAACGTCAGCAAAAGAGGTGGTTGGGGATAATTGTTGAGGAGCTGAGGACTTCACAGTGTGATTGAGGTCTTTAAGTTGGTCACTCAGATCTTGTTCTTTGGTCAAATTCTGTATGTGAGTATGAGCCAAAAGTGTTTTTTGCTTGGCCAACTGATAATAAATGGCCAACTGGGACACATTAGCCATTACGTTTCGGCAATATGTATTTATTCTCAGTTTTTGATCGGTATTAAGCTTGCCCTCATTTGATACAGCACATATATGATTCAGGTAATGTTCTATATTCGCGATCCAGCCACTGAGTTCAGCTGTCGAAACAACTTTTGGGACTTCTGGAACAGTTGTTTGCCTAGGTGGGGCTTGCGGAGATGGCGAGGGCGTGGATACCTCCTCCTCCTGACCCGCAGGTCTTATCGGGGGCGGACTGCGTGCCGTGAGATTACTCTTGGCACTGAAGGGACTGTCCATTTTGGTTTTATATTTTATTCTATCACTTACATAACATTCACTCCGTTTCACAGAAATTAATCACTGAATCAGCACATTTACTAGGTCGTCGCCCGCATAGCAGAGAAACGCTGACTACTATTATCTTGACCCAGATTACATAAATATTAGAAATTAATTATTGAAAACAATAAACACGACCGTCTGCAATCGTAGTCGGAAAGGAAGGAGTAATAATATAATAAAGTGGCACATTTTTTTTTTTTCATTACTGAGGCTGTATTTAATGTTTTTACCTGTGCATTATTTAGTACCTATTTAGTACCTGCACATATATTATTTTCAGATTTTTGAAGCAAACCAAACAGATTTTATGAGCGTTTTTTTTTTCATGAGTTATTATGGGCTCGTTCATGACGGTCTGGCAATCGTTCCTTCGTCGCTTTTTTGTCGCAAAAAAAAAACACTCACAAAATCTGTTTGGTTTGCTTGAAAAATCTGAAAATAATATATGTTTAGGTACTAAATAATGCACAGGTAAAAACATAAAATACAGCCCTAATAATGGAAATAAATGGAAATAACTGGCAAAATTATTATTTCTATATATTTTTAATTACTTACGTACTAAATATTTAAGCACAGGCACCAGATAGTACCAAACAGGTACTAAATTATGATAATATCTAACTTTGTAATCACAACTTTGGGCAGTCATTCTGACGGACATCAACATTGCATTAAAATAACTACAGGCGGTTTAAAAAATTTGTTTTATATGATTCTGTAACTATAGTAATTTATTGCTTGAAGCAGGTTTTAATAGCTAATTTGAGAGGTACTAAATAGGTATTAAATTTTGGAGTAAGTATTATTAAACTTCTTTGCGTTTTAATGATTTCACCTGCCATCCTGACGTCAGAAAGGCGGCTCACTTTAAATAATTTATAATTAAGAATATACTGAGGTAGCAATTATATAAGTATAGGTAGTAAATAGTAGCAATATAGTACTAAATATTCAATAATATTGCATCAAATTTTGTGACACTACACCCGCGGTTCTGACGTACACATTTTATTACGACAGTAGCCGGTTAATGGCGTTCATTAGCTAAACTAGGAATGGACACCGGTCACAGAACTGAGAGAATGAATAAAGGTTCAAAAAATGTTTTTAAATATCAACAATGTTCATCTTAGTTTTATGAGTGTGCCTGAACGACTAAACGTCCATACTATCTACAAAAAAAAATTACATATCATTATCATTGTCTTGGCTTTGTGTTTTGTAGTACTTACTCATCAGATCCATCACCGAAGAGAATAAGCCCCCTCAAGAAATGTCGTACAATAAGTATCTATTAAATTTAGGCAGTGAATGTTTATATTTTATTTAATGTTTTCTTGCTTTTTTACACTTGTTTGCGCTCTGCCTACGCCGCAAGGGCTAAGGGCATGACATGCGTATGCATGCATGTATGTTTTTTCTAAAATTTTATCATTGTTTGCTCAATAGCAGAACATAGCGACCTGAAATACTGTGATAACACTTACTCTTGGGTAAAGATACATAATACTGAAAAAAAAAAAACTCCGATTTATATTTTCATCTATTTTTATTCACATTTATTTTCACGTCCACATTTGAGCAAGTATTTCGCAAGCTCAAACCGAAATAGTAAGATAAGAGATCTCATTTGAAGCGGAGCTGAGGAACCTTCGCTTCGCGGATGACATTATCAGTTTTCCTCAGTTTTTGATTTTCGATTACTATCTTGTGTACATTTCAACAAAATATGTTAGCCCGTGAGTCCTTACTTAACCTACGTCATATGACATCTAAGTTAACCGCATGGTAGCAATATGAAAAAAAAACATTGACCTTTTCCTTTATCTTGGTGCAAGTCAAAGTCAAGATATTTATTCAAAGAAGTAAATTATACATTTAAATTTTAGATTCAGTCATTGTAAAATGGATGACACATTTTTCCATTTCTTATAAATTGTTTATGAACCTAGTGTTCTTCTTCTTCTAACAGTTACAACCTCGCTGACCAATATTTGGCTAGTGTTAACGCGGCTCAATCGGCTCCAATTTTGTAGGCAGCCAGGAATAAAATCTTTTCATGACAGTGAGGCTAAGGCATAGAAACTTTGCTAGTGCTTTGCAATAATGTTTTTGATGTCTTTAATTAAAAAAACTTACATTTATTCGAATTGGAAAAAGCTTTAAATGAGAAAAACGCTAACCAAATTTTTGTATTCTTGAGTGAAAATCAAATTATTAAAAAAATAAAAAATAAAAAACGGCACTCTTCTAAATTAACAGTCGAAGATAAACTGGGTTCTTAGGTTTTTTGGGATATATCAAGGCACTAGAGCATTTATATCCAACCTTGGAAGAAACTAAAATTCTAATATTATGTACCATTTAACAAGTTCAGTCAAGATCATTTGAAACAATTTTTTTTGCAATATTAGGGTCCATGGTGGCTCTAACAATAATTCTACTGCAAGACAATTCATATCAACGTACAAGAAAATTTTGATTAGCGTGCAACTGAATGATACACACAAAGGAAACTGTGTAGCGTTAGAACACATTTCTATTCTGAACTGCTCCTCGGCAGTTGAAAGAATAAATAAAAGTATAATCTAACCTAAGAGTGTGTCGCTCTTGTGTCGCTATATGGCCAAATTGAAGATGGTTTGGAAATTGAAGAATTAGGGGGACAATAGGCCACATCGAATTATGATATCGGGGTTCTTAGCAAAGAAGTGGCAATGCAACAAATAATGCGAAAATTTGTAGGCACTCTTTTATTTAATGATATTGCTTTTCATCAATTAGGTAAATTTCCTGCCTCCAATCACGTTACTGATTTGATGAAAGCAATAACCGAAAAATATATAAATGTTCGCATCCATTATTTACTTAGATTAAAGGTAAGACGTAGGGTAAGACTGTCTAAACGCCAGTTTTAAAACAAATATGTTCTATTTCAAGTTCAAATTTCAAATTTTAATTCAAATTTCCATCGTTTTGAGTAAATTCACAACGAATGCTTTTAGAAAGTCTGGAATTTACAATACAATGCTGTCACTATATAAATAAATTAGTCATTGTAAGAATATTGTCATTCTCCTTTTTATAACAATTTTGTTCCTAGAAGAAACGCGGCATAAGTGGGATAAAAAATTAGTTAGTACGTAAAAAAGCATGTATTAATTTTTAAGTAAATAATAGTGTTAATATAAGTGTTACATAACAGCTTGTGAATTATGAGCGCAACGCCGACAAACTACTTTCGTAGATTGGCGTGAGTGTTTTTTTGTATGTTTTTGTTCTTTGTTTTCATTAGGTCAGATTTTCATATCGTCAGATTTCCAAATGGTCAGAGTTCAAGTCAGACAGTCAATTAGTCAGCTTTAGTACAATCGTTATAAAATATTCTTGAATGTTTTTGCTAGGCTCTCAATATTCTATCAATTGCTTGCCTAAGTAGATGCTATAAGCACCCTACACTATTTCATACCTGTGGTAGCAGAATCAGACTTATCTTACAATTTAGGTGTTGTTTTATTTCAAATAGTTTAGAAATTAAGTCAACATATTTATTATAGTTTCCCATGGGTGTGAGTTATTTTGCCTTGGTAAAAAATAGCATAACTAAAGAAAATTACCTACGAAGAAAGCGCACTGTCAGCGTTGCTTTTCTTTCCTTTTTTTAAAAATTTTCCCATGGTAATGAGATATTTTCCCGCGGTAAAAAGTATCATTACTGATAAAATCGCCAACGAAGAAAACGCACTCTCAGCAATCTTTTTCTTCTTTAAATTAAAATTGTCAAAAAGTGAAGAAGGAAGACACGTTTTAGACTATTTTATCAGATTCTCCTATTGCCACCAACAATGATACCTGAAATAGTTTTAGAGTTGTGTGAAAAATTTCCCGAAATTGATGCTTTTGCAAAAAATTTAAAGACTATTTTATGTTACAATGGATTCGTATAATAACTTGTGATGTATTTTCTTGTCATCTAGACAAATTTCGAACAAACAACGCCATTGAAGGATTGCATCACAGGATGAATCCCAAATTAAAAAAAAACGGCCTTCATTGCTATTATTTATACAAAAAATAAAAAAAGAAGCCGACTATCAGGACATACGTATAAAAAGATCTGAATTAAAATACCGCAGAAGAAGCCTACGTCTGAGGGATGTTTTGAAGGATGAGCAAAAAAACTCTATCATAAACGATCTCCATTTAAATAAAATTTATCCACAAGAGTGCGTTCGCAGGCTCGCACATGTTTAAATTTATTGTCATTTTGTTTTATTTTGTATTAAAAGTCTAGAAAATATTTGATTATTAAATTTTTAATAATCAGCATTTCATTTCAATAAACTTGTTACCTAATAGATTTTCCCTATAATCAGCGTTGGGGTTTTTAATTGTGACTGTACGCTGACCATTTGAAAGAATGACGATTTGAAAAGCTGACCATTTGGAAATCTGACGATATGAAAATCTGACCTAATGAAAACAAAGGAAAAATATTAATAGCCTAAAAGACGGCTAATTTAAAGTAAAATGAAAGCACTACGGTAGATATTTCTATCTGATTCGTCTTATACAGTCTTCCTTTCTATTTATGTCAATTTTAAATTCCATGCACGTCCTGATTTGGTATTAAAAATGACTGCATGTTTCCTGTGCTGCTCTGGAATTTCAGAAGACTATGCCTCTTTGACATTAACGTAATCATCTTACTTATAATAGCTTTATAACAAATGTTTTCTTAATAATAGATTTAAATTAACTTTCAGATAAACTCAATACCTACGTATATCTTCCAGTATTTTGTTATGGTATTGTAGCAGAATAGAACCTCTGCGTCCACATCCTTCATAAACCACCTGTCCTTTCACGAATCATTTCAAATGGGAAATTGGAATGTCGTTACACATTTTCTGTCTTTTTGACCCAGTCGCCATAAAATCAGCGAGCAACTAGGATCAAAGATATAACATCTAAGTGATCCAGTGATCCAATGATTTGTATGTGATTAGTTAGTAAGTTAGTTTAATGTAGTGCTCGTATCTGTCTCGTAGAGTATCTTTTAGGCTAGCAAAACCACAGTTAGCCGACAACCCTCGAAGTCTCGCAGCCCACTGTGAATGAGTTTCACCAGTCATTTGCGTCGCTGAGTATAAATGGTGTCGCTCGCTGAAACCAACCTGCTTCGGCTCAAAATGACCATCCAACAAAGTAGTGATGTCTGGATACGGTACACTTTGCATATCCTTCGGCAACGCTAAATTTGCCACAAACCTGTAGGTACTTTCCGTGAGTGCACTCAACAAAACCGCTCGCCTCTTTACTTCCGTTGGATCTTTTGCTTCGGCGATGTCATTTGCCACAAACCACTGTGTTTTCCGGCTTTTATAACACTTCCAGTCTTGGATATTGTGGTCAAAACTCGACAAAATCCCAAAATGTGATCCAGCCATTTTTAGAACAGCAGCATGTGGGTAGAAGTCGCCAGTGTTAAGTATGGTAACTAGGAGGCGAGTAACGCAGCTGGTAGTTGAACGTACACTAGTTTATTTAAGACCAATCACGGTGGACGCAGCCACACGTCTATCTATATGTATGCATACAAAACAAAATCCAAGGTGTTTGGCACATATCTTACTCTTTGTTTTTTTATTGAAGGATCTGGCGTTACTTATGAATTCTGTCGTAAACAGAACAGAGTTAGTTTCCACTATGATAGGTGTGTCCTTTTTTTCATTCTTCTCCCGAATCCTGTAGATATCCTTAATATCGGACTTACTGAAGTTGCAGCCGATGTTGTCAGCAAGACGGGTGACCATCTCCACAAGATCCTGCTTCGTCTCCTTCTCAGGTTTAGGTTCATTTTTTTTCATTTTTTTTCATATTTGATTTGCGAGATCCTGTTTGAAGGTCTTCTATTTTGTTATCCAACATAACTATGTAGTCATGATCCTCCTTCGCCCTGATTGCCAATAATATAATCCTTTTTTTAAATTCTTCATTTTGCGCAGTCGGTAACTGGACAGAGCTCTCAATGCTATCATTTGACAGTTTGATTTATCTAAGTGTAGAATTAACTTGACACAGTTCATCTTTTTGCGATTTAGCATAATCATTTACGAGTTTTCTCATTTCCTGCTTAAAATCATCGAAACTATTATCGCATTCGCTATTTGGTTTTTGGGGAGCCGTGGTCCTAGGTTTTCGTTCAGTCACATGTATTGGGAAGGACGTTTCAAGTTCCCCCGATGCCGAGCCAATCGACATATCGTCTTTGTTTTTAGTGTCATAATCGTCGGCATCATAAACTCTGCCATTGTCGGTCCCAAGCCCGAATGTGAAAGGAGGAGGGTAGGCAGAGAGGTGATATAGACTGCCGTAATCTCACCAACGCCGAGCCTCGGGCGGCGGTTAATTAACCCGATCTCTCAGGCTATCACAAGCCCCGAGGAAGCAAATGACCTCGAAATAGAGTGGACTCGCCAACCCGCAACGGCCAGCGTGGCGTTTTAAGGCCAACATCCCTTCAATGAATAGTACGACCAAGAAATGGCCCTCAGTCCCCAGCGGTCCTGATAGGCCTGGCTACGGCAGCGGTCGGGGAACCTACAGGATAGAGGGTGCGAAGAATCCCTGGGGGAACGGATCCGGCTGCCATAACAATATCTACCTGGCTACGTATAATGTAAGAACTCTGCTCACCGATGAAAGATACGAGGAATTGGAATCACAAGTCCTAAACAAGATCAAATGGGACATTATAGGTCTATGCGAAACAAGGCGACGGGGTGAAGAACTGATCAAACTCAACTCAGGACAACTCTTTTACTATAAGGGCTATGATGACAACAGCTCTAGAGGAGGTGTAGGTTTCCTCATTAACACCTCAATGTCCAAATTGTTGCTAAACATCTGCGCAATTTCACCCCGAGTAATTTATGCAACCTTTAAACTGAACCGGCGATACACTATGAAAGTGGTTCAAGCATACGCTCCAACATCAGACAAGAAACATGACACAGAACTAGACGTTTTCTACGATGATGTCACCAAGGCACTTAACGAGAACCCTTGCTTCTATACATTTGTTATCGGGGACTTCAACGCCAAATTAAGAAAGAGTTCAGCAAATGAAGAGTATGTGGGCGGTTTTGGTTTAGGCCAAAGAAATGAGAGAGGGCATACCTTAGCTAGTTTTCTCGAATACCAGAAACTCTATGCTATGAACACTTTCTTTAAGAAAAGGCCCCAAAAGCAGTGGACATGGAGGAGCCCATGTGGTAATACAAAGAACCAAATTGATTATGTATTGTCTAACCGAAAACATATAGTACACGATGTCGACGTCATTAACCAAGCAAGTGTAGGTAGTGACCACCGAATTTTAAGAGCTCGGATCGCAATCAACCTGCCACTAGAACGGAGACGACTCGTTGAATCCGTTAGATCCCGCAGGGATGAGACATTCCTGGTAGCGCAAAAAGATTTCTACCAGGACACGTTAGCGGCAAAACTTGTAGGACAGACAGAACAATGGAGTGCGGATAAAATTAGCCATCAACTGGTGGATTCGATTAAGAGCACAGTCAAGGAGATAAAGCCAGCGCATAAAGCGCAACCCCAGATGCCAAGCGATATATCTCTCCTACTCGAACAACGTAAGCTAATATTGTCAACACCAGACCAACAGGGTATCAACAACATTAATAAGCGTATAAGACATGCTATAAGGAAGCTTCAAAGGAGACGAAAGCACGCGTTAATCCTTGATACTACCGAAAAACACAAGGGTCCAAAAGTCTTTAGAAAGCAAATGAAGCGTGGTAGTAACCAGATACATAGACTAACTAAGGGTAACGACCAACAAACTTCAGACCGTAAGGAGATTACTCAGACAGTAGAGAAGTTCTACTCGGAACTTTACAGTTCTCAGTCTCAAGAACCGAACCTTGCTAGTTCGAGTGATCCACGAGCAACCCTTACTAGGCACAGAACTGAAGATCTCCCGGAGTTTAGTCTATATGAGATAAAACACGCACTCAAGCAGATGAAGAAGGGAAAATCACCAGGCGAAGATGGGGTCACCTACGAACAACTACTCTACGGTGGCAAACCAGTGCTTAAACAACTTCAGATGCTCTACAATAAAGTATTGTTCGAAGGCAAATCGCCGGAATCATGGAAGAATGCGATTGTAGTACTGTTGCACAAAAAGGGTGATATCACCAAGTTGGGCAACTACCGCCCCATATCACTACTTAGCCACATTTACAAGTTGTTTACCAAAGTAGTCACCAACCGTGTGACAGTTCGTCTAGATTCAGCACAGCCAGTGGAGCAAGCGGGTTTCAGGAGTGGATTCTCAACTGTGGACCACATATTTACAGTACGCCAAGTTATAGAGAAGTGCAACGAATATAATGAACCACTAGTATTAGCCTTTGTGGATTATGAAAAGGCGTTCGATACGGTAGAACATTGGGCCGTATTTCACTCTCTACAACGTTGTCAGGTTGATACAAGGTATGTGGAAGCCATGCGAGAAATATACCGCTCAGCTACTCTACAAGTGAAACTTCATGAGCCCACAGACAAAGTGCAGGTGCATAGAGGAGTAAGGCAAGGTGACACCATATCACCCAAACTTTTTACAGCTTGTTTGGAGGACGTATTTAAGCTTCTCGATTGGTCTCAAAGAGGCGTAAACATAAATGGCGAACAGCTTACCCATCTACGTTTTGCCGACGACATCATCGTTTTCGCAAAAACTGTTGACGAACTTCAGATCATGGTCCAGGAACTGTATGAAGCATCGCTCAGTGTTGGTCTTAAAATGAACGCCTCAAAAACCAAGATAATGTGCTGCGACGATGACATTGACCACATAACCATCCAAGGTAATCAAATAAAAAAGGTGAGGGAGTACGTTTACCTGGGGCAGACCCTGAGCTTAAAAGGCAACGGACAAGACAGGGAAATAAAACGTCGCATTCAACTGGGTTGGGGTGCTTTTGGCAAACTGTCCGATGTGCTCAAGTCTAAGAAGGTGCCTATGAACTTAAAGCGTCGCATGTTCGAGCAATGTGTACTCCCCGTCATGACATACGGCGCTGAGGCCTGGACGTTGACTCAGCACACAATCGACCGCTTACAAGTTGCCCAGAGAGCTATGGAGCGTGCCATGTTGGGCATTTCTCTATGCGATAGAGTGAGAAACACTGAAATACGCAGGAGGACCAGGCTAACCGACATAGCTAAAGTGATAACGGGTAGAAAGTGGAAGTGGGCGGGTCACATTTGCCGAAGAACGGATGGCAGATGGGGAAAGAAGGTGCTGGAGTGGAGACCAAGAGAGGGACGACGGAACGTGGGTAGACAGCCGGCAAGATGGACAGACGACATAGTCAAAGTTGGCGGGAAGAATTGGAAGAGAGAAGCCCTTGATCGTCAAAAGTGGAGATCATTGGAGGAGACCTACACTCAGCATTGGGTGGCTATAGGTTGAAGAAGAAGAAGAAGAAGAAGAAGAATCGTCGGCACCGTATTTGTTAATTGTAGTATCTAAATCCATCGGTTACCGGGCGAGACAAAGTAACACGTCACAGCAAAACAGGTTCAATTACCTTCCTTGAACGTTGTTGCAACAGAGATAAACGGTAGCTAATTGCATAGGTTCGAGCAGCGCCGTTGCCGATTTGTATGATTAGAATTGTGGCACTAAAAGTCTTGTTTTTAAGATATTTCACTGTAATAATCACTTGTTTTAATTTAAAGCTTTTATAGTTTGAACACTAAGTTCACTGTATATCCAGTTTTCAAATGTAATAAGTAACTTTTGCACTATTTACGGAATAGTATTTACATAATCACACTCTTGGACAAATTCATAGTTGGTTTACTGCAAAGAATTTAATTCTAAATGCAAAAATAAACCAAATGTGTATGTATTATTAGTATTAACGGGATTTTCACCACAATTATGTTTGTTTTTACCTCGATATTTCGAAGCGGTAACACGCTTCATGGTCACGATTAGACTGTTTTGGCGAATGTTGTAATCTTGCTAAGGGCAAACATATCTGTCTACCATCATACTAAATTAGTATGTGAGTGACAATAGTAGTGGTACGAGCAATCGAACGGATCGCAGTTGACGTATCAGAAAGATGGTAGACAGGTATGTTTGCCCTTAGCAAGATTACAACATTCGCCAAAACAGTCTAATCGTGACCATGGAGCGTGTTACCGCTTCGAAATATCGAGGTAAAAACAAACATAATTGTGGTGATAATCCCTTTAATACTAAAGGGTCAATATTTGAAAACGGTTCTTCAGGTCCCTTTCCTGGCAAATTTAAAATTTTTGCTTTATGGTTATCTTATCATTGCATAATAATAAAGGCTAATTGAAAAGACTATTTACGAAAAAGCACTTAAATCGAACCACAAGTTTCGTCAAAATTCAACTTTGAAATTTAGGGTGCCAGTCAACGGGACATTTTGTGCCAGTCAAGTGACAAAGTAATTATTTTAACAAATTATATGAATAAAAGCTGTTCATCTTTTGCTTTTAACTAAGTAAAAGTTGCCGCAGCCTACCAGGCTGACGCCCTGAAGCCTCAGTCTGGTTAAGACACGAGGCACCTAGTTACAGACAATCACAGTTGACAGGCGGGTGTATGTGATCTTTCGACCTCCGGAAGAAGGCTGTTCGTACACAGCCGAAACGTAGACCCAATTCTCCACCAAAACAATAGTAACGTAAGTCGTATAAACTTAGGCCATATAATGAAACAGCTAGCATGAGACAGGAAGAAACCACCGAAAACATTATGACCTGAGAATTAACTGTGTTGAGCCACTTAAGAAATTTTGCTAATTGTACATTCTGCTACTGAACAGACGAAGATAACCTTAAAGATGACGCAATCAGCCTGAGACATGTATGACTCAGATAGCCTTAGACACCACTAGGCAAGCAATGTGACACACGACGCTGTATACATGAGACACGATGCAATCAGCTGAAGAGACATTGCAATCAGACTGAGACACAACGTAACTAACCTGAGACACGACGCAGTCACCTTAGAGACTGCGTAATCAGCCTGAGACACGATGTACACAGCTAAAAAGACTCCGACATACAATGCAATCAGCTTAAGAGGCGTAGCAACCAACCAGAGATATAACGCAGCCATGCTGAGATACAATGCAGACAGCTTTAGAGACGTCGCCATCACTCTGAGACATAACGCAGTAATCCTTTTTTTTTTTATATGTAATAGGCCCGCATTTGTCTGCCATCTCACCTGGTGGTAAGTGGAGATGCAGACGAAGATGGTACATGCTTGCCTAGATAATGCCTATTCACTCTTGCCTTAAAAAGGCCCAAGTTATATTGTTCCGGAAAAAGATCCGCCGGCAGGGAATTCCACTCTTTAGCCGTACGCATGATAAAAGTTGAAGCGAAACGCTTAGTGCGGATCAGAGGTATATCTACAACTGGCGCCTCGATCCTCGGAGATGGAATGGGAAGGGGGTATCAGGTCGTGGAGTGATTGAGCACACTCTCCGAAATGTATCCTATAGAATACCGACATGCATGCTACTTTACGACGGTGTTCAAGGCTCTGCAACTTAGTCTCAACCAGTGCTTCGTCTGCTATGAGCTTCTTGGCGCGTTTTTCGATGGAGTCTAAGGCGGCCAGTTGGTATTTGGCAGATCCATCCCAATGGTGGCAGCAATACTCCATGCAAGATCGAACTTGAGCTTGATAGAGTTGTAGAAGCTGTTCTGGTGCAAAGTAGCGCCTAACCTTTGAGAGGATACCAAGCTTTTTTGCTGCAGTCGTGGCCAAAGATTCTATGTAGCGTCCAAAATTCAGGTCTGACGTAAGAGTCATGCCAAGAAGATCAAGGTGGTCAGAAATCGGTATGGATACATCTCGGAAAGTCGGAGTAAGTGTGAAGGGACTCCGTTTAGTCGAGAATAGACAAGCCTGTGTCTTTGATGCATTAAACTTCACTAAATTGGCATCACCCCACTCGGATATTGCCTTGAGTGAAGAGTTCAGATGTTGGACTATGGACTCTCGACAAGACTGGGTGGTTTCACTGCTGGCCTTTGCACCGGACAGGTATCTGTCAACAACCGTGCTATCATCTGCGTCATCTGCATCAATCCTGAGATACAACGCAGTCAGCTTAAGAGACGTCAAAATCAGCCTGACATAACGCATTCACCTTGAGATACAACGTACTCAGCTAAAGAGACGTTGCAACCGACCTAAAAAATAACGTAGCCCTCCTGAGATACAATACAGTCAGCTGAAGAGACGTCGCAATCAACCTCAGACATAACGCAGCCAACCTGAGATACAACGCAGTAGGTTAAGAGACGTCGCAGTCAGCTTTAGAGATGTCGAAGTCACCCTGAGATACAACGCTGTCTGCTAAAGAGACGTCAAAATCAGCCTGACATAGCGCAGCCACCCTGAGATACAACGCAATTGCTTAAGAAACTTCGCATAATGCCCCTGAGTGAGACAAAACGCAGCCAACCTGAGATGCAACACAGTAAGTTCAAGAGACGTCGGTTGCAATCATTCTGAGACATGACGCAGCCACCCTGAGATACAACGCGGTCAGCTTAAAAGACGTCGCAAAGAGCTTGAGTGAGACATGACGCAGCCACCCTTAGATACATCGCAGTCAGCTTAAGAGACGTCGCAATCAGCTTAAGTGACGTCACAAGGAGCCTGAGTGAGACATGACGCAGCCGCCCTGATATACAACGCAGTAGCTTTAAGAGACGTCGCAATCAGTCTGAGACATTACGCGACCACCTTGAGATACTACGCAGTCAGCTTATGATCGTCGCAATTAACCTGAAACCTAACGCAGAGATCCTGAGATACAACGCAGTCAGCTTAAGATACGTCGCAATGTGCCTGAGTGAGACGTATCGCAGCCAACCTGAGATACAACGCACTCAGCTTAAGAGACGTCGCAGTCAGCCTAAAACATAAAGCAAGTGTTTTTAACTATGTTATCTGCACGAAAAACAATGCTGTTCACCTCCTGAAAACCCTTAATCTAACTTACGGTACCCATGGGCAGACATGGGGTGGTGCTATTCTACTCTGCAGGCACACTATTACACAAAAAAAATTGCAAAAACAATCATTAAAATAACATTAGTCACTTGACTGGCATAAAATGTCCCTTGACTGGGAAAAATGTCAGTCAAATAACGCCAGTCAAGTGACAGTTTTTTATATTTTTTGCGATTTGCTGGTAAACGCTTGAGAATTTGTAAAAAAATCTTAACCTCGCTTTATTATGTGACATTATATGTTCGAAACAAATCCTATGTAATAACTCTTTCACGAAGAAAACATGCACAGGAAAGGGACCTAAAAATTTAACACCTCCTATTTTATTCTAGAAGTGCCAAAGAGCCATATGCTCCAGCGATGAAGAAGCAATCTTAGCAGAAGGCGGAAACAAGACCTAGCTAATAGTTCTGTTAGTTTCAGAAAACAAGCCGTTTTAGACCACACATTCAGAAAATACAAAAACGTGTGACCAACACAAATTGTAATTTTTATCGGTGTGCTCATTCAAATATTGTCAATATTATAGTTTACTATAAATCTACATGATACAAGGATTATTTTGATTGGTAAAAAGTTATATCATGTCCAATTAGATAAAATTTTACACATGTTTGAATTTCGCAACAGCTGAGTGTGACACGCGAAGAACGCGTATTTTGACCCCGATTTTAGGTTTCAGATTAAGTTTTAGTTAAACATATTTCATAATTTGTGGACGGAGTTTTAGTTTTTGAATAGTCAATTAAACATTATTTCGTGTGAAAGTTAGTAAAAACCTGTAAGTGTTATACTTTTGAAGAAATTAACGTGTGACCACAATTTTTACCTTCTCCAGGAATCACCCAATAATACATACACATTTGGTTTTTTCGCCACGACGACCGATGTGGCGCAATGGTAGTGCGACTGCCTTTGACGCAGAAGGTTCCGGGTTCGATTCTCGGTGGGTCACTCACAAAGTAGATATTTATCACTTTGTGAATTTGTTTCCAGTCTGGTTAGGACATTGCGGGCTGAACCACCCGATTGTCCGTAAGTAAGATGGTTCCGTGTTTCGGATGGCACGTTAAGCCGTAGGTCCCGGTTGCTGTCTATGATCACTTAACCGGCAGTCGTTACACAACCATGTCAGAAGCCTGCTACTTGTAGAAGGCGGTTGAAAAATTCTGACATTAGGGTTCATCGGGTCGTTAGACGACTCGGTGTCCCACACGAAACAATAAAGGGTTCATGTATGTATATATTTATGTGCGTTTCTTTAAAGGACTGTAACTCGATAATGACTGAACTGAACAGATTCGAAAAGGAACTGTTTGAGAAGATTCCTTGTAGCATCCTTAGTAACATAGGCTAGGTTTTGCCTTAGAAAACATGATGATAACAAGAAAATTGTAGTTTTTCTTGTATAACAGATAGAAACAAACTGAAATTGGATCTACTGAATAAAACTTTCTATTTCTTGTGTATGGCGTTTCCATTTAAGATTTCGCCAGTGTCGTAGTGAAAATAAGTAAAAGTGGCATTAAGCCGAGGGAGAGTCCACAACACAGAGATCCTAGTCTGACGACTAGGGGCTGTGATGCGCAGAATTACGTAGCAACAGAAACTTGATAGTAAAATTTTCTGCACCACGTGGTGGACAGCTCGTCACTATTACACAATGTGGAATATATGAATTAATTATAATTTTCTATTTAATGATCACTTTAAGAATCATTTGTTGCTTAAAACACTATCAGATTTATGCACCAAACACTCAAATAAACAAGAAAAATCAAATTATAACCAATTCACAACCGCCATTATGGAATGGCAACGAAAAAGTCCGAATAAAACTTTTCTCGGACCTTTATGCCACAAAATCTATTGACGATTATGTCAAAGATTGAGTTGACGTCTTGCATTACGTCTAAAATATCCTTGAAATAAATATTACGAAATCATAATAAAAACGCCATAAAACAAGGAATTGAATTGAATTCATATCACATAATAAAGAAAACATTACTGATTTAAAGATGCATAATAAAATAAGCAAATATCTAAACTACCAAGTCAAATTTCTGGGAAGCCCCAGCTAAAACAAGTGTATGTTGATTTACTGAATAAAGAAATTTTATTTATTTGTTATTTTATTTATTTTTATATTATTTAAAATGAAGCTTATGGCAAAAAGATGTACAAAATAGAACCTAGAAAGGCTAATCCCGATGCTTCTCCAAAGCAAATTTTAAATAGTCGCAGGAGAGTCACAGGCGTCTCGAGATCAGGTAGGAAATTATTATTTAGAAAATTATACTAATTAAATGATCAGAAATAATTTAGTTCTCTCAGTTACCCCATAAACGAGCCACTGCTGGACGCTGGCATTTCCTTGCAGGGCTACTAACATGTTTGATTGTTTTATTGCAGTACTTACAGCTGTCTTCAGGAAGATAAATCTCATATTATATTACTTTGGAAAGTACCTATTCTGATCGACAAACCTTGATTGCAGACTTTGCTTTCCTCGCAAATACTTGAGTGCAAAGGGCTATGAGTAAAATTGGTGCCTTTCAAATTTGGAACAGTTTTTTTAATTGTCAACAAACGCCGTTTTGATTAATGTGTAGAGTACTTTCATATAAACAATATTTTGTATGACAGCTCAACTGTCAAGTGTAACCATTTTGAGATATGCGCTTCAAACCATTACGACAGTTTTATAAAAACTTCTTCGCTTCTCAACTAACGGCAACCCATTAGACGTGAAAAATACTTACAAACTAACAATTTTTTGTATGACAGCTCAGCCGTCCAGTATAACCATTACGAGATATACTCTTCAAAACATTACGACAGTTTTATATGAAAAACTTTTTTTTTAAACTGTCAACGAACACAACCCTATTAATTTTGTAGAGTACTTATATACAAAACAATATTTTGTATGACAGCTCAGCTGTCAAGTGTAACCATTACGAGATATACGCTTTAAAACGTTGCGACGACAGTATTAAAGCGTATATCTCGTAATGGTTACACTTGACAACTGAGGTGTCATACAAAAAATTGTTTGTTTGGAAGTACTTTACACTACGAATAGGATGGTGTTCGTTGACAGTTTAAAAAAAGAAGTTTTGCATATAAAACTGTCGTAATGTTTTGAAGCGTATTCTCGTAATGGTTACACTTGACAGCTGAGCTGTGATACAAAATATTGTTTATATGGAAGTACTCTACACAACTTATAGGGGTGTGTTCGTTGACAGTTTAAAAAAAGACGTTTTAAAACTGTCGTAATATTTTGAAGCGGATATCTCGTAATAGTTACACCTGACAGCTGAGCTGTCATACAAAATATTGTTTGTATGGAAGTACTCTAACAATATTTTGTATGACAACTCAGCTGTCAAGTGTAAACATTACGAGATATCCGCTTCAAATCATTACGACAGTTTTATATGAAAAACTTCTTTAACGTCGGTCTTGTGTGAATTAGACTTTCTTTTAAATTATATCAAAAACTTTTTCTAATACTTATCTTAATCGTAAATGTAGGTTCAATATTATTGTTTTTTTGTGGCCGGGCTATTAATTGCAGTCGGGGGATAGTTTTTTTTATTATAGATCAACTTTTTTAACACGGACTAATTTATTTATTTAGTAAAAGTATTGTTTTGTAAATTCCTTACTTTCTGAAAGCATTCGTTGTGAATTGACTTGGAAATGAATGACTGAAATTTGACAAGGAGACGTTATTTCTCCGAAACTGTTTACCGCTGCGTTGGAACATGTCTCCAAATTTTTTTCCTGGCAACAACGGTTCATCATCAACAATAACGGTGAGTACATCACCCATCTTCGCTTTGCCGACGATATAGTCATCATGGCGGATTCCCTAGAGGACCTTGGTACAATTCTCAGGGACCTCAGCAGCGTTTCTCAACAAGTTAGCCTTAAAATGAACATGGAAAAGACGAAAATCATGTCAAATACCCATGTTATCATTGGGAGCGCAGCTACACAGTTGTAGATCAGTATATATATCTAGGACAAGTTGTCCAGTTGGGTAGATCTAACTTCAACAAGGAGGTCAACAGACGGATTCAACTCGGATGGGCAGCGTTCAGGAAACTACGACATGTCTTCGCATCCCAAATACCTCAGTGTTTGAAGACTAAGGTCATCAACCAGTGTGTGTTGCCAGTGATGACTTATGGTACTGAGTCATGGTCTCTAACTGTTGCCCTTATACACAAGCTCAAATCACACAACGAGTGCTGGAGAGAGCTATGCTCGGAATTTCTCTGCACGATCGAATTAAAAATGAGGAAATCCGTAGAAGAACGAATGTAACCTAACCAACATAGCTCAGGTTGTGACAGACAGGATAAGCAAGAATGACACGGATCAGGCCACATAGCTCGACAAACCGATAACCGATGGGGAAGAAAGGTTCTCGAATGGCGGCCACAGGTCGGAAGACGTAGTGTTGGTCGGCCTCCCACAAGGTGGACAGATGATCTTGTGAAGATCGCTGGACGCCAGTGGATGCAACTCGTTAACTTGGAAATCTTTGGGGGAGGCCTATGTTAGACAATAGCTTAGAGGTGTTGCTCAACTTACATAATCAGTCAAAGTGCAAGTTCATTTTGTGCAACTTTCCATATTGCACGAATTTGTCAGTAGAACAAAACAAATGTGTGCATAAAATGAACATGCATTTGTACAACAGGACATGTCATCATAGCGATGTTATATCTTATTTTGATGTGAATAATTTTATTCACAAATTTATTTTGACTCAGGATACTATGTACCTGTCGGATTACTATAAGAAACAAGTAGCTACTTTGTTAGCAGATAATATAATTGACACAAAATATGTGTCTCCTTCTATATTAGTTAGTAGTGGTAGTATTAATAATTTAAACTAGATTGTAAGACAAAGGAAAACCCCTCTTTGACTGATGTAAATAGCATAGGCAATCCGGGGTCTTCTTGCATTCAGCCTCAGACAAAGGAAAAGCAAAGTCAACTACAAGTTTTACATCAAAACATTCAGGGCTTTTCCAGCAAAGTATTAGAAATTGAATTGTTCTTGGAGAAGCACAATTACGACGTAGTCTGTTTTACTGAGCACTTCCAAAAAGACCCTGATATTTTGTTAAATTATGAAAATTACTGTATAGCCAGCTCTTTCAACCGAAAATCCGCGATCCATGGAGGCTGTTTAATACTAATTAGAAACAATATTAAATTTAAAGAACGTAAGGATGTGGTCTGACTGTCGGTTGAGAGTTGTACTGAAGTGTCTTGTGTTGAGCTGGAAAGTCATGTTATAATATGCGTATACAGACCACCTATAGCTAAAAATTTTACCACACTACTAGAAGTACTAGAAGATGTACTAAAATTAGTCACAAAAACAAATAAACATGTTATTGTGTCTGGGGACTTTAATGTAGACATTCTAGAAAAAAATGCACTCAGTGATAAATTTTTAGGACTTTTCAAATCATTCAATTTGTCTTATGTATTTTTTGAACCTACTCGTGTGACGCCTACGTCTGCCAAATGTATTGATAATGTATTCAGTGATTGTAAGCCTGTAGAAAAATGTATTATAAACTCTCTTCAATCAGACCACAGAGATCAATGCGTAATATTCCCGTTCAAAGAACATATTAAAACAATTAAGATAGAAACTAGGCGCATCACTGGTAGTAGGTTGGAAAAATACCGAAACGGTTTAATGGGAAAACTGGCAGTCAATAATTATAACTTTGAAAATCCAAATTGTGTATATATACCAACACTTCTTTAATTTAGTAAGCGAAGAATTTGAATTAATTTTTAAAATAGATACAAAAGAAATTAGTACGAAATTTAAGTTTAGTGATTGGGCTACCAAGGGTCTTAGGATTAGCAGAGATAAGCTTTTTGAACTTTATGAGCTTAGAAACATGACAACTGATGAAAGTTTTAATGAGCTGGTAAAAAAATATTCTAAAATCTTTAAAACAGCTTGTCTAATTGCTAAAGCCAATTTTATTACAAATAAGATAAAGTCTTCAGACAATAAAATAAAAGCTGTCTGGAAAGTTATTAATAGCGAAACAGGTAAAACTAAGCCACGCGAACATAACTTTTCACTTAATACCGACCATGGAATGATTACCGCAAATTCCGATGTAGCACAGGAATTTGAAACATTCTTTACAAATATACCTCTTAAAACAACTGAGTCATTAAACTCTTCACCTTCAATCTCATCTTCTTTTCTTAAACAAAATGTAGATGCTTGCAATTCAGAATTTAAATTTAGTCCTGTGACTCCCCAGTATATTTTGAAAGCTTTTAACGAGATTAAAGTTAAGAGCACCGAAGACTTATGGGGAATGTCAGTTAAAGTCTGTAAATCAATTATCGATATATTAGCACCATACTTGGCAGATATCTTCAATGAATGTATTGATCATGGCATCTTTCCTGATTTAATGAAAGATAGCAAGGTAGTTCCGCTGTTTAAAGCTGGCGACAAACAAGATCCCAGTAACTATAGGCCTGTATCTATTCTGCCCGTACTTAGCAAAGTCTTTGAAAAGATCATACTCAATCAAATGCTGTCCCATTTTAATAGCAACAACTTGTTACACAACCAGCAATTCGGTTTTACAAAGGGACGTAGTACCACAGATGCTGGTGTTGCTCTTGTCAAACATGTATTTAATGCTTGGGAAGAATCAAAGGACGCCATTGGTGTTTTTTGTGATCTTTCTAAGGCATTTGATTGCGTAGATCATGAAACTTTATTGGTAAAATTAGAACATTACGGTATTCGAAACGTAGCTCTGAAATTTCTGAATTCGTATTTAGATATTAGAACGCAAAAGGTCCAAGTAAACGGCACCAAATCACAGGGATCTCGTGTTAAAATTGGTGTGCCACAAGGCTCTATATTAGGACCATTTTTATTTTTAATTTACATTAACGATTTGCCTTACATGGTAGAGAATTTGTCCAAAATTGTATTATTTGCTGATGATACATCCCTTATATTTAAGGTTGATAGACAGCGCATAATTATGACGAAGTAAATCACACTCTTGGACAAATTCATAGTTGGTTTACTGCAAATAACTTAGTTCTAAATGCGAAAAAAACTAAATGTGTATTATTCACTTTGCCAAATGTAGTACATTCTTTGAATAATTATGTCACGCTTAGTAATGAAAAATTAGAATTTACTGCCAGCACAGTTTTCTTAGGGATTACTCTTGATTCAAAGCTTCAATGGGGCCCTCATATTACATCTTTGTCGGGAAGATTAAGCTCAGCTGCCCATGCAGTACGTAAATTTAGAGAAATTACAGATATTGCAACTGAACGACTTGTTTACTTCAGTTATTTTTACAGCATTATGTCCTATGGAATTTTGCTGTGGGGCCGCGCAGCTGATATTGAAACAATATTTATTCTTCAGAAAAGGGCCATTAGAGCTATTTATAAACTTGGCAGTCGTGATTCTCTAAAAGAACTGTTTAAGGAAATTAATATTATGACTGTGCCATGTCAATATATTTATGAAAATATCATGTATGTAAGAAAGAATATTCATACGTTCACAAGAAATCATGAAAGACATAATCGTAATATAAGGAGTAAAAATAAATTAGATCAACCTAAGCATAGACTAGCTAAAGTTAGGACTTCATTTGAAGGTTTAAGTATACGATACTATAACAAAATACCGGAAGATATATTAAGTTTGTCTGAGAGTAAATTTAAATCTATTATTAAGAAAACATTATGTTATAAAGCCTATTATAAGTTAGATGATTACGTTAATGACAAAGAGGCATGGTCCTCTGAGATTCCAGCGCAGCACAAGAAACATGCAGTCATTTTTTAAACCAAATCGGGACGTGCATGGAACTTAAAATTGACATAAATACTCGTAGAAAGCAAGACTTTATAAGACGAAACAGATAGAATTATCTACTGTAGTACTTTTATTTTATTTTAGCGTAGCCGTCTTTTGGGCTATTAATATATTTTAAAACTTAGCTAGGGTAGCTTAGGTCCTATGGTAAAAATTGTAAATTGAGAATAGGAGCACTTTTGAGCAGGTTTTTGGGTGGTTTTCCTGTTCAGGGGGACCGGCTGATTTACATGACACATGTAAATATATTTTTTGAAATATTCACTTTAATAGCTACATGCTAGTAAGTTACATGCTGTGTGGTCAGCCTGGCCGGCCCCGAGGCAGTGCCTTTTTTATCCCACTCGAGCCGCGTTTCTACTAGGAACATAAAATTGTTATAAAAAAGAGAAAATTGTGTCTGACAGTTTTCTCTTTTTTACAATGACTAGTTTATTTTTAGCGACAGTATTGTATTGTAAATTTTTGACTTTCTGAAAGAATTCGTTGTGAATCTACTTGGAAATAAACGATTGAAATTTGAAAAAAAATTGAAATTCAGCAGTGGACGTCTTCCGGCTGAAATGATGATGATGAACTATAAATACTTCAAATACTTACTCTCAAACCCTCAACTCTAACTCCGATACTATAAAATGTTCCGTCCTCCTCAAAATCAGCAAAATGTGCTTCGAAGGGCGTGTTATATATATGTACCATGTGAGTTTCGTTTCGATATTCCGTAAAATTAAAATTTTCATGAAACGTTAGAGGTCTTACATCCACCTGTCTACGTCCTAGTTGTCTCCCGCACGAACCTGCAACAATGATTCACGCTAAAGAAGCCACGTTTTCAACTCCAAGAGCTGGTGGATCAAGATTACTCGGCTTGAAAAACACTTACGAAAGCGAGTGAAATAACATAAAATAATTGTCTTAGTTATTACCACCTCAGTTTTTTTTGTCGTTGCACACTTATGCCATATTTTAAAATAACTTTGGTTTCGTCATCATTAATAATAATGAAATAATAATAATAATGTTCATTTATTTCAGACTTCATTACAAATTATTACAATAAGTCCATATTTTAAGACAAAACAAAATAAAGCAAAATTAAATTCGAATAATATATCAATCAAATAATTATCAATAACAATAGAAATCAGAAAACAAATAAAATAAAGAATTAAAATTAAAACTATTTTTAAAATTTGAATTAGTAAAATTTAAAATTTGAATTTTGTTGGATGTGCATAGACGACCAATGCCGGAGTATTGGACTGTCCACTTTCTCCGCTACTACCTTCAGAAGACTGTTGGAACTGCTCCTCACCCGAAACCACAGGGATGCAGCTCGTTTACGTAACACTGCATGTAAACCATCTGTGGCAAATTCGGCGAACATCCCTGAGGCACTGCAGCGCCAGGGCAACCCCAACAGACTCCTGAAAGCGTTGTTGTACTGGACTCGCAGAGCATTGTAGGCTTTTTTGGTGTAGTTAAACCACAGGTTGCATGTGTACAAAGATTGGCAATAGCTTTTAAAAAGTGTGACTTTTACGCCACGTGAGCAGCGTGCAAACCTATGGGAGAACATTACCCCTTACCGACAATGCCCTGCGCTCCCTATCTATATCGAAGTCATCACTTAGGTCTTCTGTGACCCAGTGACCCAAATACTTGAATTTTGTCACTTGCTGTAAAACAGCGCTGTTCAGTGTGATGAGAGGAACCGGATACGTTTTAGTCCCAGCTTTAAAAACAAGAAGCTCGCTTTTTTTGACATTGTACTTGAGTCCGTGGGCCAGAGCATAATGTTCACAAATCAATAAGAGACGTTTAAGAGAACTAATTGAGGGGGCCAGCAGAACCATATCGTCAGCGTAGCTAATATTGTTTATGAAACAGCCATCCACTGAAGAACCGACACCGGCTCCGCTGAGCTCCTCAATCAGTCCATTCACATATAGGATGAATAAGGTAGGTGAGGTTAATCCTCCCTGCCTTACTCCGCATTCCATTTTATATTCATCAGAACACTCGCCCGCCCACCTGACAAGATTTTTTTGATTGTCATACCAGTATTTAAATATATTAATGATTTCACTGGGCAGATTAGTCTTCTGTTTCATTATATTCCACAGGAGAACACGGGCGTATTCCAAGAAGCAGGCGAACACGGGCGTTTTCCTATTTGTATAATATTGGACAGTGTGCTTAAGGCACAATACTGCAGACTCAGTGGACAGCCCCGGCCGAAACCCAAACTGAAAGTCATGCAGTGAGACCTGTTGACCTAGATGTTTGTTAAGCACACCATCCAATACCTTTACCAGAGT
This sequence comes from Keiferia lycopersicella, assembly GCA_029255805.1. Lineage (NCBI taxonomy): Eukaryota > Metazoa > Arthropoda > Insecta > Lepidoptera > Gelechiidae > Keiferia > Keiferia lycopersicella. The sequence goes on along the minus strand of JARACZ010000027.1, from coordinate 6,266,870 downwards.
GGTAGCCAGAGATATAGGCCGATAGTTGCTCTTATCAGATGCGTCACCAGTTTTATTTTTGATTATTGGTATCACTATGGTCCTCATGAGGTCGGCTGGTAGATAGTTATGACGCATACAGAAGGTGAACAACATGGCTAAAACTCTGGGTAGGTGAACACCCGCGTGTTGCATATGCTCGATGCTGAGACCGTCGTGTCCTGGTGATTTCCCTCTGGCCATGTTTTTAATGACCTTAACAACTTCTGCAGCGCTTATTTTCACTGGAGGGTTACCATCAATTTCGCGTTTCCCAGCATCGGGCATCCGCTCGCCTGATTCTGGTTTCAAAAACGGTTCCACTTTAAAATGCTTCATGAAAAGGTTGGCCACGTCATGGGGAGCGCTCACTCCGTCGATGCTAGCAGGAAGACTTATTTTTGGATTTAATTTATTAGTAGACTTCCAAAACTGCTTGAAATCTTTTGCTTTGTGATGCGCAGCTATTATATCCATTTTAATTTTGTCTTTGTTATTTAAACAATATTTAAGTTTAGCTTTAAACTCTTTTCTAGTACTATGCATGGCTTCGTATATCATGCCTGACTTTGGCTTACCATACAAGCACCATTCCTGGAAACAGAGTCTAGATTTTTGATGTGCATCTCGAACGTGTTTATTCCAACCCGTGACGTGGCGTCCCCTTCTGAAAACTTTTTTACTATGACTGGATACAGCGGCTTCTTTAAGCACAGTTACAACCGATTTGTACATCCTATGAGTTACAGATCGATGCTCACAATTGGTACACAAGTCATCGGCGCAATCCCTTAGCTCCTCCGGGAAATCAATTCATTTTAATTTAATGTTACATATTTTATGGTATTCATCTACTTGCGACTGATCCCTCTCACCCCATATAACAACTTTTAATACATGTCTGTTCTCGCCCATGTTAACTGTTTTTTTGGGAAAGCTATTATCTAAGTTACAAACTAATTCTATCGGGTGGTGATAAGACCAAAACACGTCATAGTGTACTTTTGCACTCACAACAGTTTTTTCAGCTGCTAGTGAGGTCACACAGTGATCAAGCCATCTCCTACTTCCGTTGCAATCACTTACATACGTGTATGAGTCCAAAGGTAAGAGCTTAGAGTCCACTACACATAGTTCTTGTTCAAGACAGTATTCTTTGAGTTCGTTGTAGAAAGGCATGTCAGGGTGTGCATTGAAATCACCCAGTAAGTACACTAAGTCCACATCTTCATTATTGATAATCGCACATATTTCACCTAGACACGCTGCGAACTCAACCAAGTTTTTACGTTCATCGGTAGACATGTACACTGATAATATAATCATTGATTTGTCATACATTGTCACTTTAATTCCTACTAGGCGAACACTTTTGCACTGAATTATGGAAACACACGGAAACATACTCTAACGCCATAGGAGTGCAACACCGCCGTAGGGCCTGCCACGCAGAACTCCCTCAGACAAGTCTACAGCAGAGTTACCGGTGAAAGAAAACTCCGAATCTATTGATCCCAGTAGAGGTACGTCGTGCTGCAGTAGCCAGGTTTCTTGAAGTGCGATGATGTCCCCCGACATGCACAGGTTCCTGATGCATTCCGTTGATCGCGATAAACCTTTACAATTGAAACTCACAAAGGTATAGTTATTGTTATTTTATAACGGACTATCCATTTAGTTCATGTGGTTTTACCTTTTCTTTACCCTTAGAGAAATCTACAAAACGCCTGAATAAAACACCTTCGGGCCAAAACTTTTCATTCATAAATATATCCAGGTTTTGTTTAGGCACTAACACTTTATACGCGTTGTATCCTCTGTTGTTCTTCATTGTCAGTTTGTAGAGTGAAACATGCAATTTTGTTTTATTATACACATGCGTACTTATGCCACTCTCAGGGGTACTCTTGTCTATATTGTAGATAAACAATGGTACTCTAATGCCAGCCGCTTTAAATTTTCCATCCGCTTCGGGGGCTGCGACACCTTTTTTGCCTATAATTCTGTTTCTGTATCTTTTCTTCTACGCAACTTTCCATTCCTCCGATATCTCCTCGATCTTCCATTCCCCAGGTTTCTTAACAACCTCTGCCATAGTCACCTGTGACTCATTTTGGCTCATTCGCGGTTTTGGATGCGCATTGCCGGAACCCGTTTGAGACATCGGCAATTTTGTACTTGCAGAACTACTACTGTGTGACATCGGTGGTTTTGTTTGCGCGTTGGTCGATCCTGTTTGGCTCATTGGCGCTTTTGAGCGCGCAGTACGGTTACCACGTGACATCGGTGGTTTTATTTGCGCATTAGTCGGGCCTGTTGTACACATAGGCGATCTTGCATGCGCAGAGCGGTTACTGGGTGATATAGGTGGTTTTGTTTGCTCAGTACTCTGACAGTTATTGTTCGCTGTGATCACCTGATTCGACGTTTGTGATTTTGAACGCGCAGAGCTGTTTAGATTAATTTGTCCGTTAGAATGACTGCGGTTTGAAATATTTATTTCTCTGTATGAGTTTTTGAATGTTTCATTTGGTGATCTAGCAGTGCTTATCAATGTTAAATTACTGTTTGTGGGACTAGACTCCGAGAGGTGGCATAATCCTATCGGTCCGCTATCGTAGTGAAAATCATTTCGCCGGAAACCGCCTCGTTTCATATTTACATTGCAATATATGTCGTTTAAGGACGTGGTTTTAATGTTTCTATATCTTTTTTCAATACTTTGAACATGTCAGATATAACAGGTTTCTCTTACCGTCCGTAGTTCCTCCTTCAACAACAAAATATCCATGAGTAGTCGTGTAACATCAACATGATCGAATGTGACCGGCGGCGGTAGCTTTTGGAGGTCACGGGCTACAAAAACGGGAACGTTTTGAGTTAGAGGATCTATTGTCTTATTGAGATCGAGGATCTATTGACTATTAATATCTTCATAATAAATATTTAGGCGTTCAGTCAGGATTCGCCATATTTTTCGGGAATTTTGTTAGGAAAACGATGGAAATGTTCAACTATCTTCTTGTATTGTCTTTTCATATTTGTTACAGTATTATTATCATTATCATTATCACATTATAATTTCATGATTTCCTCACATAATTGATTTGATACAAATCACAAAGACGCTACTAGTTTGTCCATTAGACTTGTTGTCCCTTACAAATGACAGCTAGTTTTGCGTGTTCATGTGACATCAACATTGCAGTAAAATAACTACAAGCGCTTTCGAAGTTTTTTTTATATGATCTGTAACTAGTAATTAATCGCCTTAAGCAGGTTTTAATAGCTAATTTGAGGGGTACTAAATAGGTATTAAATTTTGGAGTAACTATTATTAAACTTCTTTGCGTTTTAATGATTTCACCTTTTTTTTCATCCTGACGTCAGAGTGGCGGCTCACTTTAAATAATTTATAATTAAGAATATACTGAGGTAGAAGTTATATAAGTATAGGTAGTAAATAGTAGCAAAACAGTACTCAATATTCAATAATATTGCATCAAATTTCGTGAAATTACGCCCGCGGTTCTGACGTACACAGTGAAAGTGCTTAAAAAATATATAATTGTAATACTCTATTTAGTGTAACAATTTCAATATAGTAAAATGCCATCGATGCTTCTTGTCAATCAGACCTAATGCCATAAGAATTATAAATAGCTGATACTTGCTAACTTGTTTTGATAAATTGCGTAATTTTTAGGTCTGTCTCTGAAACTAAAATTGAATTGTCAATGTTTATACTTTCCATAAGTGTATGTAAACATTATTTAATTAATATTTAATTGCAAGCTTAGTAATAAATAACACTCCTCTTTACTCTCAAGATAATCTTACTACTGAACATGTAAATGACAGTGAAGTACCTAACAAATAAATTCGATCAGGGTCCTAATAATAAATCAAACCATGGATAAATATCTTAAAACAGTTTCGGAGACTATTCGGTTTGTTAAAATTCCTTCTAAATTTATGAAATTCAAGCTAGAAAGAATGTTTACAACCCTGACTTTGACTCTGCGGTATACATACATACATACATATATCACGCCTCTATCCCTTGCGGGGTAGGCAGAGCGTTAACGGTACGGTTAGTGTTTGACTCTGCGGTATACATATTTAATAACCAAATACTTCATTGAATAAATTAGGAAACATTAATAGTATTTTAAAAACTCGAGAAAGCTGGAAATCTTCTTTTTTATTATTATTACGGTACGTCAAAATGTTACAAAAACCCTTTGTTTTCATTAGGTCAGATTTTTATATCGTTATATTTCCAAACGGTCAGCTTTTCAAATCGTCATTCTTTCAAATGGTCAGCGTACAGTCACAATTAAAAACCCCAACGCTGATTGTAATTAGGTAACTAATAGTGTTCCCTACAATCAGCGTTGGGTGCTAATTTGTTTTTATTACGTGATTGTGATAATATCCAGTGCTATAAAAAACGAAATAAAACCGAAAAACAAGGATTTTTAACAAGTGCTGCTAACGGACGAACGTTTCGAATTTTGATTCGAATGACCAACGGATAAAACCCGGGGAGTATTGTTTCTTTGATATGTCCTAATTAGGCTTACTGTGGATAAATTAAACGAGCACATGACTACACATTAAGTACCTACTCACTTTTGTGGGGAACGACGACCTACTCACACATTAGCGCCGTGACCTTGTCTCGGTTACTTCTATAGAAGTTTATATGACGGGAAGGTCATCTGCCGCTTAGACAAGTATTTTTTCTCCAATAATACTGCACATTGAGGAACACCAACATTTTATTTTTCTTGTTACTTTCTCTGTAGGCTTGTTATTGCAGTGACTCAGTTCACTGATCACTACTGTGGAAAGTGCATCTGACGTCACTTGATAGGTATTCGCTCACTTAGGTACTATCTTCATACAACATACATTCCTACACCTGTATATCACTCTTATCTGCAGTCTCACCTTCTAATTTGATTACCTACACACCTAGCATAAAAACAAAGTAGTGTATTTGGATATTAAATTCGTTATTTTTTAATCAATTCCAGCTCTGGCTTCTAACATGTCTATAATAATGACCCGTAAGATGCATGCCGAAAAGACAATGGCTCAACTCCAGCAGAGACTAACTGAAGCCGAGCAGATCAATGAAAAACTTCTATCGGAACGAGATGAAATTGAGTTTGAGATAAAACAAACAAAATCCAAAAACTCCCAGCTGCGCGAGAGTGTTGTTACCCTGCGTACACAATGTGCAGAATCACAAGCAGGGATTGACCAGCAATATGAAGTAATAAAATTTCTAGAACTTGCCCGTATTGATATTACCACTGGCTTGAACACTGCCCAAGATCGGTGCAGATTTTTAGAGCAACAGCTGAACGAAGCTAACAACCAGTTAGCGGATCTACACAATGAGAGGGAAGATAGAGAGAATAGATTTAGTGTTTCCCTACGCCATGAACTGGAGGTGCAGGACATTAGTACAGTTCGCCACACTATTTTGACTAAAGGCAATAAAATAAAGAAATACTTAAGACTGAACAAATTTATAAGAAAAACTAGGCATAACCTTAAATTACTAAGATTATTTCAAAAACAGCAACCAAATAGAATTAAAAGACTTAATTTATTAAAAGAAAACAAGGACTTGAAACTGAAAATTAGAGACATGCATGTAGATTACCATGAAGCAGAATCTACAATCAAGAATACACAAGCAGCGAGTTGTATATTAATAACCTACAGACACAGCTCGCTCGCATCACAACTAAGTATGCGGTGAGCCGTAGAGAACTTGAGCAACTACCTTAACATCACCTTACTACCTATCTGCTACCTATCTACCTTAACATCACAACTACTTGAACTGCAGCAACAAAACACTGAGCTGCTGGACCTGCTGATGGAAGATGATGAGTTGACCCTGGCTCTGGGTGGAACACCAGCTGTGCAACACATACCCGCGCCACCTGCCGCGGCTGACGCGCTCGCACCACCTGCTGCGACTGACGCGCCCGCACCATCTGCCGCGGCTGACGCGCTCGCACCACCTGCTGCGACTGACGCGCCCGCACCATCTGCCGCGACTGACGCGCCCGCACCATCAGCCGCGCCTGACGCGCCCGCACCATCAGCCGCGACTGACGCGCCCGCACCATCAGCCGCGACTGACGCGCCCGCACCATCAGCCGCGACTGACGCGCCCGCTACACCTGCCGCGACTGACGCACCCGTACCACCTGCCGAGACTGACGCGCCCGCACCATCTGCCGTGACTGACGCGCTCGCTACACCTGCCGCGACTGACGCGCCCGCATTACCTGCCGCGACTGACGCGCCCGCACCACCTGCCGCGACTGACGCGTTGGCACCACCTACTGCTGACGCGCCCACCAGGCGAACACGACGTGGAGGGCGCCGCGGAGGACGTGGCAGAGTTGCTTCACGTGCTCCTGCCCACGCCGTGCAGCAGGACGCGGGGACACGTGTGGCATCGGGAGTCGACAGCGACGTGCAGCCTGCAGTCTCAACTGCTACCCCCACCATAGGGATCGAGAGGGTGGCGGGAGCGCCGCTCACTCTAGACGCCGCACCGCGTATTTCTGGGGCGTCTACCACCCAAGCCCCAAATGTCCGGACCCCGAAGCTGCGGCGACGCGACCCATGCCCAGGACATGCGATACATGGACCAGGTCATGACAGTGACGGTGTATCTAGGTTGCTAAAGGACTCCACTGCAGAGAAACCATTTAAAAAGACACTAATTTATTCAGACAAGCTAGGTGTAGGTTTTGGTCAATTATTAAATAATCGCCTTAATCAACAAGTGACAAATGTGTGTTGTCCAGACACCTCTGTTGAGAATATTGTTAACAAAATAGCTGTAGAGAAATTCGATAAGCACACTACAATTATAATTATGATAGGAAATCATTCCAACATTAGTCGTAGGACATTAGACAATAGCATTGAGGTGTTGCTTAATTTACACGATCAGACTGAGTGCAGGTTCATTTTGTGCAACTTCCCATATTGTTCAAATCTATCAGAGCAACAGAACAAATGTGTGCATAAAATGAACATGCATTTGTACAACAGGACATGTCATCATAGCGATGTTATTTCTTATTTTGATGTGAATAATTTTATTCACAAATTTATTTTGACTCAGGATACTATGTACCTCTCGGATTACTATAATAAACAAGTAGCTACTTTGTTAGCAGATAATATAATTGACACAAAATATGTGTCTCCTTCTATATTAGTTAGTAGTGGTAGTATTAATAATTTAAACTAGATTGTAAGACAAAGGAAAACCCCTCTTTGACTGATGTAAATAGCATAGGCAATCCGGGGTCTTCTTGCATTCAGCCTCAGACAAAGGAAAAGCAAAGTCAACTACAAGTTTTACATCAAAACATTCAGGGCTTTTCCAGCAAAGTATTAGAAATTGAATTGTTCTTGGAGAAGCACAATTATGACGTAGTCTGTTTTACTGAGCACTTCCAAAAAGACCCTGATATTTTGTTAAATTATGAAAATTACTGTATAGCCAGCTCTTTCAACCGAAAATCCGCGATCCATGGAGGCTGTTTAATACTAATTAGAAACAATATTAAATTTAAAGAACGTAAGGATGTGGTCTGACTGTCGGTTGAGAGTTGTACTGAAGTGTCTTGTGTTGAGCTGGAAAGTCATGTTATAATATGCGTATACAGACCACCTATAGCTAAAAATTTTACCACACTATTAGAAATACTACAAGATGTACTAAAATTAGTCACAAAAACAAATAAACATGTTATTGTTTCTGGAGACTTTAATGTAGACATTCTAGAAAAAAATGCACTCAGTGATAAATTTTTAGGATTTTTTAAATCATTCAATTTGTCTCATTATTTTTTGAACCAACTCGTGTGACGCCTACTTCAGCTAAATGTATTGATAATGTATTCAGTGATTGTGAGCCTGTAGAAAAATGTATTATAAACTCTCTTCAATCAGACCACAGAGGTCAATGCGTAATATTCCCGTTCAAAGATCATATTAAAACAATTAAGATAGAAACTAGGCGCATCACTGGTTATAGGTTGGAGAAATACCGAAACGTTTTAATGGAGAAACTGCCAGTCCATAATTATAACTTTGAAAATCCAAATAATGTATATCAAGACTTCTTTCATTTAGTGAGCGAACAATTTGAATTAATTTTTAAAATAGATACAAAAGAAATTAGTACGAAATTTAAATTTAGTGATTGGGCTACCAAAGGTCTTAGGATTAGCAGAGATAAGCTTTTTGAACTTTATGAGCTTAGAAACATCACAAATTATGATAGTTTTAATGAGCTGGTAAAAAAATATTCTAAAATCTTTAAGACAGCTTGCTAAATTGCAAAAGGCAATTTTATTACAAATAAGATAAAGTCTTCAGACAATAAAATAAAAGCTGTCTGGAAAGTTATTAGTAGCGAAACAGGTAAAACGAAACCACGCGAAAATAACTTTTCACTTAATACTGACAATGGAATGATTAGTGCAAATTCCGATGTAGCGCAGGAATTTGAAACATTCTTCATAAATATACCACTAAAAACGACTGAGGTATTAGATTCTTCACCTTCAATGTCATCGTTCTTGCTTAAACAAAATGTAGATGCTTGCAATTCAGAATTTAAATTTACTCCTGTGAGTCCCCAGTATATTTTAAAAACTTTTAAAGATATTAAAGTTAAGAGCACCGAAGATTTATGGGGAATGTCAGTTAAAGTTTGTAAGTCAATGATTGATATATTAGCACCATACTTGGCAGATATTTTCAATGAATGTAGTGAACATGGCATCTTTCCCGATTTAATGAAAGATAGCAAGGTAGTTCCGCTGTTCAAAGCTGGCGACAAACAAGATCCCAGTAACTATAGGCCTGTATCTATTCTGCCAGTACTCAGCAAAGTCTTTGAAAAGATCATACTCAATCAAATGCTGTCCCATTTTAATAGCAACAACTTGTTACACAACCAGCAATTCGGTTTTACAAAGAGACGTAGTACCACAGATGCTGGTGTTGCTCTTGTCAAACATGTATTTAATGCTTGGGAGGAATCAAAGGACGCCATTGGTGTTTTTTGTGATCTTTTTAAGGCATTTGATTGCGTAGATCATGAAACTTTATTGGTAAAATTAGAACACTACGGTATTACGGTACTAAATGCGAAAAAAACTAAATGTGTATTATTCACTTTGCCAAATGTAGTACATTCATTGAATAACTATGTTGCACTTAATAATGAAAAATTAGAGTTTACTACCAGCACAGTTTTCTTAGGGTTTACTCTTGACTCAAAGCTCCAATGGGGCCCTCATATTACATCTTTATCGGGTAGATTAAGCTCAGCTGCCTATGCGGTACGTAAAATTAGAGAAATTACAGATGTTGCAACTGCACGACTTGTTTACTTCAGTTATTTTCACAGCATTATGTCCTATGGAATTTTGCTGTGGGGCCGCGCCGCTGATATTCAAACAATATTAATTCTTAAAAAAAGGGCCATTAGAGCAATTTATAAACTTGGCAGTCGTGATTCTCTAAGAGAACTGTTTAAGGAAATTAATATTATGACGGTGCCGTGTCAATATATTTATGAAAATATCATGTATGTAAGAAAGAATATTCATACGTTCACAAGAAATCATGAAAGACATAATCGTAATATATGAAGTAAAAATAAATTAGATCAACCCGCGTATAGACTAGCTAAAGTAAGAACTTCATTTGAAGGTTTAAGTATACGATACTATAACAAAATACCGGAAGATATATTAAGTTTATCTGAAAGTAAATTTAAATCTATTATTAAGAAAACATTATGTTATAAAGCTTATTATAAGTTAGATGATTATGTTAATGACAAAGGGGCATGGTCCTCTGAAATTCCAGCACAGCACAAGAAACATGCAGTCATTTTTAATACCAAATCAGGACGTGTATGGAATTTACAATTGGCATAATTAGTAAGGAAGACGAAACAGTTAGAATTATCTACTGTAATACTTTTATTTTATTTTAATTTAGCGTAGCCGTTTTTTGGGCTAATAATATATATATTTATAAAACTTAGCTAGGGTAGCCTAGGGCCTATTCTATAGGTACAAATTGTAAATTGAGATTAGAAGCACTTCTGAGCAGGTTTTTGGGTGGTTTTCCTGTTCAGGGGGTCCGGTTGATTAGCATGTAACATGCTTTTTTTTAAATATTGCTTTTAATTTAATTGATTCCATAAATTGATGGTGGTGACGTAAGTTACATGCTGTGTGGTCAGCCTGACCAGCCCCGAGGCAGTGCCTTTTTTTTTTATCCCACTCGTGCCGCGATTCTCTTAGGAACATAAAATTGTTATTGTAACTATGACTAATTCACTTATTCAGTGACCGTATTGTAATTTAACTCTATGACATTCTAAAAGCATTCATTGTGAATCTACTTGGAAATAAACGATTGAATCTTGAATCCTGTAACAAGTTTATTGAAATGAAATGCTGTTTATTAAAAATTTCATTATCAAATATTTTCTAGACTTTTAATACAAAATAAAACAATATGACATCCAAGAATCAAGGTGTATTTAAATCGGAAGAAAAAGATTGCTGAGAGTGCGTTTTCTTCGTTGGCGATTTTATCAGTAATGGTACTTTTTACCACGGCAAAATAACTCACACCCATGGGAAACTATAATAAATATATTGACTTAATTTCTAAACAATTTTTTAATAATAATAATATTTATTTATTTCCCAAAAAGTTTTACATTTAAACAGGTGTGAAGCCCTGACTCCCAAACTAGGTTAAAGCCTGTATCTTGGGAGGCAGTTCATTCTTACGTGGAATCTATACAAATCAAAACATTTGTAGCGGATGTAGTCAGTTGTGGGATTTTAGTGCGTTATACTTAAGCTTATGTTAGTATGTGTGTATGTGTTAGTTTGAATGTGTGTATCACTTGAAACTTGAATGTAGTGTATTTGTTTATATGTGTGTTTGCTTATTTATGAGATAAAAGCAAGCAGGTCCTCAGTTTTGTCATAGTCTTGTGTCAAGTCAAGAGCCAGTTCAAAAGTTTATTTTTCAACTTGTATTTCTTTAGGCATGATATGTTGAGTAGGTTGTTTAATTTTGTATATAAATAATTGCTGATAACATAATACTTGTAGGGAACCCTGATTCAGTTCTGTATTGTAAGCATTTTTATTGTGTCAGCTTTCTCACTCGCCAGTCACTAGGAAATAGACGCGCGGGACGGTCGCTTACTTATAAGCACAGTGTTACAGTTTCGGACAATACAAACATATTCAGTTTAAATCTATCCTGTGGTTTGATTGACTATCTGATAAGTTCCCAACCCTTAGAACAAGTGAACACGCAACAGACCTTCATATACACAGTCAGTACATTAACTCAACATACTGATGTTGAGAAAAGGTTGTTTTATGCGGGACAGGACGTGGATTGTTTCTGCGCCTGCTTGGGTCTGGTGGTGCAGTATTTCAATGCTTTTTTAATACTGCGTTTTGTACAAAAAGCTGTCTAGCAGTTAGTAGTTTACATTCGGAGTATAATGCAGTTGTTGGATACATAAATGGTGTCCTGAACATCACCTTCAACACAGATCTTTGTGCACGCTCCAGTGTAAGTATGAATGTCTTGTAAGCACCACCCCATGCTGATATACAGTATGTGATGATGGACTGACATAAGGCAATATAGGTCATTTTAAGAATTTCTAGTGGCGCTGAGGTTCTTAGTAGCTTAAATATATATATATAAGACGAACTACCCTAACTGAGAGTAGATCAATTTGGTTCTTACAGGACAAACCTTCATCGATTTGTACGCCTATATATTTAACCGAATCGGTATTTCGTATGGAATAACAATTACAGTCGATGTTTTGGTTTGAGCAAGTATGAGCTTTAATAATAAAGTTTGATAGGGGTCTTGTATTCTTGCGAATTGAGAATGTTATGTAATTTGTTTTGTCTAGATTTAACAGTAAGTTAACCGCGAGCCATTTCATAATTTTTCCAAGTGCGTTTTCTGCGTTTATCCTAGCCAGTTCCCAGTTAGATCCCTTCACAAGAATGGCCGTGTCATCTACGTATGTGTATATACTGGAGTGTGGAAGGTCTAATTTGCAAAGATCATTAATGTATATCGTGAAAAGAGTAGGACCGAGTATGCTGCCTTGCGGTACTCCATCCATAGGTAACTCCATATTCGTCGCTGTACAATGACTCAATTTTGACTTTTTGCCTTCTATTTCTAAGGTAGTCAGCAAATATATCAAGAGCCAGGCCACGCACACCTAAACACTCTAGTTTATTGATGAGAATAGGAACGGAGACTGTATCAAACGCCTTAGAGAGGTCCAAAAATATACCAAGACATTTCGTTTTATTGTCTAGTTGTCCGGCAACGTCATTGGTTAAGTCGGGTACTGCGTCCTCTGTTGAATAGGCTGAGCGAAAACCATACTGATTACTAGCAATAAGATTATTTTTATCTAGAAATTTTCTTAGTCTTTTATTTAGAATAGTTTCTAGTATCTTCGAAAAAGCTGTGAGGACCGAAATTGGCCGATAATTGTTGACACAGTCACCTAGCGTTGCCGCTCGATAGTGGACTATCGATAGACAATCGATAGTCTATCGATAGTTTTTCGATAGTAAGAACTATCGATTTTTAATCGATAGTATCGATACTATCGATACTATCGATACTATCGATTGTTCAGAATGAGGCAATACTATCGGTCAGCTTCGATAGTATCGATAGTATCGATAGTATCGAAGCTGACAATCGAAAAAACAATCGATAGTATCGATAGTATCGATAGTATCGAAGCTGACAATCGAAAAAACAATCGATAGTATCGATAGTATCGATAGTTTTGGTCTATCGATAGTCGGCCGATGAGCGATAGTATCGTTCAGTCAGGTATGGATTATTTTACATACATATAATTATCATGACTTTACCTCTTGTGGGGTAGACAGAGCGTTCACGGTCGTAAAATTACTCAGTAAAGCGACAGTAATCATTACTGTCGCTTGCTATCGCCACGTCTGAGGGCCGTTTCAGTATATATTATAAATATTCTAAATATATATTCTAAATACAATTGCTCATGCCCTAAGCTACCCTAGCTAAGTTAAAAAAATAATATTAAAAAATTAATAGCCGAAAATGGCTATGCTGAAATAAACATAAAATACAATATAATATGTATACAGTAGATAATTCTACCTGTTTCGTCATTTAAAGTCAACTTTAAACATTTAAAACTACTCCCATGGAGATTTATCCTGCATATAATCAGATATTTCATAATAGCCTTTCTTGTACAATTTTTGTTTTATTACTTTATGGCGGGTGACAGGATGAATCCAGGTGGTGTCGGGAAAAGGGTAGCTACCCGCCTGGCCGGGTGTTGTGGCCAGGGGACCGACGGGTCCACCTGGATTGGATTAGAAGTTGTATATACGTATATGCGTTGCGCGGTGAACACTTCGATATCGCGTTTCAGGCCCATTGTTCTGTCACGTGGCGCCATCTCTCCGATATGTTGAGAACTCCTGTTGCGTCTTGTATGCATGTGAACTACTTGAGTGAGCTTCATGTTGTAGCCACCAGAGGTCGCTACAACTTGACATGACAGGTGATGCGTAGGTATCTATTGTGATACATCACGTGATGCGTCGATTTCATTCTCCTGTCATATCCATACTATTTTTTCCCGCACGCACGCAGACGCAGGCGCACGCATCTAGTGTGCAAATGCCTTTAAAACTATAGGTGTAATTTTATGTATCTAATTGTATAACTAATTCATTCATTGCTAAATACTATGGCTAAATGAATTTACTTTAATTATTAAAATTTTAAAAATCTTTTAAAATAATCCATATACAATAATTAACCCATTAGGCGTGGGATGCCGGCTAAGAATAGCATCATCCTATTTCTTTCCCATGGGTTTCATGTGTATTGCAATTTTAGGCGACAGGCTGACAACCTGTCACTTTAGTGATACGCGAATTACTGAAACGGCCCTCAGACGCGGCGATAGCAAGCGACAGCAATGATTACTGTCGCTTTACTGAGTAATTTTACGACCGTGAACGCTCTGTCTACCCCACAAGAGATAAAGTCATGATAATTATATGTATGTAAAATAAAATATCCATACCTGCCTGAACGATACTATCGCTCATCGGCCGACTATCGATAGACCAAAACTATCGATACTATCGATACTATCGATTGTTTTTTCGATTGTCAGCTTCGATACTATCGATACTATCGATACTATCGATTGTTTTTTCGATTGTCAGCTTCGATACTATCGATACTATCGATACTATCGAAGCTGACCGATAGTATTGCCTCATTCTGAACAATCGATAGTATCGATAGTATCGATAGTATCGATACTATCGATTGGCCTATCGATTGTATAGGGGTTTCGATAGGAAAACTATCGATTGTTTTACTATCGATAGTTCGGCAACGCTACAGTCACCGCTACCTCCCTTGAATATAGGGTGTACCATTGCTAGTTTAAAGGCATCCGGAAATTTACCGGTCTCAAGCGCACAATTACAGATGTGAGTGATATAAGGTACCAGCGTATCTCGACAATCTTTTAAAATAGTTGGAGATATGCCATCCCACCCAGTAGAAGAGTCTTGTTTCATATTTAGAATTATAGATTCTACCTCAGCATCATCTGTGCTTAGCATTGGAAAAGAATTTAGATGTGACTCAGAGACTACACTGCCGAAGTTAACATTGTGGTCAGCAGTTGACGTGAAAAGGTGAGAGTTTTTAGAAATCAGTTTGTTGGCCAAGTCTTCGCCCACACTAGTAAAGAATTCACAGACAGCATTTATGGACGTATTTTGATCATTGCAAATATCTAGCAGGTCTACCAGGTGGTGTGTGAGATTTCTGAGAAAAGGTTAAATCTTTTATAGTTTTCCACAATTTCTTTTGATTTCTACCGGCTTTTAGGCATTCGTTTTGCTCATAGGCTTTTTTAAGATTGCGGAGTAGACGAGTGCAAAAATTGCGATAGCGTTTAATAGTAGCCCAACAGGGCTGTTTTTTGCCCTTAGGAGGCATGTCGCCCGCAAAATATCTGGGCCGTGGGCGAGTTGACTTTTCTTGAAAAATTTGTGGTTATTTCATTTGGTCAAC
This sequence comes from Keiferia lycopersicella, assembly GCA_029255805.1. Taxonomy (NCBI): domain Eukaryota; kingdom Metazoa; phylum Arthropoda; class Insecta; order Lepidoptera; family Gelechiidae; genus Keiferia; species Keiferia lycopersicella. Next base: position 6,251,600 of record JARACZ010000027.1, on the reverse strand, counting down.
TCGCCCACGGCACAGATATTTTGCGGGCGACATGCCTCCTAAGCCGTTTTTTGGACTTCATATGCATTTTATCACGGTTTAGAATACATTCCATAAGACCCGGTGTAATCCATGGCCTAATATTTCTTTGTTTTCTAGGTAGTTTAATAGTGACAGTATGTTTTGTTGTGAGAGTCTTAACTACTTCAATGAATTTGTTAGTAGCTATATTTACATCCTTTGTTTTATGTACCTCTGAAAAATCTGCTTGTTCTAAGTCAGTTTTTATTGCTAGAGTATTTGTACGTGTCACTGATTGAAAAATGTTCCTTTTTGTTTTAGTATTTTCTAACGTAAGAAGTATTGGTTTGTGATCCGTTATATGAGATTCTAGAACTAATGTATTATTTTTTAATTTCGATTTTAGTAAAACGTGATCTATACATTTATTTTCTCTTGTATCTACCATAAATAATAATAATGGGTGGGTAATAGACCGTGAGAGGCATTCAGTATGAGATAGTCCATGATATATTTATCATCATTGTGGAGTTTTACATTTATATTTGTATCTCCAATGAGAACGACGTTTTTAAAAGATACTAATTGATGGAAAATACTATCAAGGCTGTCACGGAAAGATTTATGTTGTTCTTTAGTAGTGTAGGATGGTGACCTGTAGGTACTTACCACAGCTACTTTGTTGTCGATTTTACAAATGAGGCAACTTCCAGCTATGAAGGGAGGTTCCGAAACCTTACATTTGATGCCCACTTTTGTGTATTTAACTATGCCATCATTTTGGTTTATTAACTTTTTAGTGAAGTGAGAGTTATATCCACTTAGGTACGGTAGGTTATCTACCTTGCTGAGCCAACATTCTGTCAAGACGATTATATCAATATTGATTCCTATATTTTTCAATAATAGTTGGAGTTCATCAAAGGTTTTGTGAAAACTTCGTATATTCAAATGTAATACTGACAAATTATTTAGTGAATTTATGACATATTCAGTACAATTCTGCGGAGAACAGTGGAATGAGTTCACGGTATGAAGGGTGTCTAGTTCATTAGATATGTTAATCAAGTTAGCCATTTTAACAAGAAAATTGAGGACTGAAATAGTAGTTATATCAATGTACTATGTCGTGTAGTATTTTGTTTGTAATTGTGAAGGTTGAGTGTAGAGGAGTACGGTGTGTGTTGTATGTTCTAAAGACTTATAAGGTAGTTATTGTGTTTGTTTTAAGAAAAAAGAAAAGTATAAAATGTAGTAGTAAAAGCTAAATAGCAAAAGGTACAATTTAAACTTAAACAGCAAATAGTACAGAAAATAAAAGTTTCTAATCGAATCACTCTGCAATAATTAACTCTCGTAGACAGATTTCAGATTTAATTAGGACCAAATCCTATCGCCTTCATTTTTACGCAAAAAGATTTTTCCATTTTTGACCCAGCAGAATTTGAAGTCTTGAGTCTTAGCAAAGTCTCGAACTTGGCGGAATAATTTTTTGGTCGACCTAGGTAGCTGCTCGGAGACGTATACGGGTTGCTGTTTTCCCTGTATACCCAGATTTTGCATGTTTAATTTAATTTAGACTTCGCTTTGGACGTCCGTTCAGAGCAGTTGTGTACTAAGCCTGCGGTTAATTTATATTGCAACATAATAATACTGCACGTTCAATATTAGACATTACGTTTACCAAGTTTAGATTCAGTGTTGTTAATCCGGCAAACTCGAAGTTACGATCTTACGAAGATCGCAACAACGACGATACCAAATGTAAATCCGCGAGAGGGCGCTACGCGTCTGTATGCTAGAAAAAGATAGCTGAGACTTCTCGCCCGGCGACCACGCAATCGTGCTCAAGTACAAACAAGCGTAAGCACCATCGTAAGCGACGAGCGCAACTCGTCATTTCTGCGAGTGTAGTAAGTACGCTAGTTCTCCAAGTATGCATCGATCACCACCGAGCGGAACTGGTTCTCAACCGGACTTATCGAAGTTCGAGCCGCCAGAACAAGTGACCTTCCGCAACAAACGAAAAAACCCAGATGATCAGGGTTGTCAGTGTGAGCTAGAAATTAAAGAAATGCGTACTCAATTATCTCGTGTTGCGATTATGTTGGAAAATCTTGTTACATCAAATGATAAAAAAATGGACCTTATGCGCAACTCCATTTCCGAAGTCGAAAAACACATAAACACATATATCAGTATATAAAGTCATCAAATGAACACTCTATGACGTCAATTGATAAAAACATGCAAGATATCAAGACTCAAATGCAAAGTCTGACGTCCTCGGTTTCGAACCTTACGCTTGAGCAAAATAATATGAAAAGTCAAATTACTGATTTAAACAACAAAATTGAGGTTGGTGAAAAAAACATCCAATCAATGCAGTCCAAACTTGAAAAGTTTAACACTACCGAACCAAGCACATATTCCCAATATGAAGAACTACTCCTAGAACTGCGTGAGCGGAATGAGAGAGAGAAAAATATTATTATTGCTGGTGTCACTGAACAGTCGTCATCAGACAAGGAAGAGCGGAAATCGAAAGATTTAGCAGAGGTCATGAACATTATTCATAAACTTGCAAAAGATACACCACACCCAGTTAAAATTGTCTGTATGGGAAACTACGCCACAGGTAAAAACCGAAGAATAAAGGTATGCTTTGATACCCCGGAGCCAGCGAAAACGCTACTACGTAGCAAAGAGAAAATTGAGGGTATTAAACTATACTCTGATCAAACACCATCACAACAAAAATACTTACAAAACCTCAAGCGAGAGTTGGCTCGACGCGAAAACGAAGGAGAAGTAAATCTCACTATTAAATACGTTAAAGGCATACCGACCATCCTAAAAAAATACTCAAAAAACTAGAAGTTACTCCCAACGACATATCCGAAGAAATTACTCACGAAATCCTGAGCAGCTACGTAAATTTGCAAATTACTAAAACCTACCTTAATTTCTACTACCTGAACGCACGAAGCATTTGTAAACAAGGGAAACTCGATGAGTTGCAAATAATTTTAAAATCACTGCCGGTGACGAGTCATGTCGTTCTACTTACTGAGACCTGGATAAGATCTGAAGATCAAGCACTACGCCTTCAGCTGCCTAACTACACTCACTATTATAATATCAGAACTGATGTACCGGGAGGAGGGGTCTCGATCTTTGTACACAACGACATTAAGCATAGTGAACTAGAATCAACATACGTCGATGGTAATAATTACCTTTGGGTGAGCCTAGCAAAGTTCTCTCTGGATATCGGAATAATTTACAAACCTGGCGATACCAATGTAAAAAGCTTTTTGGATACGCTTGACTCACAACTGCAGGGAAAGAAAAGAGCACTAATTTTTGGTGACTTTAATATAAACCTACTGAGAAACGAAAAGGACAATAAAAAGGAAAAGAAGTTATACGTTGATTGTCTCAAAGGAAATGGATTCAAAATACTCAATAAGCTTACAGAAGAATATTGCACTAGAGACAGCAAAACCAAGAAATCTTTTATAGATCACGTGAGCACAAACCTAAAGAACAACAGCTACCACATGGCTATTATTAAATCATCGATGTCCGACCACAGGCAAATTTATATGTCCATAAAGAAGTTCAAGTCTCCTTCTAAACAGCGAGTACAATACCAAGCTATCAACTACAAAAAGCTACATAAATCTTTTGAAAATGTAAAAATCAAAGAAGATATTCAAAATTTCTCTCAACTAGAAAATGAAATAAGATCACAAGTCGAAAACTGCAAAGAAACTAAAACGAAAATTTTAAACTCACCGAAGGAAGATTGGATTCAGAAGGACATAATCAATGAAATAGATGAGAGAAATGAACTTTGGTCACAACTACAAGATGATCCCAAAAATACCACTCTAGAGCACAAATTTAAAGAAAAGAAAACTGCAGTCGCAAATAAGATTTCATCAACAAAACAAAGCTACTATTCTAAAAAGTTTAATAACTGTATTAAGAAACCCAAGAAGATGTGGGACTTAATTGACAGTCTTGCACAAAACCAAAATAAAACATGCTACACTCCCTCAAAACTAATAACTTCCGATAGTAAAATTATCACAGATATGACAGATATTTGCAACACGTTTAACCAATATTTTTCGACAATCGGGTACTTTCTGGCAAACGCAATATCCTCGCAGCTAGACACGATTAACGCTACCGTCACATCCAAAACAGATTCTGTAAGTGACAGTCCTGGTCTCTCTACTCTCGAACCATGTACAGTGAAAGAAATACTAAACATTATAGACAATCTTGACCCTGACTGCAGTGTTGGTATTGACGGAATCAGCACAAAATCCATCAAATGCATAAAACTCCAAATTCTGGACAAAATGACTGACTGTATCAATCGGTTCCTTAACGATGGCTATTTTCCAGACTCTTTAAAACTTGCTAAAGTCACTCCAATTTTTAAGACAGGGTCAAAAAAGGATCCGGGAAACTACCGTCCTATCTCGGTCCTACGTACTATCCAAAATACTTGAAAGAGTCCTATACAGAAGACTGCACACTTACTTAGACTCGATAAACTTTATCTCGGAGCGACAGTTTGGTTTCAGACCAAAAAGTAACACCCTAGCTGCAACAGTAGATCTTGTAACAAGTATTCGGCAAAATATTGATAAAAAGAATATTGTTCTAGGTGTCTTTATCGACCTCAAAAAGGCTTTCGATACCGTCAGTCATGATTTGCTAGTTAACAAGCTCAAAAGCATTGGCATACGGGGCAGTGCTTTGAAAATGTTTGACTCATACTTAAGGGATAGACGCCAGATTGTTAAAATCAGAGAAAATAGCAGTACGTCGCTTCCAATCACTTACGGAGTCCCGCAGGGATCAATATTTGGCCCACTGCTGTTTTCGATCTACGTAAACGATATTAATGACTTGGGCCTCAATGGCAAAATAACACTCTATGCCGATGACACTTGTTTGTTCTATTTTGGCTTATCCATATACGACATCATTGCACTTGCCCAAAATGATCTGGATACATTATCTTGTTGGATGCAAAATAATCTTCTAACAATTAATACAGCTAAAACTTCATTTATTATATTCTCAGCCAAAAACAAAATAATCCCCCCGTTTAAAAAGTTGGAAATCAATAATGTAGCCATTCAAGAAAAACAACAGGAAAAATACCTAGGTCTCCGTATTGACAATCGCTTGACTTTTACAGCACAAATTGCTTACCTAAAAAATAAGATTATTTCACTAACGGGAGCATTACGTGGTATAGTTCGTTGCCTTCCTCGTAAAATACGCTACACGATATATAATTCTCTTGTAAAGTCGCATCTTATATATTTAATCGAAATCTGGGGAAATGCTTGCAAAACTAAAATAAATCAGCTTCAAATTGCGCAAAACAAACTTATAAAAGTACTATTTCAATATAACTACTTAACTTCAACATCTAAAATCTACGAAGAGACAGCCCTAATGAAAATAAATCAACTTTACGTCTACTACACTTGTATTCTCATGCGCAAGGTAATAAACAAAGACATACACACATCAATAGCATTCACACAAACAAAAAACGTACACAAACGCACGACACGACGAGCCAGCTTGATCGTTCTACCGAGGACTCGCACTAAATATGGTCAGCGAATGTTTACTTTTGAGGGAGCAAAGCATCCAGCAACAAACTACCTTCGCAACTTAGAAAAACGGAATCTTTTGCAGTGTTCAAATCGAAATTAGCCAAATACGTGGTTGAAAACTTCTAAAATGTCTTGCTTGATCTCAAATTTTTGTTTTGTCTCAGTAAACTAAACTTTATATTTTATTTTTATATATTGTAATTTTGCTTAATGGTTGTAATGGAAACTGTTCTGTTCGGCATCACGCTCATATTGTTTTTTGTAACACTTTTTTCTCTGTAAGTGACAATCATTGTCTGTTTTGAGAAAATAAATATCTTTAAACCTAAACCTAATTTGTCTTTTGTCTCGGCCGGCGGCGGTTTGATTATGCTTACGCACTGCGTTAAGGAGCTCTTGTTTTGTATTGACATTTGCAAATTCTGCTATTATGGGGCGTATAGAGTTAGGCTTTCCCGGAAGTCGGTACATGTCAAATTCAAGGTCCTGTATTTTATTTTCCAGGTGCTTGATATATTCAAACTGTCGCTGGCGTTCTTTTTGCAGAGACTCTAATTGGATCTTCATTTCATCATATTTCTCATTTAGTACCTTCATAGAAGTTTGAATTACTTGATTTGATTTTTGAATATCCGCATTCTGCGTCTTGATGACAGATACATCCTGAACAAGCTTTTCGGTCAAGGTCGATTGGCGCTGCATAATTTCAGCGATACTTTGGTCAGAGCTATGTTGCTTATTTGATCCATACATATTTTCTGGAGATAGATCAAGCCTTGTACGTTTGTTCCTTGAATTATTATTGACGTACTCACCGAATAAGATGGCACTAGAGATGTCTGATTCTGATTTACTGGTTTTATTCGTCTCTTCAGTAAACGCAGCTGTTTTAGGTGGAGAGTGCCCAGCGAACATTTGTAGGTAATTGTAGTATCACAATTTCGTAGTAGGTTACTTAGTACGCGCACGTCACAGCAAGTAGTCAGGCAGCGGCCGGCGAACACGCTCGTAGCGGTTTTGTAGCGGATCCATAGCGGTGACGTCGGTTCGCGTAGCGCGTAGTACTGTCTAAGGTCGTACGGAGCCCAAGCGTATCGCTAATTCGATCCTCAGCGCAACTGTTCGGGTGGTGCAGTGCGGAATCGGCGGACTCACGCGCATCCAATCCGGTTTCAAATCCTCGCTGGAATCAGGGGTCGATACTGTCCGATGTAAGTGTATCTCACTCGATGGGTGGAGTTATCAGGTAAGGTGCCACGATGAGTAACAAGGAATTGAAACTTGTCGCACTCAACCAATCACAATAAAGAACAGGCAAAAATATATTAAATTTGGAATAGAAACTGACACACGTCCGCCCGTGATTGGGTTCCACGGCCGAATCCTTTATTTGAAATAAAACAACACTTAAAATGTAAAGATAAGTCTGATTCTGCTACCACAGGTGTGAAATAGTGTAGGGTGCTTATAGCATCTACTTAGGCAAGCAATTGATAGAATATTGAGAGTCTAGCAAAAACATTCAAGAAATTTTTATAACGATTGTACTAAAGCTGACTAATTGACTGTCTGACCACTTGAACATTCTTTGATGTCTGAGATCACAGTGCACAACAAAGAGGTCCGTAGAGCCCTTCATAGTCTGGACGTGAACAAGGTCAGTTTTCCTGATGGCATACCAGCAAGATTGTTGAGGTATTGTGCGCCTGAGTTGTCTCCTGTACTGACGCGCCTGTACCGCCTCTCTCTCGTGTCAAAAATTGTACCAAAATCTTGGAAGCTTGCCAATGTGCAACCTGTGCCCAAGAAGGGTAGCCGTGCCGACCCTAGCAACTATCGACCGATCGCCATCACTTCCGTACTCTGTAAGGTTATGGAAAGAGTTCTGAACTGCAAACTGCTTTCGTACCTCGAAGACAATGATCTTCTCAGTGATTGTCAATATGGCTTCCGCCGAGGGCGTTCCACGGGGGATCTTCTAGTGTACGTAACGCATTGCTGGGGCGAGGCCATTGAAAACCACGGCGAAGCAATAGCAGTGTCGCTGGACATTTCAAAGGCCTTCGATAGGGTGTGCCATGCGAGTCTGTTGAGCAAGCTTCCAGCGTACAGCATCCCCACTGGCTTCTGTAGCTGGGTTGCTGACTTCCTGAGTGAACGGTCGATCCGAGTGGTCATAGACGGCTGCTCCTCTGACCTCAAAGCTATTGACGCCGGAGTTCCTCAGGGGTCTGTACTCTCCGCGACGCTTTTCCTGCTGCACATCAATGACCTTCTATCTTCAGGAACTGTTGGGTACGCAGATGACAGTACTGTCACCGAGAGATATATATCCGGTGCAGGAGCCAGTGGTGATGAAATCCAAAGATTGAGAAAGGCTATGATTGAGCATACGAACCTGACGTTAAGTAACGTCTCCCAGTGGGGCGATGACAACCTCGTCAGCTTCAATGCTTCAAAAACGCAGGCGTGTTTTTTCATCCGCAAAAAGTAGTTCTTTCACCTTTTCTCCTACTTTTCGGGGCAGATATACCCCGTGACCAACACTTTTCAACTCCTTGGACTGGAGCTGACCTCTGACCTCAACTTCGGCACCACCATCGAGTCCAAGGCTCAAATTGCAGCTAGAAAGTTGGGCGTCCTGAATAAAGTCAAGCGGTACTTCACGCCTGAACAGCTTCTAACTCTTTATAAAGCTCAAGTGCGATCTTGCATGGAGTACTGCTGTCACCTTTGGGATGGCTTGGCGAAATACCAACTTGCTGCACTGGATTCGGTGGAACGCAGAGCCAAGAGATTAATAGGCGATAAAAAACTGGTGGCGACCAAGCTTCACAGCCTGGCTCACCGCCGTAAGGTTGCTTGCCTATCGGTCTTTGTACTTCGGAGAGTGTGCGCGTGAGCTGCATGAGCTCATACCACCGTCTCCTTTCTTCCATCGGACATCCAGACGCACGGCCGGCTGCCATCCGTTCTTAGTCGAAATACCCACATTACGCACTAAGCGCTTCAAATCATCTTTAATTTATGCGCACGGCTAAAGAATGGAATTCCCTGCCTGCGTCTGTATTTCCGAGTGCATATAACCTGAATCTCTTTAAGTCTAGAGTGAATAGGCATCTTCTGGGCAAGTTCGCTCCAACGTAGATCCCATCTCTGCTCTAGGGTAAGATTGGGGTCAAGAGTAAGCCCATCATAGATAAGAAAAAAAAAAACATCTGACCATTTGGAAATCTGACCTAATGAAAACAAAGGACAAAAACATACAAAAAACACTCACGCCAATCTACGAAAGTAGTTTGTCGGCGATGCGCTCATAATTCACAAGCTGTTATGTAACACTTATATTAACACTATTAGTTACTTAAAAATTAAACATGCTTTTTTACGTACTAACTAATACTTTTTTAATGCTTTAAGAGCCGATAGACTTTTGAATTTCTTCTCGCTACTGAGTGCAGGATTACTGTTATACATTCTAGGAATTATGTACTGCCTAGTTCGCTTACCAAAGTAGTTGCTTGCTCGTGGTTCATAAAGTTTACCCATTAACGCAGCTCTTGTGTTACGTTCGTATTCGGCTTTAGTTTTAAAGTCTTCTTTGAAATAGCTTTCCAATGTCAATAGGTAGGTAACTTTTTGAGCCACTGGCATCACTTTACATACACTAAAAAGACCGTTGTAGTCATCTTTATGCTTTTCTTTTATCTTCTTATCTACTAACAGTTTAAGCAGTCTAACTTGAAGGTTCTTAATGTCATCTAGGTAAGTTTTAAATGTCTACCCGTAACAGCTTAGACCATAGCGTAATAGACTTTCGCGGAATGGACGTAAGCGGAAATGGACGTAAGAGACCACTGGACGTATCAGGAACTGGACCTAAGTGACCGAAAGGAGCTTAACCTGAATGAATCTGCAAGTGCCAAGTATCGATCTTAGCCTATTACATACACTGTTGACTTGTAATCTCCAGCTAAATTTGCTGTCTATAAGTATTCCTAGGTACTTATATTTATCGACTAATTCTAAACTTGGGCATGCACAGTTCATTGTGTTGTTGTGCAAGCACTCATAGGAGTGCCCTATGACATTAAGATTCTCCTTTAGAGAGATCTAGCAGCCGCACTGTAGGGTGAGGATATATGCGTACATACATACATACATACATATATCACTATTTAGCATTTAAATATTGGCTAAAATGTAACTCGATAAGCAATAATGAAACTATTAGATTATTAATTACTTTAGACCAGCTATGTCAAGGTGCGTATTGGAGCCGTAAAAAACTTCCCGTATTGATTAAAGCGCATAGGTATTTTAATGATATGTCTATGTATCAGTCTACTAAGATAAAAATGTTCTCTTTAAATACATGGGTCAGCAGTGTGAATCTTTTAATTAGAAGCAACATTGAGCTAGTGGATAAAAGTAAAAGTAATTATTCTCGTTATAATTTAAGAGAACTCTGCAATCAAACACTTCGGAAAAGTTATTCAAATCATTATAAAATATATACTGATGGTTCCAAAGATAATTGTTTATTAGGTGCAGCGTTTTACGACGCACAAAATAATTTAGGTGCTAGATTCAAAATTAAATCCAATATCTCTGTAATGCGTGCTGAACTGGTAGCAATCTTAGAAGCCTTATCTTATATTAGTACTGTCAGCTATGATAAGTTTGTAATATTATCAGACTCTAAAAGCGCGTTGCAACACGTGGCTCGATGTACCTCGTCGTCGCGAGGGTCCTCGATAGCCTATGATGTTTTGGACTTAATGTTGAAACTACGCCAACTAAATAAGACTGTAGTGCTCCAGTGGATTCCTGCACATATTGGACTGGTCGGTAACGAAAAAGTGGATATGTTGGCTAAGTGTGCTATATCTGATGGTATAAACTTTGATTGTGTGCCTTATTATCAGGAAAGATTGTATATGGCCAGGGAGCACTGTGTTGAATTATGGCATGAGTATTTTAATCAAAGATCTTTAATGAAGGGAATTTGGTATAAAACTGTTCAGCCGGGTCTTTGCAGAGTTCCTTGGTTTGAAAGTTCTAATATGAACAGAAATGAAATTACCACGGCTCTTAGGCTTCGTTCCGGTCACATTCCTCTGAACAGTTTTGCTTACCTTATGCGTAAAACCCCGTCGCCTAATTGTAGTGAGTGCGGTACGATTGAAGACGTATACCACATACTGATGGAGTGTGTCCGGAACGAACCGGAAAGATTTGAATTTATGTATCGTACAAATTTTACGAATGAAGTTGGTTTTTGCAATAGCATTCTTGCAAAACCTACTTCAAAATTAGCAAGAGCACTGTATAAACTTGTTAATATTGGGATAAGTCGTAGATAGTGTAAGTAATTGCTTAGAACTATGAGGGTGGCATATTCTTTTAAGAAAAAACCCTCCTTAAAATAAAGATTAAAAAAAAAAAAAAAAATCACGCCTGTATCCCTCGCGGGGTAGGCAGAGCAATAACGGCCGTTAAAATACGGTCGCTTTTGCCACGTCTGACATTTTTGAGGATTGTTTTCCTTCCAAGGTTGTTTTAGAAAACATGTGTACTACTATAGTGACAGGTTGTCAGCCTGCCGCCTAAAAATTGTAATACACCAATACTCTCAAGTCCCTTAGTCGCCTTTTACGACACCCGCGGGAAGGAGGTGGGGTGATGCTATTCTAAGCCGGCATCACACGGCATCATTTATGCGTACAGTTCGTTTTATTTATATTTAAGATAATCCCATTGTCGTGTGCCCACTGTGTTATTTTATTAGTCTTCTTGCAGCAACATTTTAATTTTCCTTACATCCTTTTCAGCTATATACAAACACGTATCGTCTGCATACATTATCACCCCACAGATGTCAACAACGTTCACCATACTGTTTACGTGCATGATGTAGCCGACCGATCCGGCCGGCACACCCAGCGTGATATCCGCTTCCGCTCCCGTTGTACCGGATACAACAATGCAGAGCGTCCGTTGACTTAAGTAACTACGGAAGAAACTACCCATAGGACCACTTATACCGCACTCCTCCATCGCTTGAAGTAGCTGATGGTGGTCAAGCGTGTCGAAAGCTTTTTTAAAGTCTATAAATAACACCAACACTTGATTACCATTATAAAGCTCTTTATTGACAAATCCTGTAAGCTGGATGAGTGCGGTATTCGTGCTCTTACCTCGCCGAAAACCATGTTGTGCGTCTGATATTATATTATGACCCTCCAAGAATGACGTAATTTGCGATACAATTACTTTTTCGAAAATTTCGACTGCATCATCAATGGAACCCTGGGATAACAATGTTTTCCAGTCGTTAATATCTAGTTCATCGCATAGAGATTTATAATCACCGCTTTTGTACATATATTTATGATTTTTTTAGATTGTAGGTGCACTGTACATAGTGATAAGGGTTGTATGTCTAGAGCAGGATGGTAATCGTCCTCGGGTTCCATCGGCTCGGTATCATGTCTAACTAATGTAATGTCGTTGGCAAGAACCAAGAAATCCAGCAGCAGACCACTACTGTTTAATGCGTTATTATGCTGTTTCAGCCCGCAAACGTCGCATGTATCTATAAGTTCTGTATGATTAGGAGCGGATGAATGAGGAACGAGATGGAAACCATCTGATAAACCAGCGGGAGTCCAGGATATGGAACTCATATTGAAATCACCCAGAACCAAGAATTTATCATTAGGATGAGAGTTGACTATATTCATTAGACTATAACAGAAATTGGCTAGTTGCGTTGTAAACGAGGGTCCCAGATTTTCTTTACAAAGATATATATTTCACCGTAAGATTGCGACTACCTTAATATTACAATATTCGTCGCGACATTACAAACAGCCGATAAATTACGAACCGTATCATACTGTTACAAATTTACGTATTATTTCTCGGTACATTGTAATCTCCTGAACACAATCTGTTAAATTACAATCTATCCTGAGTAAAATTGATAAACATCCCCAGGCTATCCCTGATTGGTCGATCTTGCGGTAGTGTAGTCTGGGTCCTAGAGTTAGGGATCGAACAGAGGTGAAATATAAGTGTTTTTTTTTAAATGTTGGTTGAGTTAAACATAGTCAGGACTATAGAAAACACCAAAAAAAAGTTTTATTCTTGTTCTATCTTTGAAAATTATTTAATTTTTTCATCGTTAATGGAAAGGAAAGGACCAACGCTACACTTTTCATTGTAGCCCCAAAATCGCCTACCATGGGAGTTTTGTGTGGTGGGGGGATTTGCTCCCAGTTTGGACAACCTAACATTGTCCTAAAAGAAATATACTTCCGTACTTGGAAGGATCTGAGGGCACGTTGGCGTCGGTCCCGGTTGATGTCTATGATTACCTATACAGTGGTTGTTACATAATTCATTCTTCTTAACGTTATCCCTGATGAATTTGGGAACGACAAACGACCTGACTAATTTTGGTGGCAGTGTTCAACCGCCTGCTTTTATTAGTAGGCCTCTAACATGGTCATGTAACGACTGGCGCGGCGTCCAAGTGATCATAGAAAGCAACCGGGACCGACTTTTGTACCTAGGTATGTCAGGGAAGTGTAGTTGTATGTTAGGGCATTGTAGTTGTATGTTAGGGCAGTGTAGTTAAATTTCAGGGCGGTATTATTTTTGAACTGTGTATTTGTATAATAGGTCAGAATTATTGTTTGTTACGACTTTTTAGGTGTATTTGTGAGCTATGTAAATGTATGTTAGAGTAGTGTTCGTATATTAGGGTTGTGTATAAGTATGTTAGGGCAGTTGTGTTTGTGTGATAGTGCTGTTTTTATGTTAGGGTATGGCGTTTGTATGTTAGGGCAGTGTAGTTGTATGTCATAGCAGTATAGTTATATGGGGATCAATGCTGTCCGCGTCCGTAGGCCAAGCCCTTCATGGTGCTTAGACTCTAGATACCCTACACGTGATCCCTGGGTAGTGCGAAATGGACAGCACTCTCCGGTGGTAGGCTTCGGCCGTGGCTAGTCACCACACTCTTAACTTAACTAAGCCATGTCGCCAAGCGGTCCCACCGTGTTCCGGCATGAAGTTAGGAGTAGCCATCTTGGAGGTTGGGTCTGTACAGTAGTACCTTGCAGCTGTAGCAGTTTTTGTGGAGGCTGATTGTTGCGACACCGAGTGGTTGGCTCTGGAGGGTAGCGGGATCCGAAGCACGGTGCACCGCTGGCTGACCGTAGGAAGTTGGGGGCCCAAGTAGCGGGAAAGCCACCCGTGAAAGGCTGCCCCGCCACCTGACGAAAAATCCCGGGCGGCTCCACCTTGCCGGTTGGCAACCGGATGGGAGGAAAAGGTGGCGACCCCGGGGGGGTTCGGGCGTCCCCGCGGTCTCCAAGTCAACCAACTTTGCGTGTGGTCGTGATCAGCTCTCTTCCCTAGCGTAAAGCATTGCAGTACCTCGTACAACTGCCTTCCTCCTGCCTATTCCCCTACACCAATAACAATGAAAAGTACGAAACGGAAAAAGTAAAACAGCGGTTGCACGTCCTCCCACTGAAAGTGCACTTCTCAAATATTCGAGGTCTGCACTCAAATATCAATCCTGTCCACCATCATCTTGAGACCGATAAACCGCATCTGCTGTTCCTCACTGAGACGCAGATCAGATGTCCGACTGACGCGGCATACCTCAGCTATCCTGGCTACACATTGGAATACAAGTTTATGTCCCGGGCTGGAGTCTGCGTGTATGTTCGCGACGACATCTACGTCAAGCGCCTCAAAAATCTCGAGGCACCTAGTTTTTCCGTTTTGTGGGTACTGGTCGACACTGGAGTAGCCAAAAACAATACAATACAATACAATACAATACAATACAATATCTTTATTAATAACATTTGTTACACGTCATTTGGTAAATTATAATTTAAATTACAATAAGGTGAATTATCATAGAAAAGATAAAAACAATAATTGCGAGTATAAGACAAATTAAATTACAAGTTCTTTACAATAGTGGGGCACCCAAAAACTCCTTAAAATCATAAAATTGCTTTTCAAGAAGCCATTTTTTTAATTTGTTTTTAAAAGTATATATTGAAGCTGCATCTCTGATCGTGTCCGGCAAGCGATTATAAACCGACGGACCTAACACGTAAACCGACCGTTCAGATTTAGATAGCTTGTGTCGTGGTACAAGCAACTGGTTTTTTACGTTATTACTGCGCAAGTTATGTAATATATTGCTCGGCTTGGGCTTGAAGCTATCCAAATGCGTTGCAGTAAACATGGCTATCTGGTAGATAAGCTCACACGGTAGTGGCAGAATTTTAAGTTCGCTGAAAAACGGTTTGCACGATTCGTCGTCAGGTATACCTACCATCGCGCGTACAGCCCTTTTCTGCATTAAAAACACCCGGTCGACCCCCGCGGCCCGGCCCCACAACTCCAAACCGTATATGATGTAAGAGTGGACTGTGGCATAGTAGCAAGTCCTTACGGTGTCTTTAGAGGCGGTATTTGCCAGACGTCGCAGCGCGAAGCACGCACGGCCCATTTTCTTGCACAGCTCATCGATGTGTGTCTCCCAGACCAAGGCACTGTCAAGGTGAAAACCTAGTAATTTCGTGCACTGTACTTGTTGCAGTATTGTGCTACCGGCAGCTACATTAATCGCTGTCGGTTTCTGACCGTTTAGACTGAAGGTCATTACGCATGTTTTGCTGCGATTGAGGGCTAGACCGTTTGACTTGAACCACCATTCTAGTTGTTGAACTGTCTGGCTAACCATCAGTTCCAGTACATTGGCTTTTGGCACTGTGACAATGGCAGCCACGTCATCAGCGTACATGAATATGTCAGCACCGGTAACTGCCAGAGGAAGGTCGTTGAGGAGGAGGCTAAATAATGTATTGGAGAGGCAGGAGCCTTGTGGGACACCCATATCGCACATAACTTCGTCTGATTTAATCTTTCCCCAATCGCCAACCACCACCTGGGATCTTTGCGACATAAACGAGACCAAGAGGGACAGAGGAGGGCCTTGGATGCCGTAGTGAGACAGTTTCTCAGCGATGAGGCTGTGGTCGGCGGTGTCGAACGCCCGCGAGAGATCGCAACACACCAGCGCGACGTGTCGGCCGGCCTCGCGCGCGCTCAACACTCGCCACACCACCTCACGCACCAAGTCGGTGGTAGCGCGTCCTGGTCTATACGCGTACTGTCTGTCAGATAGAACCTCGCGTCTAGTTATAAACGACATTAGTCTCTTGTTCAGTCCGACCTCGAAGACCTTGCTGACGACGGGAACTAGCGATATGGGTCGATAGGACGTCAGGTCTGCTTTCTTGCCTTTTCCTTTATATAAGGGAGCTATTTTTACTTTCTTCAAAGCCTGGGGGTATGTACCTTTCCGGATACTGTCATTGAATATTAAAGCCATGATACGTGCGATTGGTGAGATACAAGTCTTTACGATACTAGCTGATAACCCGTATAGGTCAGTGCTGTTTTTAGAGGCTATATCGCGTTGGGAGATTCTAAATATCTCATCGGCAGAGAAGGGCGTCATACGGAGCGTGACTTCGCTGGCCGGCGCCCGCGCGCACAGCGCAGACACCGCGCGCGGGGCGTCGGCTGGTGGTGCGCCGCACTTGCTTGCTGCGGTTGCGAATTCCATGTTAAGTGCATTTACCAACTGCTGTTTTGTTGGGTGGGCAATTTCAAAAAAAATTGTACATCCTGATTTTTACCTGTCCCCCACATTGCGTATTTTTTTAAAGGTGTTATCTTAATTGTTTGTACTTTTTATTTATATTTCCCCAAAAATATAGTTTAAAGTCTGCTATTTAACATTAAATATTTCGTGCTATCATTTATAGTTTAATTTATATTAAATAATATACCCCAGGGCGTACCAGTTTTTTGGCTGTCCCCACCACAGTTTGCGAAAAAGACGGTTGGATTTAATTATATTCTTCCAAGAAGACCCCCACACATTTTATATTTTTTAGAATGGCAATGCTTTATGCTTTCGAAATAAGGGATTTCAAACTTTAAATATGTTGAAATAGAATTTATAATAATTTTTGAATATTGTCCCCAATTTTGTCCAGTCGCGAAACGTCAGTTTTGTTACCTTGATTTATAATAAAAAATATTAAAGATGTTGGTAGGTTTTCTTGAAAATAGTAACATTATTTAATCGTCTAGCCATAGGCCATTTTACTGTGGCTCTGCACTTTGCAACGGGATCGTGAGACGTGCAAGTCGAGGTGCGTACGAAAGTTTCAGAAAATTTGTCGGGTTAGTTACCACTGTAGTTCTTGAACACTTTATGGCATGCTATTAAGCGCGTGTTTTCAATTTTCAATAAATTATGAAGATTAAGTGTTCAAAATTTGATAAACTAAATGTTTTTTGGCGATTTTTACTGATATTTTAATCCAAATTCGGAGTCCGATGTTACCTCCATTTTGTTACCCATTTTGCTGGTAACCTATATGCTGACAGGCAAAGTAACAAAACTGACAGCTAAAGCTGAGTTTACATGGTGCCAATTGTAAATAATATATTATTTTGTTTATTTAAGGTGCTCGATAATAAAAATAAGATATTTTAGATAAAGGCTTGTTACCGTTTTATTTTAGTTTTTTTTGTTTGGTTATGTTCCAGTTTTCTTTTTAAGTGATCTTTTTAAATATATATACGGACTTTCAGTGCCAAATTAAAATAATAGTTCGGTAAAAGCTCATAAAGATATGTATTGAAATAATAAAATAAATCTCATTCATTTATTAAATAAAATCAAAACGTAAAGAATTTTCAAATTAACTATATTATTAGAATTTTTTTGGATGTTAACTCTACCTAAAATCAGTAACAAATACTCAATATAAGTACAATGAACAATGGCACGTTATACTAGTTTATTCCCAATAAGTATGCGGCGTGTAACCCTAACCTTACAATTTTGTGACTGTCCATTTTGTTACTTTGGTTACAGTTATTTGCGTATTTTTGATATTTTTAGTACGATTTTAATTGTTTTCCGTATGATTTTATAAAACTTTAATGTAAATTTATCAGTTCAAATAATATTTGTTACAATTCTATAACGCATTGTTGTAAAAAAATGAAAATATGATCTGGTTTGGTGACCAGGGTAACCAAACGGACCTATTTTTTGCTTCACTGAAAAAAATAAAGACTTTTGGACCATTTTACATTTTTTTTAAGATAGTTGAATAAACAAAGTAATCGAAAAACATATAAAATAACTAGGTTTAACTTTATTTTGTGAGATAACATGCTTCAAAGGTGGTAACAAAACTGACTGACCATAATGACCTGTATTCCTATTTTACTGAATATCTCTTAAAATACTGAATAAATTACAAAACAAACATTATATTTAGATACATTATTAAATGCAGACTCTATTTTCAAAAAAAAATTGTCATTATATCAACATAAATTATGTCGACCACTTTTTCGAAAGGGTACAATTTTTTTTGAAATTGCCCGGGTACGGCTGGCCGTTATTGTCACGTAATAAGTCTGTATAGTCCAGACGATCTCGACGACTCCGGCCCAGCTCAGTGTTTATCACTCGCCACATGCACTTGCTTTTGTTAGGGTCATCGCGAATCAAGTTGTTGTAGTATTGCGTGCGCCTGCTTTTTAGTAGTGAGTTATATTTGACTTGAAATTCGTCCGAAATTTGTATTATGTTAGTATTGTCAGGAAATTTAGATTTAATATTAAGTATGTCAAACAATAAATTTTTCAAGTTAATGATATCTGTGTCAATCCATTGGGTTGGTTTAATTTGTAACGGTTTCATTTTAATTGGGAAGCATATGTCAAATTTGTTTATTAAAATATTAATTAAGGAATCTGTTATTAAATTGCAATCATAATTATGTAGTTGAGCAATCTCACACCAGTCAACAGACTCCAACGCGACTCTAAACGCAGTTTTGTTACTCTGACTGAATGTGCGTACCGCAGTCATGCGAGGGGTGGGAGGCTGTTGACGTGTTATGCCGATGCGTTGTGCGCTGTGGTCTGTAAGGTGCGCGTCCACCACGCTCACTGACGCTATGCGCTCTGCAGACAAGTTTGTGTACGCGTGGTCTAATAGGGAACCGCTAATGCGCGTGGGAGTTTCTATTAGCTGGGTAAAGTTATGCATGGTTAGGATGTCGATGAGTTCATTCTTTATATTAAAGTTTTTCAGCAAGTTAATGTTTACGTCTCCAATAATCACAGCGTCTATTCTGTCGTCGTTAATCTTGCTTAATATTTTTTCAAATAGCTTAAGGTAATCTGTATCACTTGTAAGATTTGAGTGGTAAATACCTATTATTAAGATTTTTTCATCTACAAGGAATGCGGCTGACAAATCAAATATTTGTTCCCTGGACAAGGCGCAGTATTCAGGGTTATTAATCGCTTTTATGCCAGATCGAACATAGATGCAGCTTCCGCCGTGTTCTATATGAGGTCTACAGTACGATGATATAAGGTCATAATTACTCAGCGTAACAGAGTCAAGTTGATCACTCCGTAGCCAGTGCTCCGTGAGTACCAGTACATCACAATATAGATCCTTAGATAGTAATACTTCAAGTTTCCGCGTCTTATTACTAATGCTCTGAATGTTTTGGTGGCAAATCATCGTTGCATCACAGGTGCCGGACGAGCGGGTGGTAGGCGCGCGGGTGGCGGGGTGCGTCGTAGGCACGTCGTCTAGCCTGCTAATATGCGCTTTACATTGTTTATGATTGCGGACCCCGCGGGGTGCGGGGTCGTCTAACGAGAAACCAATCAGTTAGTTTTACGCCGGGTGGCCATACGGTTGGCGTGTTTATCAGTGCGTACAAACTTTCGGGAATTCCTATTATAAAGCACGCATGTTTACTGGATTTGATATCGCGCTTTTGCACTGTGTAGTGTTCCGATTTTGATACTTTATTTAGAAAATTCTTGACGTTTAGTGCAGTTGTTTCGGGTTTAAATGACCAGGCTTGAATGTGCTTCAGCTTTTCTACCACCTGAAGTTCGTCGTCCGTATTCCCGGTGCCGCGAATAATAGTTTTACGTAGTCTTTTCTTTCTGTTGTTTACTACCTCAGTCCATTTCGTACCGTCGGTGTCATTCCGTTGTTTGTTGTCACTTGTGTCTACCGTCAAATTATCAGTGTCAGATAATGTTAAAGTGACTAAAGAATCGTCAAGTCTGATAGGCATGACGGTGCGCTTACTTGTGGATTTATGTGGAGCAGTTATTTTTGGTTGGTGGTTTTGCATACATGGTGGAGTCTTTTGTTCTTGTGGTGTGTGGGATGTGGAAGCTGTTGGTCGTTGCTTGCGGGCGGCAGCCCGTTGCCCTCGAGCAGATAATTGGATCCCGCCGGGTGACGTAACTGCGCATTGATCAGCTGTTGGTTGTTGCTGTGTCGCAACCGCCTGTTGGACGTCTGTTATTGGTTGACTGGTAGGTGGTTGCTGTTTTACGCTTACCGAAATGTCGTTGCTCTTCGTTGTAATTAACGTGTCGATTTTTGCTTCTAGTCCTTTGATAACAGTGGTAAGTTTCAGAATTTCGGTGGTGTACGGAGTAATGCACTTGTTAATAAGCCCTTCGAGGGCTGTCAAGTCTTTTTTATTCATTTTGGTACTATTTAAAGACTTTAAACAGGGAGTCAGTTATGAATACGACCGAACTCGCAGACGTCAACGACATATGACCATATGACATTTACGCATGTGTCTATCGTTCACATAGTGGAGATACGGAGACAACCAAACTTTTTCAACACCTTAGTGAAGCTGCTGATGAGGCTCTCCAAAGATACCCGTCGGCGCAGCTAGTCATCCTGGGGGATTTTAATACCCACCACAAAGAGTGGTTATTCCCATTCCAGGAGACCGATCATGCTGGGCGAGAAGCGCGCACATTTGCACTTTCTCTAAATCTCTCCCAGCTTGTCAGCTGTGCGACTAGGGTTCCAGATGTGGAGTCACATACAGCCAACTGCTTAGACCTTCTGCTGACTACCGATCCAGACCGATGCTCAGTGTCAGTTGTTGCTCCACTAGGCTCATCTGACCACTGTCTGGTGAAATCCGTATCCGTATATTCCCCTTGGGCCCTTGTGGTAAGAGACGGGTGTGGCGATACAAGTCAGCAGATTGGGATGAAATGCGCCACTTCTTTGCTTCGTATCCTTGGAAGGCCTGCTTTTCTACAGGAGAATCGTCGAGCTGCGCAGTTGCTATAACGGAAGTTTTGCGTCAAGGTATGGAGTATTTTATACCGTACTCCGACATTCCTACCGGTAGCAAAGCTCGCCCATGGTTCAATGCAGACTGTAACCGCGCAGAGGCGTCTAAACAGACTGCTTTCCTAGCCTGGGCTGATGCTCGACTGCGCAAAGCTCCGAATACTCGAGACCTGAAGAAAGCCTATAACAAGGCCTCTAAATTAAGCAAGAAGGAGTTACACAGAACACGCTTCAGGCACATCAGTAGCGTAGGCGCTAAGCTTGCCTCATATCCAGCTGGAAATAAGGCATTCTGGTCTCTTGCAAAAGCAGTTGAGACCAACTTCTGTCAGCCCACTTTACCGCCGCTGCAGAAACCTGACGGTTCACTTGCCCACACTGCAGAGGAAAAAGCGAATCTCTTTGCCTACCTTTTTGCAGAAAACTCGCGTCTTGACGCCGCAGGTACTATTCCACCAACTTTACCTCGAGTAGACTGCTCTATGCCGGCCGTCTGTATTCACCAAAAAGAGGTACTTAAAGTCCTGCGGAATCTAGATGTTAACAAAGCAAGCGGCCCTGACGGTATCCCTGCAATTGTTCTGCGAAACTGTGCGCCTGAGTTGTCTCCGATATTAACACGTCTGTTCCGACTGTCACTAGAGACTGGCGTGGTTCCCGAATCGTGGAAGCTTGCAAACGTGCAACCTGTGCCCAAAAAAGGAAGCCGAGCTGACCCTGCGAATTATAGGCCCATATCGGTCACCTCCATACTCTGCAAGACTATGGAGCGTGTACTAAATAAAAGACTCCTGGGCTACCTCGAGGACAACGATCTTCTGAGCGATCACCAATACGGATTTCGTCCTGGGCGATCCACAGGTGATCTCCTCGTGCATGCCACCCACCTATGGAGCGAGGCTATCGAGAGACATGGCGAAGCCCTCGCTGTGTCTCTAGATATCTCAAAGGCATTTGACAGGGTCTGGCACGCAAGCCTTATTAGCAAGCTGCCCGCCTACGGACTACCTGCTGATCTTTGCAACTGGATCTCTGACTTCCTGAGGGGACGGTCGATACGAGTGGTCCTAGAGGGCCGCTCCTCGGACCAACAGGCCATAGATGCTGGAGTCCCTCAAGGATCAGTTCTGTCTGCAACACTATTTCTGCTGCATATCAACGACATGCTGACGCCCGACACCTTTGGGTACGCAGATGATAGCACGGTTGTTGACAGATACCTACCTACCAGTGCAAGGGCCAGCAGTGAAACCACCCAGTCTTGTCGAGAGTCCATAGTCCAACATCTGAACTCTTCACTCAAGGCAATATCCGAGTGGGGTGATGCCAATTTAGTGAAGTTTAATGCATCAAAGACACAGGCTTGTCTATTCTCGACTAAACGGAGTCCCTTCACACTTACTCCGACTTTCCGAGATGTGTCCATACCGATTTCTGACCACCTTGATCTTCTTGGCATGACTCTTACGTCAGACCTAAACTTTGGACGCTACATAGAATCTTTGGCCACGACTGCAGCAAAAAAGCTTGGTATCCTCTCAAAGGTTAGGCGCTACTTTGCACCAGAGCAGCTTCTACAACTATATCAAGCTCAAGTTCGATCTTGCATGGAGTATTGCTGCCACCTTTGGGATGGATCTGCCAAATACCAACTGGCCGCCTTAGACTCCATTGAAAAACGCGCCAAGAAGCTCATAGCAGACGAAGCACTGGTTGAGACTAAGTTGCAGAGCCTTGAACACCGTCGTAAAGTAGCATGCATGTCGGTATTCTATAGGATGCATTTCGGAGAGTGTGCTCAATCACTCCACGACCTGATACCCCCTTCCCATTCCATCTCCGGGGATCGAGGCGCCGACTGGGGTTCCACCCTTATGTTGTAGATATACCTCTGATCCGCACTAAGCGTTTCGCTTCAACTTTTATCATGCGTACGGCTAAAGAGTGGAATTCACTGCCGGCGGATCTTTTTCCGGAACAATATAACTTGGGCCTTTTTAAGGCAAGAGTGAATAGGCATTATCTAGGCAAGCATGTACCATCTTCGTCTGCATCTCCACTTACCACCAGGTGAGATGGCAGACAAATGCGGGCCTATTACATATAAAAAAGAAAAATATATATGTTAGGGCAGAGTTAGGTGTATGTTAGAGCAGTGAAGTTGTAAGTTAGGACAGAATGGTTGCATGTTAGGGCAGTGAAGCTGTATCTTAGAGCTGTGTGGTTGTATATTAGGGCAGTATGGTTGTATGTTAGAGCAGTGAAGCAGTGCAGTTGTATGTTAGAGCAATGTCTTCTTCTTAGCGTGTCGATGGCAGACACTACACCGTCGTAGCCCAGAACTTGGCCACATCAACAGCGCTGGCAGACGCTGTCATAAGATCGTCCTTTGTGCAGGTGTTGGGGCACGCCGGACACGATATTAGGTGGTGCATCGTTTGGACTGCACCACACAAACAGCTTACGTCGGCACCCTCCAAGAAGCCCCACTTGGCCATGTTTTCCTTGCTCCGGCCAGTTTGGGTCCGAAGTCTATTCAGGGACTTCTAAACTGGCCAAGGTAATCCATGACCAGGTGGCAAGCTTTCAGCGATAGGGACGAAAGAAGCTAGTAGGGTTACCTTTTCCTGCCAAAGTTTGCACCTCGCTTGTTTGGGGTCGATGCAGAGGAGACACGGACTTTACAAAATTATTGCGACTTTTCAGCCGTTGTGGCACTGGGATGTGGTCGTGTAAAGGGTGCCGTGCATCTGACTCCATCTTTGCTCTTTCAAGGGAGCTAGCCGCAGTCCTGCGAACAGCTGGGGGCGCTATACCTGCCAGTGGGTATAGCTGGCTAACCGGGGTGGGTTTCAAGCAACCAGTTATGATCCGGCAAGTCTCATTTAAGGCTGTATCCACTAGCTTTGCATGGGCTGAACGACTCCACACAGGGCTTGCGTACTCACCTGCAGAAAAGGATAACGCCAGCCCAGTAGTTCGCAGAACATGAGGTGTTGCTCCCCATCCAGTAGAAGTAAGGCGCTGTAAAAGGTTATTCCGAGCGAACACCTTCATTTTTATATTTTGGCAGTTCTTACTAAAGGTAAGTGACCTATCCAGAGTAATGCCCAGATATCTCGGATGTTTATTAGATAGATAGATAGATAGATAAATGCTTTATTCATATTCCTGCATCACACACATTTACATTTGTAAGGAAATATAAAATTATAAAATTAAAACACATTTTAGTTCACCCCACACAAACATGTATGCTGCAGTGATGTGAAAGGGCTAAAGCTCAGTGTATTTAGCCAGGAGGCAACACTGGTTTTCAGCCGTCGCCCGCGAGTTAAAGCGGGAAACAAAACCGAGCAGAAAATAAATGTTTGTAATCGGGTAGTGTAAAAATAAACTCCCGATAGATAGAAAAAAAAGAATTAATAAAAAAGAAATAATACCCAGAACAGTGTGTGCTTGTTACAGTAAGTGTTGTGTGCCTACTCAAGTATCTTTTAGCTTTTTAAGCTGTGACGGTTATTGTAGTGCAGTGTATTTTCGCCATTCCAGACAAACAGCCGGAATCTGCAGTTTGGTAACATTTAACAAATGTTTTTATAGTGATTTTTAAATGAACCCTTGTAGCACATACTTCTTATTGGCGGTGGAATGTCGTTCCAGCACTTGGTTGCCTGAAACCGAAAACTACCCTCGAAAGCGACAGTCCGATGCAAATGACCAGCAAGGGGAGCACGTGTACTTCTAGCAAGATACCTATCATAGAAAGGTGAAAACTTAACTTTACTGCGCAAGTATTCGGGTTTCCCAAATTGCATGACGTCAAACATAAGACTCGCTAGGTGAAGCTGTCTACGGGACTTCATATTTAGCATACCAGCCTCATTCAGATATGGAGAAATATGGCTGCTAGGTGGTACTTTATAGCAGAACCAACAACATGCATTTTGAACTCGTTGCAGGAGGCGTTTTGATTTTTCTAATAGTCTTGGCCCGAAGACTATGTCGCCATAGTTAAGTCTCGATAAAACCAGTGATGCGCATAAAGTAATTCGAACTTTTTCACTAAGAAGATCACGGACTTTGTACAGTACTTTCAGTCGGTACATGCTATTTTTTACGAGATTCAAAACATGTGATTCAAATCTAAGGTTACTGTCAAATAATATGCCTAAATTTCTGGTTTTATCTACACGCTCCACAATCTGCCCATTAATGTTTACAATCAGATTCAGACGCATCATCTTAGAAACCTGTGTTTTGGTACCAGTAAACATATTTTTTGATTTTGCAGGGTTCAGATGTAACGAATTTCTACGTGACCAGTCAGCTATTCTCTCCAAATCGTCATTCAGCTTATTTAGGGCGTTGGGCATTTTATTGGGAGTATCAGATATGTACAACTGAATATCATAGGCGTAACAGTGATACTTACAATGCTCAATTACAGTCACCAAATCAGCGCAATAAATTATAAACAGTTGTGGTCCCAAAATCGACCCCTGGGGTACACCGCGCGTAATTGGTTTGTGAGCCGAAATTACAGGAGTGTTGCTATTATCATTATTTGCAAGCTTGACAGACTGTACACGATGACTAAGATAACTCTCGAACCATTTAACCGAAAGATCATCACAACCGTAATACCTAAGCTTAGATAATAGTAAAGGGATACTGATGCTATCAAAGGCACGCGAGTAGTCAAGCAAAGTCAAGATTGATCCCCGACCCCCATCCTGTTCAGCAAGTAAATTATCGACAACATCCAGCAATGCTGTACATGTACCACGGCCCTTTCTAAAACCTGACTGATGTAATGGTAGAATATTACTATCTTCAGCGTATTTATTTAATTGACAAAACACAGCCTTTTCCAGGATCTTAGATAAAAATGGCAATATACTTATGGGTCTTAGGTCTTTCAGGTCTGTGGGATTACTAATTTTAGGAAGTGGGGTTACTAGCGCCTCTTTCCACTGAACAGGAACTGTCCCGGTAAGGATAGAAGCATTAATTATGTCAGTGATAACTGCAAGAGTCCGTGGAAGGGTCAAAATGACCATATCCCTAGTAATGCCGTCACTTCCGGTTGAATTTGAAGTAATCGCAAGTATATATTTATATAAATCATTTTCAGAAATCGGTTTTAAAGAAAAAATAGAATTTCCAAGTCTTTGTGAACAGAAAAATGACAAAAGTGATGAAGGAACATCGCTTATGTATGGTATTGAAAGGAAATCGTCGTTGATTTTATCTGGGTCGCTAAAACAATCGGGCAGCTTGTCGTTTTGAGAGGGATCCACCAATATTTTCGATTTTATATTTTTCCAGAATGTATTTCCGTCACAGGTCTGAGAATTTATAAAGTGATTAAAATAGGCACGTTTTTCATTAAAAATACTTATATATTAATTATCACCCGTTGCCCGTTTACCTTCTTAGAAACCCACATTTGTTCGATGTCTGCCATTGGATACATTTCGTAGCCAGTCCAGTTCGTCCTTCGATGCAATGGCCTCATGGGCGTCGGCTCAAATCGCCGCCTGCTAAAACAGGCGGGGCGATGGGGGGCACTCAGAAGAGTGCGGCGGATGTCCGGGTGCCAGGAGGACTTCACGCCGTGGCGAGGTCGTACCAGCCGGGTGATTCCCCGGGATTTTGATTGGGGGAGGCCCAGCTAGTGCCCGTCAGCCAGCGGCGGCTCGTCCCCTGGTGGTCATGTCCTGGTGTGGCTGCCTCGTCCTTCTCACGTGGGGGTCCCAAGGCAGCAGTCCAATCCGGTAAGCGGCGGGTGCCGGGCTTTCCTGGGCTCATCGTGCGTGCCCACGATCCTGACTACTCGACATGGAGTAGTGGATGTGGACAGGCGAAAACCACGTCAGGCTGTGCTTGACAGCACCACCCTGAGCAGACTATCTGAGAGCCTTAGCCTCCAGGCCGCCCATGGCGGTCGTGACATCGCCGAAGGACGACATCAGGCGCTGGAGGCTAGAACTTATGATGGGGGCCGCGTCTTCGCCTTCACGGAGCGCGGCCAAAACATCAGTGAGGGTCCTGATAGCTAGTATCAGGACCTGTCTGTCCTCTTCAAGGACGGCTGCTCGTTTTCTCTGTGGTCTTGGGGCCGGTTGGGGCTTCGGCTTCTCCCCCTGAGGTTCACCCAAAGGGGTGCCAACCGCTCCCAACGGACCCGTGGATGGCACATGACGTGGTTGGCCCGGCTCTTCCACGTCCTGAGGGGGCGGGGGCGATGCTCGCCTCCTCCGCCTCCTCGGCTGCCGTTTCTTCGTCGATCCTGCTGGGGCGTTGGCGGCCGCCATGAGAGATCCAGCCGCGTTGGTCTCTCCCTGCGGTGCCGCTTCCGTCCTATTCAGGTCGACGGGCTTCGTAAGAGTTTCGCACTTCACGGTGCAGTACGGGGCAGTCAAGGTGGTTGGCGGGGTGTGCCCTGCCACAGTTGGCGCAGGTGGCCGGCTGCTCACGGGGGCGCCGACAGTCCCGGGCGGCGTGCTCGCCGCCGCAGACGACACACAGCAACTTGCGGTGGCAGTGTCGGCTGCTGTGCCGGAACTGCTGGCAGCGGTGGCACTGTGGCGGTCCTTGCTTGCCACGCTATCCCTCGATCTTCACGCCGGGCATGTTCAACAACTCTTCGATGTTGTAGATGTCCGGGGTGAGGTTTGGCGTGCGGGTCATCTGTGCGAAGAAGATGCACCCTGGGCGTCCTCCGCGCGCCTTGATGGGGCGCACGTAGTCCACCTCGTAGCCCAGGGTGGTCAGCTCCTTCTTGATGTCTTCCGGGTCCGTGTTGACCGGAAGGTCTCTTATGGCGACCTTGAGTGGTCGCTCTTTCCGGGGTGCGTAAGCGAACCAGGTAATCCCGGTTCCGGAGCCCTCCAGCGCGGTAAGGTAGCGCTGGTAAACGCGGAATTCCTGTTCGCTTTTCGCCAGGAATCTAAACCCTGTGGACCCGTAGGGTCGCACGTTTGGCGCGTGACCGAGCTGTTCCTTCAGCTTGCCGAAGTGGCGGCCCCATTCAGGAAGCTGATCGACCACTATCGGCGGCGGCCTCTTCGTACACCCCGTCAATTTCATGGTAGCCGTGGGTGCAGGCGGCGGTGTCTTCTTGCCCGCGTCCTGGGTGGGCGTGGGCGGTGTCGGGCGGATGGTACGCGGCTTCGGTGACGGAGGCGTCGTCAACACGGTCGCGTACGTGGGTGACGGAGCGGCGGCGCTCGACGTCGGCGGCGTCGGGCTGTCCAGCAAGGGCATGGACAGCGGCGGCGTGACCCTCGTAGCCGGAACCGTGCGGGTCCTCGGCGGGGTCGGTGAGGTGGAGGGGGGGGCGCGCTTTTCAGCGCGCCGCGGCTTCTGCACTATTGCCTGCACGGCGGAAGCACTTTCCCTGAGGGCTCTCAGGGCTGCTTGCCGTGGTGGCTGCTTCTTGCTGGTCTTCAACTCGCGCGGAGGAGACGCAAGCGAAGAAGGCAGCGGTGGCAACGGTGGGGCGCGGGCGAAGGAAGCCACGATGGCTGCCGCTCGCGGCGAGGTAGCGGGGCGCGCGGGTGCCACGGATGGTCCCGGCGTGGGCGGCGCCAACGGGGGCGCGGGCGTCGACATGGGCGTCATTACGTCCAGGACGCGTTGTACGGCGGCACCCGGGTTCGTACGGACGAACACACGGGTGCGTCGGGCAGGTGGGCGGCCAGTAGGCGGCGGCATCTTTGTTCAATTGAAAAATGAAAATGAAAATGAAAAATTATTTATTTACCATACAGATTTAGTTACAAGATAATTTCCAGAGGTTCCCAAACTAGGACGCAGCCTGTATCTTGGGAAACCAAAAGAAGTAATTACTTATTGCGCGAAATTTATGCGCTTAGCTAAACAATTCGTGTCTATGTGAGTATGTGAGTGTGTTTGTGAGTGAAAATAAAAGTAAACGTGTACTAGTGTGTGTGTCATACAGCAAAAGTTCAACTTGGTATGAGTGACTCCGTCACGTCATAGTTCACGCCAGCCAACCATTTCCGTAGTTTAATTTTAGCCTCTTTAGTTTTGAAAGTATGAAAGTCGCAGCATTTAACTGCTTTATTATATATAAAAGGAAAGGCAAAATCAGAAAATCTCCCAGCAAATTGTGTTTTAACTGGTTTAATAGGAAATCTGTGGATTCTCTTTCCGTCAATTTTCTCTTTAACCCCAGATGAGGTAACCTGTTTATGTACAGCCATACAAGCTCTAAGAATATAAAGCTGCCTCACACGAAGAACCTGTGCCTCCAGATATAGTGCGTCAGTAGGGAATCTATAGCGTTTTCTAAGCATCGTTTTCAGGACTGCACGCTGAGCTCTTTCCAGTTGGATTAAGTAGGTTTTCGCTGCGCAGCCCCAAACACCGATGCAGTACGATATAATAGATTCACAAACCGCAATGTAAGTGTTCCTGAGGATGGAGAATGGGGCAGAATTTCTCAGGTTTCTCATGATCCCAATGATTTTCCTGACTCGTGAAGATAAGGCCGCTATATTATGGGCCTGGAAGTTTAGTTTTTCGTCTATCATGATGCCCAAATACCGCAAGTCCTTGACCCGTGAGATGGAGCTACAGTGGCAAGAACTTTTTTGGAAGCTGTCTATCGTAGGGTACTATAAGAGTGTTGAAATTGTTTTGAACATGAAATTGAGAGGGTAAACTTACGGCTGTATGTGTGTGTATACTTTGTAGTGCGGCTGTTTGCGTGAGAGTATTGTGAGAGTAAGAAAGTGATGTTATGTGTAAAACAGGCGTTTTGAAGTATTATAAACAAAATTATATAAACAAATATTAAAGAAGTTATTTGTGAATAGAACATAAACCGGTATTTAATTTGTGTACATAGATCAGGAGCAACAATTCAACAAGGATTCAGTTTCCGATAATGTTTTTCCGTTATTAGACGGCGGCGGCGGCGGGAGCGCTGGATTAGCTCGGACACCTTGGTCCGAGTTGTCCTGGGGCTTGGTTTTGTTGAAGTTTAAGTTCTTAGTAAGTTTTTCTAGAACCTGCTCGGAGTCCACACGTAACACAGAACTTGTCTCAGTTTTTCGCATGAATACCTTTCCATTAGACGTCCAGACGTACTTAAAACCAAGGCCGCTTCCAACGGCTCTCGCCTTGCTGAAAAGAATTCTATTCTCTTTAGTTAGGTGTTCATTTATGTAGATTCTACGTGGGTTTCCCGGTACTCCAATATTTTCAGTGGTAAGGCCTCGTCGGACTTTTGCAGCTTTTAGAATTTGGTCACGCGGCACCCGGCGTGTGAGTGTCAGAATCACAGGTCGCGGACGATCCAAATTTCCGGCGTCAGGTTGCTTGCCAACACGTCGAACGTCGTCCACGTCGCGGGGATCCAACTGGATGCCTAAACTTGCGGATACGTTTTGAACGATTTGTGTTATATTCTCACTACGTTGTTCTGTTATTCCCGTGATTTCAATGTCCTTTAGGAATTCGCGTTGTTGCCTGGCGGCCAACTCACATCGAAGCTCATTCACTTCTGCTCGAAGGTTTGTAACTTCCGTTTTGAAGTGGTCCAAATCTTTGACCTGTTTTTTCATGTTGTAGATATCCTGCCTAAATTGAGCTATGTCTTGAGATGTTGAGTTTAAAGTGTTCGTAAAAGCCTGCATTTCATTACGCATTATCTTAAATGCCTCTTGCATTTGGCCAAGAATTTTATTGACGGAGGCCAAGTTAGGTGCCTCTTTACCTGTAGAAGTCATGATGGGAGTTCCAAGAGAAGGACCCTCGGAGTTTCTTTGTTTCCTTTTTATTGCTTTGCAATCTGGACAGGTGAAGGCATCAGTGCTAGTTCGTAATTTCCTGGCTTCCTCTCTAGGCAGGCCCAAGCACGATAGATGAAATTTAAGCGTGCAGGCAGAACATCCAACTACTTCTTCGTTTGCACCGCTCAAGCTGTTATTACAAGCACCGCACTCCATTTTTATTCGCTAATAGTGTTTATAAGTTAGCGACAGTAAAGCGATACTAATTCGCAACAGTCACAAAGGTCGGTATCGTGGTAGAGGGTTACCGGCCGGCGACGCGGTGAACAATAGCGAGCGAGCGATCGGCGTATTGATGAAGGTCAAACGGTCGATTGTGTTCGTTTATAAGTTGAAATGTTTTTGATCACTGTAGTTCGTGCACTGTATTTTAGTTAAATATTTTTGCACAGTATGACGTGTTATTGATTGCACTTTATGGTGATATAAAATTCACTATGATATTTTAGGTTTAACACTCGAAAATCTTTAAAATCAAAGGAGTGAAACTGATACGCGTCTGTTTAGTTTAGCGATCTCGGACGAAAAGAAAAGAAATTTGCAGGAGTCTTCAGAGCTAAGCCTGGTCCGCGCGAGGCGTAGCCCGCCCACGGGACGCAAGACCCTGGAGTACCCCCCCCCCCCGGTGAGACCCGCTGGTGGGAGGCCGGGGTTACGGGGTGCTCAACAGAGCCCTACGCGACGACCGTGGGTAGGCAGAGTCACTGGGCTGTCGTCTAATACCTACGAGCGCGCATGCGACTAGGCGGCGAATCCTCGTTTCGTAACGAACCCGTATATTACGTTTTATATAGAAACCTACACCCCCTCCCCGCCCCTCCTTCATGTGCAGCGGCCTAGGAGTACATCGCAGTCTATAATTAGGCACGGACGGGGCGCATGCGAGCCGTTCAGAATCTAACCAACTTTCATTAATCGACACGATATCCGAATTAAACTTAGTCATGGCAATAATAAAGTTATCATGGCCTGTATTCAAGGAACCGGCATTATAGTGTCCCAACTGTAGATATTTACAATTGTCCGTCATGTTAAGATTTTAAAGAAAAAGTTAGCTGCAGAACGCAAGCAATAAAAGCAATCCTGTGAATTGAAACAGACTATTGAATATTGGCACAATAACGTGGTAAGTGAATATGTATATACGTAAAGTTTTAAAATATACCATAATATTGTGATGTAATAATATAGTGTTGGTGCGATACGTAATAGTGTTGAAATCACAGTAGAAATAGTTTTTAAGTGATTGTAATGCATGCATGTATGTGTGTTTTATTTTGATCCGTTGTAGATGTTCTCGGGTCGGCTTACTAAATTCATACATCACGGCAGCACAAAACAAAACAACACAATATGATAAACCCACAAAAGTAAGCAGCAACATACGCGCCAAACAAAAATAGGTAACGACAAACATTTTGGTACCTACCAGAATATTATTAAAAAACGGTTTCAAATTGCTGACAAACAAAACAATGAAGCTATTGTTTATTATTATTACATTATAAAACACTGATTTCAGGCGGTCGAGAGCTGGCACGAAGGGAAATACAGCCATTATTTCAGTTAAGCCAAAAAGATAAATAAAAAAGTAAAACATTGCGGCAACATTATTCATATCATATCGTGTGGGACAATGAGTTGACGAACGTCCCAGCATAGCGACATAACAAGTAATTAGTTTTAAGAGTGGTGTGACTTAAAGTAGATAAGAACACAGTCGCATAAGAACATGTATGTTTACCATAGTATTATAAGTATTATTATTATATGTACAACCGGGTTGCGGTACGTAGACCTTGGATTTATGGGAATTGGCATAACTGTGTAATGTTTTCCTTTGTTTCAGAAGCTCAAACTCTGTTGGATCCAAAAACACGTTGTAGATCAGCTTCCACACGGATACGATGGCGAGGGGCATCACGACCAGCATGTTGGCGTGCGTAGATCCTACCATCCGTGGTCCATACAAAGCGCCATTCATGTTGGTCTCCGAGGTCGCGAGCACTTCGGAACAGCAGAAGGTTAGCCCGCGTGAGTCGCTCATTCAGATAGAAACGACGAGGTGGACCCAGGAGATCGGTGCCTTCTGTAGTGGCACCCCGGCAAACTCTGGCCGCCTGCAACAGCTGGTCACGAAGAGCGCGATGCGCTAATTTCACAACAATGGGTCGCGGACGCCTTGCCGGCCCCACGTCCACCAGTTCCCGGCGACCGATGCGCGACGCGTGCACGATGTCATTTTCGGTTAGATCTACACCTATCTTCTTTGCAAGTTCCATTGTAACATGCTGCAAATTTTCATTGTTTTGCACAGTTCTACATCAGTTCTACATCATTTAGTAAAAGCTCTTGGTCTCTAGCGTTTAACTCAGCCTTAAGGTCCTCCACCGTCTCCAGCATATTATTGCTGTCCGGTTTTTCCGCTGCATCCATCTCCAACATACGTTGCTCAATCACTTCAATACGACTAGTTAGAAGATCAAGTCTGTCCTCGCATGCCACCACTCTAGATGATAATCTAGAAAATGATTCGTTTAGCTCAGAGAGTTGGGAACGTGATGCATGCATCTCTCTCTTAAATTCACTCCTAAATAGGTTCAATGTGGTGGTTAAATCCTGAATTGTAGCTTTAGCATCTAGTTTAGGATTTTCAAGTTCATACTGATCAATCGGTGTTTGGCTAGTAGAGCCTCCCCTGCGCATATTTACATTAGCAGAACCGTCTCGAAACGGGGCAGTAGAAGTCGGAGTTGCTGGTGTATCATCACTCCTCGCCACGTACCTACCTGAGACGCAGGAGACGCATCTCCAACTTTTCTTGCGCTCAGGAGTCATCGTGTTAAAGAAGCGCTTCTCTGACACATTAGCGCAATTCAGATCGTAATATTCCTGGCAATCATAACAGTTTAAGTACAATCTACCATCAATAATACCATTACATCCCGCACACTTTAATTGTTGATCGGCTGAGTTCATATTGAAGTAGGTATGTTTTGACGTGTAGGTAGACAGAAGATCGAGAAATGACGACGCTCTGCTGTGTCCGCGAGACAGGAATTTACGCAGCGATGAGTGCGCAAAAGAGACGGCAGTATACAGACGTTTGGAAGTCAACGGTTATTCGGTAGTAGGTGTGATATCACAATAAATGCACTTATTTTGATATAATCCGAAATGTTTTTAATTTAATTTTTTCACAGTCACTTAGGATATTTTGTAGGCTTTATTTTCATATACGATAAGGCACTAAAGATTTACTTTTTACACTAATTAAGATAATATAAACACGGTTGAGGTTCGGTATAGTGTAGTGTTACGCTCGGATCGCAACCGCTCACTCCCACTTATTGTGAGCAGCTACAGGCATACCTTGCCACTCAATATTGAGCCTACGATCTGCTTGACTGTTGCGGAGATGGAAAACGCAGGACTCAGTTTTTGATGGGTTGGGTTTCAGTGAATTTTCTCTATAGTATTTGCTTAAGTCCTTCAAAGCGTCAGATAAGTTCACCTCAACCTCCTCAAAAGTGGTCGCCTGGGAAGTCAGTGCAAGGTCGTCGGCGTATAGAAAGCGGCACGTGTTGGGACAGGATGGTTGGTCGTTAGTGTATATGTTGAAGAGCAACGGGGCAAGAACGCTGCCTTGAGGCAGTCCGTTCTTTTGCGACCTCCAACGACTTTTGTCCTGAAGAAGATGCACCTGAAAACGGCGGTTATGGAGAAGTTCTCGAAGAATTGAGACGAATTTAAGATCACCTATCATCGTCTCCACTTTCCACAACAGTCGCTTAAGATTTACTGTATCGTAGGCTGCGGACAGATCTACGAATACAGCGGTTACCTTCCTCAGTTCAAAACCATCCTCGATGTGTTGATGCGATTAGAGCAATGTGATGTTATGTTAGGTTAGTGTGATGTATGTAAGGGTCGAATGGTGTATGTTAGGGGAGTCTGGTTGTTTAATAGGGAAAAAGGTGGTATGTTAAATTTGAAAGAAGTTCCTCAAGCCAGGTTGAAATTTAAAGACTATCTATTAGTTTAAAAAAAATTAAACGTATATTATTTAATCAAAATAGTAACACTGGAATTATTATTATTAACGTTATCATCAATACGTATAGAATCGTATACCTAATAATAAGTAATAATAATAATTATTTATTATATTATTTAAATTATTATTATTTATTGCATTTTTTGGATTGTCCATTCTAATTTTTTACTGTATGCATTAAGCCCACTGTAGTAGTTTTGTAACGCTATGGTAAATTCTTCCTTGTTCACAATTAACTCAGTTTTGCTGTTTTCTCAATGTCCGACATTGTGATATTATTAATCGGGATTTCAAATCATGTAACACAGTTTTTGAATCATTTAAAACAACAAAACACGCAAAATCAGAATGTTTAGAGAGTAACACTTCTAATCAATTTTATCACTGAAACACCACTACTTTTGTTAAACAAGGTCTAGTTTCACTTAAATAATAACTTTTTAAGCACTAGTTTTATACTTTTAAAGACTTTTAACCCGAAAATCATGAAATAATTGCAATAACATTGTTTGTTTACTCGCGAGCACCAGCGAAATGACAAACATGGCGGCGCGCGAATCATGGCGCTCGACCATAAAGAACGCGAGGCGCGTTCCGGTGCACGTCGCATCACAATTACGCTATTTTATTTATTAATATTGTAATTTCTCGCAAAATGATGCGTTAAATTGTAACACGTGTGTTGTAGATCACAATACCTCGATAAATTATAATCAAGAGGGATAAATTTGTAATATTACGTTTTATGAGTGGATTTCTCAAGCGAAAATTTCCCTCACGCGGCGTTCGGCAGATTCGGGATTAGGCAGAAACTTGATTAGGCAGAAACTGGATAAGGCAGAATCGTGTTACGGCAGAAATGGTACAGTCAAACAAATAATGAAATATTAGATAAGAAAAAATAGCACTTGCGGTCGCCTCTTCGGGTATTGCGGCCACTTTAATTCCTGGAGATAAGACCGCCCATTCCATGTCCATGATACATTTGGACCTGGATATAAATGAAACACTAGTTTGTGCCGTATCCTGAAATAGCGAAAAGGCAAAGATTCTTGCAGAGTGCTGTCGGTTTTGACCTTAGGACGAGCTGTTTTTCACACAGACAGCTTTATGTAGCTTTCTCGTGCGTCATTAGCTCCGATAATTTGTCTGTATTGGCTTCTACAGGTAACATCAAATGTGGTGTATAAAGAGATTCTTTAGGTTTTATTGCGACGTATTTGACGTTTGGTATGGTGGGAGTAAAAAGTGTCTTGATCAACATCTTTGAGAAGTGATTATTTTAAAGCTCTGGAGTCCGTCTGCCTACCTGACTGGCATCCAACACCAAGAGCAAAGCTTCACTTTAAAGACATACGGAAATGACTTCATTATAATAGTTTTTTGTCTTCTGTTGGCGCATTAACATCCCTTGGCAAGACGAAGTTCGTGGGCACCAGCTTTTTTAGAATAAAATTATAAGTGAGTGTACTCTGCCGTAACACGATTCTGCCTTATCCAGTTTCTGCCAAATCAAGTTTCTGCCTAATCCCGAATCTGCCGAACGCCGTGTGAGGGATTTCAACAAATGGATTTTTTTGCCTAATTTCCGTGTTTTTTTTCGTTTTGAGGATTTTCGCCAAAAAAATATGTTGTATCGAGAACTATCCCCATTTAAAGTATAAATTCTAAAGGGGGATTATATAAATATAGTAATTAATGAGTTATTTCGCACACGAAAATTGCCTTGCCACGGAGATTTTATTTGAGGCACGTAAATTATATTTGAGACATGGAAAATTAATAGATGCCTTGCCTCAGAAACCGAAATTTACTGTAGACTGATAAAATGACTGTGTGCGATAACAATTAAAAACTGCCATAATAAAATCAACTTTAATAAGCATACTGCATGCGAATTTTACACGGCTGTATGAGTGTGCCGTGTGGTGCCGGCAGAGTAGAATCTCACCATCCCAAATCTGCCCGTGGGTATCGTAAGGGGCGATAAAGGGCTTCCGGGAGGTGGGCAGCAGCGCCTCCCGTGTTGACAACATAGTCCACAAACGCGCACTGCGGTCACCAACCCGCCTGCCCAGCGTGGTGACTATGGGCAAAACCCCCCATGGACAGGACAAGAAAAAACCGGCCCCTAGTTCCCGGCCGCCTTACTACCCCGGGCTACGGTAGCAGCCCGGGTAATGGTAGGGCAGGGGGTGCGAAGAATCCCCGGGCTACGGACTACGGCTACCATAGACTGACCCTGGCGACGTACAACGGACGCAGTCTGCGGCTGGACGAAAGTCTCCAAATCCTTGAGGTAGAATTAGATAAGATACGGTGGCACGTTCTGGGATTGTCAGAAGTCCGAAGAAAGGGGGAGGACACGATAACCCTAGAATCAGGTCACCTATTCTACTTCAGACCTATTCTACTTCAGGGAAGGGAGCGCACAATCCCAGGGTGGCGTAGGGTTCCTTGTCAATAAGGCTCTCTGTGACAACGTGATGGAGATCAGCAGCGTCTCGAACAGGATAGCGTACCTCGTACTGAAGCTGACCGAGAGGTACTCTCTCAAGATCGTACAGGTATATGCGCCGACTTCGAGCAGCTCAGATGAAGAGGTGGAGGCCCTATACGACGACGTGTCGAAAGCCATACACCAAACCACTAAGACCCACTTCACTGTTGTCATGGGGGACTTCAACGCTAAAGTGGGACAGGAGCGCGGTGAATCAAGCTTGGGACCACATGGCTACGGGAGCAGAAACCAGAGGGGCCAAATGCTAGTCAACTTCCTTAGCAGGCAAGGGCTGTTCTGTATGAACACCTTTTATCAGAAAAAGCCCCAACGGAAGTGGACCTGGAAGAGCCCTGACGGCAGGACGAAGAACGAGATCGACTTCATCATGACGGATAAACGGCATATATTTAGGGATGTCTCAGTGATCAATAGGTTCAATACCGGAAGTGATCACCGACTAGTAAGAGGCACCCTAAATATCAACTTCAAGCTAGAAAGAAACCGCATGGTGAGGCAAGTTCTCCGTCCCAATCTGCCCCAAGCCGGACATGAGGAGTTCCAACTTGAACTAAAAAATCGATCCGCTGCCCTGGAGACCCCGGCAAACGTTGACGAGGACCTAGAGAGCATAGTCGGGGCTATTCGCGAAGTGGGGATGAAACATTTTCGTAAAAGGCGAACAGACAAGAAGTCCAAACCTTCAAGCGAGGCCCTGGAACTGATGCGTAATTAGACGGGAAACACCAGAAGATGCATTGTCAGATCCCCAGTTGCTTAACAAAAAGATCCGAAGTATGGTAAGACGCGACCTCCGAAGCTACAACACTCGACTCGTAAAGGAGGCGATTGAGAAAAACCGAGGGTCGAAAGTTTTTACCAAGACACTGGGAAGGAGTCATCTGGCAAAGCTAACTACCTCGAATGGTGTAACTGTCACATCGGTTCCAGAGATTCTCGCTGAAATTGAGGACTTCTATGGAAATCTGTATGCCTCGCATGCGAAAAAGCCTCCACCTGATGCGACCCCAGACCCAAGAGCTCCTCTCTCCTGCCACTTTACAGAAGATCTCCCGGACGTAGATATAGACGAAATCGCGGCGGCTCTCCGACAGCTTAATAATGGGAAGGCTCCCGGGGAAGACGGAGTGGCCTCTGAGCTACTTAAGGCCGGTGGAAAACCTGTCCTCGAGGAGCTGAAAAGGCTTTTCAACTCTGTAATAGCCAATGGGACAACCCCGAAGGCGTGGAGCAGAGGTGTAGGGGCATTGTTTTTCAAAAAAGGAGACAAAACGCTTCTCAAAAACTATAGGCCGATCACACTTCTGAGCCACGTCTATAAGCTGTTCTCGAGAGTCGTCACGAATCGTTTGGCATCAAGATTTGACGCCTTTCAGCCACCGGAACAGGCCGGGTTTCGCAAGAGCTTCAGTACCGTGGACCACATCCATACTGTAAGGCGGGGCCCTAAGTCTGCTAAATGAAAACCGCTTCAGTTGGATGTCGATTGGATCTCAGTTGTATGGTTTCGGTCATTTCGTATTCTGCTAACAGTTTAAAGTATAAAAAAATCACAATGGCAGTTCAATGACAGTTGAGTTTCGATGGCGTTACAATGACAAAAAATAGCAGACTTGGGGCCCAGGTTATACAGAAGACAGAGGAGTACAACCAACCACTGTGTATGGCTTTTGTGGACTACGAAAAAGCCTTCGACTCTATCGAAACCTGGGCTGTTTTGGAGTCTTTGCAGCGCTGTCAAGTCGACTGGCGGTGTGTGGAGGTGCTGAGAAGCCTCTATCAAATGGCTACGATGTCCGTTCAAGTACAAAACCATAATACAAGACCCATCCAACTGCTCCGTGGTGTAAGACAGGGTGACTTTATATCCCCGAAACTATTCACTAACGCATTGGAGGATGTCTTCAAAACTCTACAGTGGGATGGACTGGGCATCAACGTCAACGGCGAAAGTCTCCGCATCTCCGCTTTGCCGACGACATAGTCATAATGGCCGAATCGCTGCAGGACCTGCACAAAATGCTATCTAGTCTTAACTCTGCCTCGAGACGTGTTGGACTTGGGATGAACTTGGATAAGACGAAGGTCATGTTCAATCAACACATAATCCCCGAGCCGGTCTCCGTCGAATGTGTAGTCCTTGAAGTTGTCCAGAAATACGTGTACCTTGGGCAAACTATCTTTGAGGCTGAAATCACCAGAAGAGAGCAGCTTGGCTGGGTAGCATTTGGAAAGCTGCGTCACAATCGTCACATCCTCGAATCATCTTTGCCACAATGCCTCAAGACCAAGGTGTTTGATCAAAGCGTCATACCAGTCATGACCTACGGAGCTGAGACGTGGAACTTGACAGTAAAACTGGCCCCACCGGCTACATGTCACTCAGAGAGCTATGGAAAGGTCTATGCTTGGTATCTCTATAATGGATAAAGTCCGGAATGGGGCCATCCGAAAAAAGACCAAAGTGACGGACATAGTCTGGAAGTGTAGCAAGCTGAAGTGGCAGTGGGCTGGCCACATTTGTCGTAGAACCGACGGACGGTGGAGTAAGCGGGTTCTCGAGTGGAGACCACGCCTCGGCAAGCGTAGCGTTGGACGCACTCCGGCCAGATGGACCGATGACTTGAAAAAGGCGGCTGGTAGCAACTGGATGGCAAAAACGGGAGATCGTGCCTTATGGCGTTCCCTGGGGGAGGCTTCCGTCCAGCAGTGGACTGCAATAGGCTGAAATAGAATAGAATAGACAATCCAAGGAGTTAGAAAGACAGAGGGAGCACAGCACCGCTCATGAAGCCCATCGAGCCGGAAAAGAAGGTATAAATGCGGCCTCTCACTCATGGCAGCTGTCCCCAAAGCAGGCTTCATGACAAAAGAGATCTTCTTCTTTTCGTGTAGGCTACCAAAGAACATAGGAGTTGAATATCAGCTGTCCTAGAAAAGGACAGAAACGCAAATAGCATCACTAAAAGTAATTTTATCTTGCAGCGAGGACTTTGCTATCGAGGGCAAACTGAAGGCTCAGATAAGGGATTACGGGGTTGTACTGACGTGGCCTACAGCTGTCCACATCAACTAATCCCCATTGAATAGTTAAAATAGTCAGCACCTTAATCTTGTTTTCTGGTATACTCTCTATTGCTGTAGGACAAGACAACCACCTCATTTCAAGGATGATGATATAGCCTATAACCATCACCGGATCAATCAGAGGGCCAATATTATAGCTTCTCCTAATAGGGAATCACCCAATAATTGGACCTATACACACACTCAAGAAGACCAGGCCCCAGTGCCTATGTGACACCTCAGAGACCCTTCGAAGATAGGAGTTTAAATCCACCTCCAAATGGCCAGTCTCGGTTGGCAAACGCAACGCCAAAAATTGCGTTAATTGAAAAGCTGATGCCCATTCTTTACGACGTCTACAGATTTAAACGGGGTGATGTTAATCTAAGCCGGCACGAAACGGCACTCTAGTAAGTCCTAGGATTTGTGATGGAGTTATACAATGACGAGAACCTCGCGAAAACAATTATAACAGTACTTTTTAAGGTATCGCAGTTGCAACAACATTTATGTGTATTTCTCTACAGTTGAAAACCTCGTAAGCAGCTGTTTGCGAATCGAATGGTATGAAAAATCTGCAACCGTACATGCGAGATTATCATACTAATAAACACATACTTGTAAAAGCAAAGACGTGTTTTCACAATAGAACGTAAAACATGGCTTAGTAAACTATCAAAAGTAATGTGCACGCCGCTTTTATAATAGGAATGCCAGAGAGTCTGTATCCGCGCCTAATATCGCCGACTTCGTGGCCCCAAGGCGTGCGAATCGCTAGCTGGACTCGCTTTCGCGGACTTCCCCGCGCGGAGGTGCGGGGAGACCCGAAGATGCAGTAACGACGCGCCGACACCGACACCGGCTCAGTGCAGCAGCGGGTCTGCGCCCGCGCGGACGCCGTCTACTACTAATGACCTCACGGATGATACAGCGGTGACCGTACCTAAAATTGTTATTTGCCACCAAAATATACAGTCGTTGCATAACAAAACAGATAAGTTACAAGTGCTGTTGAATTCAGAGTTAAGTAGTAGTGTATTAGCGATCTCTGAACACTGGTTATCTGTTGAGGAATTGCGATCTATTAATTTAGACGGCTTCACTTTGTTATCGTTGTTTTCTATAGTCCTGACTATGTTTAACTCAACCAACATTTTAAAAAAACACTTATACTTCACCTCTGTTCGATCCCTAACTCTATGGACCCAGACTACAATACCGCAAGATCGACCAATCAGGGATAGTCTGGCGATGTTTGACAATTTTACTCAGGATAGATTGTAATTTAACAGATTGTGTTCAGGAGATTACAATGTACCGAGAAATAATACGTAAATTTGTAACATTATGATACGGTTCGTAATTTATCGGCTGTTTGTAATGTCGCGACGAATATTGTAATATTACGGTAGTCGCAATCTTACGGTGACATATATAAGTATAAAATATATGTGACGGCGCAGAACATTATCTGGTCAATTTTTAATTTCTAATATTAACGTCATAAAAATAATCTCATTGTTATTTTAATGTAAAAACAAATAAGAAACAAATTTTATGAAAATAGCTTAACTAATTTAAGATCACGATAAGAAAGTCATTCATTTGATTTTGTAGCAGTTGTGTAGTCGGTCAACTGATTGTTGTAGTTTTCTGAGGTGGTGCAGACCTGTGGTCGGGTGGTCGGTTTTGTTCTGAGTTTAGAGTTGGGCTCGTAGTGTTTTGCAGCCGCCCATAAATCCGCTAGCTCTTTTCAATTTCTTAAGAGTACGATATCAAAATGTAGACACATAAATTACGCGAGAGAATGTACGTAGTTTTTATTCAGATATCCACCTTCCTGGAACCTATGGCACCAAATGAACAAATGGAGCGCTCTACCGCTCTATATCCGCTCCATTCAACGCAACGTCTTCATACCATTGTAAACGCACGTGTAGTGGGCCGAGCGTGTCATCGCCCCGGTTATCTGTGGCTCGTGCAACGAAAGTACCAGTATTGTAGTATGTATTTTATAATATATATTTATTATTATTTATATCTGTAGTTGTATGTAATATATTAGTTATATTTCGTATGTATTGCCTCTTATTATCTGTAAATATATATCATCTTGAATTTATAGTTATTGTGCACGTCTCATCCGCCTTTCGCCAAATGCCATTTCTCTCCTCTAGGTCTGCTGTAAGGAATTTCTTTTTTAGAGATAAGCAGTGCCTGTTGTGTCCATTTTATTTATGTTTTGTCCTGTAAAATTTCTTGTGTGCAATAAATGGTAAAATAAAGTACAACTACAATCCTACAATTACAGGCGAAAATCTGCCTGTAGCGCACTTGTTGTTACAATTCACAGGTTACAGGCGTTTTATGAACACACTTGTAAAGTTACCTTGTAGTCGTGGGTAACTCATGAACGATTGGCTTAAAAGAACTAAGTCCCCTCTTACAACTCAGTCGTTCAGTAGTTCATCTGACATAGCTTTAGTTCACAACTCACCGGCTCACTTCGCGAGCCGTGAACTCGGCGCGAACGGCCGGCACGCGCGTTCGCGGGCGCCCGCTCGGCTCGCGGCTCACGCCGCAAGGCGCACACAGCCGCACAACACACACTCGCGTAAGATAGAGACAAAGAAATCGAATTCCGTAGGAAAGAGTGAGGACGCTATGTTTTTCGAAGTCTTGGCTATCTAAATCACGCGTCTGTCCGTCGGGTATGGATGGATACATGAAGCAAATAGTAGCGTAAAATGTAAGATAATAAGGTACAATTTTGTTTGATAAACCGGGATAGTTTTGCACCATATTGTTTTACAATTAAGCACATTTATTACATACATACATATATCACGCCTTTATACCTCGCGGGGCAGA
The DNA here is from genome assembly GCA_029255805.1 of Keiferia lycopersicella. Taxonomy (NCBI): domain Eukaryota; kingdom Metazoa; phylum Arthropoda; class Insecta; order Lepidoptera; family Gelechiidae; genus Keiferia; species Keiferia lycopersicella. Next base: position 6,208,321 of record JARACZ010000027.1, on the reverse strand, counting down.
CAGAGCGTTAATGGCTGTAAGAATACGGTCACTAAGGCCACGTCTGACATTTCTGAGGATTGTTTTCCAAGGTTGTTTCAGAAAACATGTGTATCACTATAGTGACAGGTTGTCAGCCTGTCGCCTAAAAATTGTAATACACCAATACTCTCGAGTCCCTTAGTCATCTCTTACGACACCCGCGGGAAGGATGTGGGGTGATGCTATTCTAAGCCGGCATCACACGGCAATATTAAAGATAGAAACACATTTATTAAAGATAGAAAATAAAATATAACGTCAAATTAAGAATTCACATATTACTTCGTTAAATCCTTCCTTACATTTAAGTACATTAAATTGATGCACGAACTAATTTTCCAACAAAAAGGCCATAAAGAAGTGAACTACAACACTTTACCACGCAACGTAAACAATTCAATAACACTTTAGTTCGTTTGAACTAAACTCCGCAGCCGCTCGCTCATGAGCCGGAGGACGCGTAGGAGCCGTAATGAAGAAGTGAACTACTGAACTAAATGAGTGATTCAACTCCGCAGACGCAAAAGAGTCAAATCGCTCTGCTCATCTAAGTGAGTGATTTTTCCCATGTCTACTACCTTGGCCAGTATCGCTCCAAAATCTCGATTACAAGTAAACTTTACAGGTCGAAATACAACACTATCGATTCATTAGTTTCATTCACTCAAAATTCGAATGTCAATGTCATTGTTCAAAGAAATGGGAATTTTTTTTTTTGTTTAGTTCCTAGTCGGTAGCGCTAGGTGCGAATGATAGAAAAGCTCAGCTTCAAAAGATAGGGATAAAATAAAAATTAGAAATTGAATAATTTCTGCTCAATGTTTTATGGCTATTATGATTTACTTTTCTTTGTCTTCGTTTTATTTCTTTGTTTTCTGACTCAGAAGTCCAACTTCGTAACATATTTGAAGTCTTCTGAGTACTCTGTTAGTTAATGTTAATAGGAATTCCTTAATCCTTGTATTGAAATAACTTACGTCTAAGGACCTGTAAAATTATTCGCAAGTTGTAAATTTATACAATTGTAGTTTACAAATATTTAGAAAGACACCTGTAAAAACTGGCTCGATTGTGTTTTTAAAATCAAATTTATGGATTACCACTATGGATTGCCGCTGGTAAGCTACAGGCAGCAGTACTTGTAAATTGTAAAATTGTAGACTGGTTGCTTCATAAAAAGCCTGTAATTGTAAGTTTCATCAGTGTTGCTACTTAATTATAAATTTTAGCGCGATGTTGCCACTTTTTTGCCTGTAGAATTGTAGTTGTAGCTTTGTTGCATAGGCTGGTCGGCCGGCCGTACCGTACCGTCCCCGTCGCTCCACCTGGTGGGGACTACCTGACTTGTTATTGTTCGCTTATAAAAGGGACAGCAGGGGGAGCGACTGGCATTCGGATTCGCCGCCTAGTCGCATGCGCGCTCGGAGGCTTTTGACGACTGCAAAGTGACTCTGCCTACCCACGGTCGTCGCGTAGGGCTCACCGGGGGGGGACGGGGTACTCCAGGGTCTTGCGTCCCGTGGGCGGGCTACGCCTCGCGCGGGCCAGGCTTAGTACTGAAGATGCCGCCGCCTACTGGCCCCCCACCTCCCCGGCGCACCCGAGTGTTCGTCCGTACGAACCCGGGTGCCGCCGTACAACGCGTCCTGGACGTTATGACGCCCATCTCAACGCCCGCGCCCCCGTTGGTGCCGCCCACGCCGGGACCTTCCGTGGCACCCGCGCGCCCCGCTACCTCGCCGCGAGCGGCAGCCATCGTGGCTTCCTTCGCCGGCCCCACCGTTGCCACCGCTGCCTTCTTCGCTTGCGTCTCCTCCGCGCGAATTGAAGACAAGCAAGAAGGAGCCAGCACGGCAAGCAGCCTTGAGAGCCCTCAGGGAGAGGTCTTCCGCCGTGCAGGCAATCGTGCAGAAGCAGCAGCGCGCTGAAAAGCGCACCCCCCCCTCCACCTCACCGACCCCGCCGAGGACACGCACGGTTCCGGCTACGAAGGTCACGCCGCCGCTGTCCATGCCCTTGCTGGACAGCCCGACGCCGCCGACGTCGAGCGCCGCCGCTCCGTCACCCACATACGCGACCGTGTTGACGACGCCTCCGTCACCGAAGCCGCGTACCATTCGCCCGACACCGCCCACGCCCGCCCAGGACGCGGGCAAGAAGACACTGCCGCCTGCACCCACGACTGCTATGAAGTTGACGGGGTGTACGAAGAGGCTGCCGCCGATAGTGGTCGATCAGCTTCCTGAATGGGGCCGCCACTTCGGCAAGCTGAAGGAACAGCTCGGTCACGCGCCAAACGTGCGACCCTACGGGTCCACAGGGTTTAGATTCCTGGCGAAAAGCGAACAGGAATTCCGCGTTTACCAGCGCTACCTTACCGCGTTGGAGGGCTCCGGAACCGGGATTACCTGGTTCGCTTACGCACCCCGGCAAGAGCGACCACTCAAGGTCGCCATAAGAGGCCTTCCGGTCAACACGGACCCGGAAGACATCAAGAAGGAGCTGACCACCCTGGGCTACGAGGTGGACTACGTGCGCCCCATCAAGGCGCGCGGGGGACGCCCAGGGTGCGGGTGCATCTGCTTCGCACAGATGACCCGCACGCCAAACCTCACCCCGGACATCTACAACATCGCCGAGTTGTTGAACATGCCCGGCGTGAAGATCGAGGGATGGCGTGGCAAACAAGGACCGCCACAGTGCCACCGCTGCCAGCAGTTCCGGGAGGGACCGTCCGAACCGTACTAACAAGAAGACGCGTAAATAAACGCTCCGTACCTTAAAAATTAAAACTGTGATCAATAGTGCATAATTCTACAAAAATTCAAAACTTGCAGTTAAATAAGACTTGTATTGTGTGAATAAACTAAATACATACTAATTACAGTGCTCCAAAGTGCCTTAAATCACCAATTTAATAAACATTACACCCACACAAATATAAAATTCTCGCCGGCAAAACCGGATTCGCTCGGCGTAAGTGAATGTCTTGACCTTGAAGCGACAATTCATCGATCGAACCGTTTAAAGTACAAAGCGCATTGATTTGCAACTATAGCGCTATTTCGTCGCTTCTACTCAAGCGCTCGTGGCCTAGCGGTCAGTAAGCTCGGCCGCCGATATCGGGAGTCGAGTTCGATCCTACTATACCAATAAAGTATATTGCATCGTTTTTGCTCCGTCAACTTTATTTTTGTTATTTTTAACTACTGAATTACCGATACCGCTGACCTACTATGCCTCCAATTATCCACGTCTGCGAGGGATGTCTCCAGCCCATTAATCCGGAAGAGCTTATCGTGTGCACAGCTCCAAGGTGCGAAAAGCGACACTACGATATACAGTGCGCGAATCTCAAGAAAGAAAATTTGCGCACTGTTAGAGAAACCTGGGTATGTGCTTTTTGCCAATCAAAAATCCCAAGAGACAATAACAATAGCACCCCTATACATACCGGTTCCATTGGAGGAACAAATAATAGAAACTATAACGATGAACGGAACAACGTTACCCTAGGGCGCGGAGGCAACGCCGCTGTCCGGCGTGAAAAATTGCAGTTTAACAGCAGCCCGCAAGGAAAAAAAGATGACTCTGAGGAGGACCGTTTCGAGGCTCTCCTTAAAGAAATAAAACTACTTCGTGAGGACGTAAACCATTGGAAATCTTATATAAACGGTCGTCTGGCCACCATTTCTGACCAGCTCTCAACAGCCGAAGATAGAATTAGCTCACTCGAAGAACAGCGACAGGAGTGCGTAGTACTAAGATCAGCTGTCTCTCAACTGCAAGAGCAAATTAACACTCAGGCACAAGTTTTCTTGAGCAACGACGTGGAGATCCTGGGTTTGGAGGAGACCGGTAACGAAAATCTCTACCACCTCGCCCTTGTCGCAGCAACAACCATCGGAGTCGAGTTTTCGGAAGAAGACATAGACACAGTTCACCGCGTCGGACCCCGCACCAAAAACACCAACGTCAATGATCCTGACAGTTCTAAACCTAGACCAGTAGTGATGCGTTTTGCTCGCAAAGCCAAGAGGGAGGAATTCCTTAAAAACGCTACACCTCAGAAGGAAAAACCGAAGCCCCAACCGGCCCCAAGACAACAGAGAAAACGAGCAGCCGTCCTTGAAGAGGACAGACAGGTCCTGATACTAGCTATCAGGACCCTCACAGATGTTTTGGCCGCGCTCCGTGAAGGCGAAGACGCGGCCCCCATCATAAGCTCTAGCCTCCAGCGCCTGATGTCGTCCTTCGGCGATGTCACGACCGCCATGGGTGGCCTGGAGGCTAAGGCTCTCAGATAGTCTGCTCAGGTTGGTGCTGTCAAGCACAGCCTGACGTGGCCGTCGCCTGTCCACATCCACTACTCCATGTCGAGTAGTCAGGATCGTGGGCACGCTCGATGAGCCCAGGAAAGCCCGGCATCCGCCGCTTACCGGATTGGACTGCTGCCTCGGGACCCCCACGCGAGAAGGACGAGGCAGCCACACCAGGATACGACCACCAGGAGACGAGCCGCCGCTGGCTGACGGGCACTAGCTGGGCCTCCCCCAATGGGGAATCACCCGGCTGGTACGACCTCGCCGCGGCGTGAAGTCCTCCTGGCACCCGGACATCCATCGCACTTGCCCAAGTGCCCCCCAACGCCCCGCCTGTTTTAGCAGGCGGCGATTTGAGCTCACGCCCATGAGGCCATAGCCTCGAAGGCGTCTCCCCGCCGGCTGCTTCGCAGACGTCGAGAAGAAGACTACGACGACGACTGGCATTCGTGCCTTGGCTTCGGCCCGATGCACATGTCGTAAGAGCACTTCTGAGTGTCTTATTATTGTGCCTAGAATCTTGATTATTGTTAAGTGATTTGTCACTTATTTAATTATCAATTATTGTAAATAGATTTTATTATTATTAGATTCCCGTGCCGAATGGTACTTGGTGCAACGCATATCACTGGCAATACAGCGCGGAAACGCAGCCAGCGTTATGTGCACGTTACAGCTCCGGGTACCATTCAGGGCGGCCTCTTTGACTGAGGCTAAAGGGCTTTGCGGGAAAAGTATGGGGCATTGGTGCCTTTTTTTATTGATGGTCAACGAACGTCACCTTGTTAGATGTGTGAAGTACTTCCATACAAACAATATTTTATAGGACAGCTCAGCTGTCAAGTGTAACCATTACGAGATAAACGCTTCAAAACGTTACAACTGCTTTATATGCAAAACTCCTTTGTTCTAACTGTCAATGAACATCAACCTATTAGTTGTGTAGAGTACTTCCATACAAACAATATTTTGTATGACAGCTCAGCTGTCAAGTGTAACCATTACGAGATATACGCTTCAAAACGTTACAACTGTTTTACATGAAAAACTTATTTGCTTCTAACTGTCAACTAACGCCAACCCATTAGACGTATAGAGTACTTCCATACAAACAATATTTTCTATGACAGCTCAGCTGTCAAGTTTAACCATTACGAGGTATACGCTTCAAAACATTACGCCTGTTTTATATGAAAAACTTCTTTTTTTTAAACTGTCAACGAACACCACCCTACTAGTTGTGTAGAATACTTCCATACAAACAATATTTTGTATGACAGCTCAGCTGTCAAGTGTTACCATTACGAGATATACGCTTCAAAACGTTACAACTGTTTTTGTACGAGCAATAATCGTACATAGGTTTTTAGCTGACGCTGCGGTCTGACTGTGGCCGCCGCGTGTAACTTAGATTTAAATTAGTGTGCAATAAACCAGTGACGGAACAACTTGTCTGTTTCACTTAACCAAACAACCTAACTAATATTGTACATTCACAACTACTAAAAGAACGCACGAGTCTGCAAACTGCGGCCCGTACATCTTTTTGGTCCTTCGAGCCTGGAAGACCTTTTTTGGTCCTTCGAACCATTAGAAGATCTTTTTGGACCTTCTTCAACTACTCAGCGACCTACGGACTAAACTAGTCCTTAGCAACTAAAAAGTGAAGTGTTTGTGACTACTGTGATTCGGATCGGTACATAGGCCTCCCACCAGCGGGTCTCACCTATTGTATTGAGAAGCCGTCTACAGATCACGGTGTGTTTGCATGCACTCACCAGCTAACTACTTCAAGGGTCTAGCAGAACTTGGAGTCAAATTGAAGATTGTAGAAACCTGCAGCTTCAGCAACTAACTAACGAGTGGGTAAACTACCTACAGCTTAATTAACATGTAGGACACCGCGGACCTATCTTCAGAACAGCAAAAACCAACATTAGAAGATATGGCAAGTGAGTTATTCGACAAACTTTTGGAGAAACAAGCCCATTGTTTCGAGAGCATAACCGAATTCGCCCGGAAATACAACGCGGACAAGGTCTCTAGGAAAACATTAAAATATCTAACGGATCGCCTGGAGTCTCTGGAAGCTTTTTGGCAGGAATTTGAAAGTAACCACAAAGTACTGTGCAAAAGCGAAGTAAAGGACGATAAGTATGTTTAAGCTACTCAAACTGCACAATAACTTCAGTACTTCTTGTCAATTCCTAATTACTATAATAGTCTAGTTCTAAGATTAACCATTTATTTTTTATAATAATATTAAGTTGTTCTTATTTTTAAATGCAGCATACATTTCACATAGAAATAGTCTAACTGTGTTAGAATGGGGGCCTGGTGACCTATGATACAGGTTTCATACCGAAACCTAGTTTAGGCGCCAGTCTCACAAGTTGGCTCAAACTGTATTAATAAGTTTTTCATTTTAGTGTATTTTGTTCTTTTATGTGTTCTCATGTACCTAATTCTAATTTGTGAGAAAATAAATGATTTTATTATTATTATTATTATTATTATAAATATTCAAGAAAATATTTTTGACCATGTACAAACTACTTATCAAAAAACTAAGTACGACATCATGTCAAGAAAAATTGATTTATTGACAAAAACGGTGCAAGCTACTTCTGCACAACAAACTGAAGAAAACAACGATCGTTCTGATCAAGAAAATCAAACTAAAAATGAACGTCGTCAGCAGCAACAGCACTCCCAGGAAGAACCTGAAACAGAAAATCATTGGAAATTAGTGCGACAACAACTACAAAACTATAATGCATTTGAACGAGCTATGTCAAAAATTAACTTGGACACGTTAACAGAAAAGTGGGAATTAGAAGACCACCTGAACATCTTAAAAAGTAAGTGGGAAGCTATAGATAAACTCCATTGGGAACTGGATTTTGAGCTTGAAGGTGAAGCCAAGTTGAATCTTAGGAGAGACTACTTTCAGTTGGAAAGAGAATATGACACCACTAAGAAAGCCCTTAACGAAAAAAAATGGTCCAGTGCTCACTATCACAAAACTACGCCAAAATTAGAAATACCAGATTTTAACGGAAACTACAACCAATGGATATCTTTCCGTGACCTATTTACCGAAACTATTCACAGCAACCCCTTGCTTTCTAAATCGCAGAAAATGCAACACCTAAAAACTAAACTAAAAGGTGAAGCAGAAAAACTAATTCAACACCTCACTATCAGCGTTGAAAACTACGACTCAGCGTGGAAGATAATTGAACATCGCTATGATAACAAGCGTCTTCTATATTCGTCATACGTCAACACACTTCTCAACCTTCCAACTATCCAGCAAGCAACTGTCCAAAATATCAAAAAACTCCATGACACTCTGTTGGAATGTCTAAACGGGTTGAAGAACTTGGGACTCGGTATAGAAATCTGGGACCCGCTATTAGTGCATTTAATGCTACATAAGCTCGACGCCACTACCTACGCTGACTACATTCACGACCTTGAAGACCCAAGGGAACTGCCAAAATTACAAGACTTCATCAACTTTCTGGAAGCTAAATTTATGGCATTTGAGGCTATGAAACAAAATCAAAGTACTCAAAAATCTACATCGCCACAGCAAAATACGTACCAACATCAACGTTTTAATTATAAATCAAGCGAACCGAAGTCAATGAACTTTAAGAAGTCAGAAAAGTGGCCAAAGTCATACATCGCAACGATCAAGAACTGTCCACTATGCAAAAAGTTCCATGCACTTATGTATTGTGAAACCTTTCTAGCCATGAGTGAAAAGGACAGGAACAAAACCGTCGCAAAACTGCAGATCTGCAAAAATTGTCTGTTCAACCATGGCGGTACATGCACTAGTAACAAAACTTGTCGACGTTGTGGCAAACCACATCATACAACGCTGCATGATGACACATACAACGCATACAACGATAACATAAGGGAGCGCGACATGGAAAGCAAACAAGTCAAGTCCAGCGCATCTACTTCGTCAACTAAACAAACCAACTGCGCAAGCTGTGATGACGACGATTCATTATTGATAACTGCGCAGGTTATGGTGAAAAACTGGGAAGGCAACTTCGTCACTTTGCGAGCATTTTTGGACCCCGGCTCTGAGGTCAACATCATACCTGAAAACACGGCTCAGAGGCTACGCTTACCTCGCTGCAAATCGAACTCCATCATCTCAGGCATCGGAGATAGCGTCAGCAACAGCAAAAGGAAACTGATACTAGAATGCAAGTCTATACACTCAGACTATACATTCGAAACGGAGGCACTTATTATGCGAAAACTCGTCAAAATGTTGCCCAATACAAACCTAAAAACTGCAAAGTGGGAACACCTTCAAACCTTGAAACTAGCGGATCCAGAGTACAACGTGCCTGGACCGATCGACATCTTACTTGGTGGTAAAATATACGCCAAGATCTTAGAAGATGGACTGCTGCGTCTAGATGTCAACTCGGTAGCACAAAACACTAAGCTTGGTTGGATAATCAGCGGCGCAGTCAAAACTTTCAACTGTATGGTCCTGCAAAAAGACATAGACCATATATCAAAGTTCTGGGAAACTGAAGAAATTTCAAACCAGAATGAACAAAGCGACGCAGAAAACTTCTGTGAACAGTATTACGCTCGAACAACAACCAGAACGCTTTCGGGTCAATACATTGTCAAAATGCCATTGGCAAGCGACCTGGAACATAAACTCGGCAAAACAAGGCCACAAGCATACTCTCAATTTTTACAACTAGAGAGAAAAATGGCCCGCCAAGAACATTTCGCCAAACTATATAAAACGTTCATCCATGAATATCAACAACTTGGCCACATGAAACCAGCCGTCAAGTCAGCAAATAACGAACTTGAAGCATATACGCCTCACCACGGTGTACTACGAGCAGGGTCAACGACCACTGAACTAAGAACTGTCTTCAACTTCTCAATGAAATCATCATCAAAGTACAGCCTCAACGATCTCATGGAAAAGGGGCCTAACCTACAAAAGGACATTTTAACGCTAATTCTAACATGGCGAACTTATAAATATGCGTTAACTGCAGACATCGCTAAAATGTTCCGGGCTATCTTACTACATGAAGATCAACAGTCTTTACAAAAGATATTTTGGAGAGCGTCACCAAGCGATCCAATTCAAGAATGGCAACTCTGTACTGTCACCTACGGAACGAAGGCTGCCCCCTTCCTGGCTATGCGAACTTTACAACAATTAGCCAACGACGAGGGACATGCTTATCCACAAGCTGAAATCGCACTCAGAAACCAATTCTACATGGATGACGTCATAACGGGTCACCATACTATTGGGACGCGAAGACACTGCAAAAACAACTTTACTGCCTACTACAAAAGGGTGGTTTTACGTTACGCAAGTGGGCGAGCAACGAATCAGCTACACTTGAAGGATTGGCTGACAAGCAAAAGATTTGTGATCACATGTTCAACTTCAAAAGTGATGAGCCTACAAAAACACTAGGCCCCGGCTGGAACACAAAAGAAGACAAATTTTGCTTCAACTTGACAATAACTCCGAGTGATAAAACAACTTATACGAAACGAACGCTGTTATCAGAAATCAGCAAGATATACGATCCGCTCGGCTGGATAGCACCTGTAACTATCAAGGCCAAACTACTTTTCCAAAACGTCTGGAGCGAAAACATCAAATGGGACGAAGCTGTTCCTGCAAAAATAGCTACAGAATGGATAAGTCTACGAAACGATTTGATAAACATAAAACACATAAACCTACCAAGATGGATGAACGTGACGTTACAATCACACCCGATAGAACTACACGGGTACTGTGATTCCAGTGAAAAGGCTTATGCATGCACTGTATATAGCCGCATTATAAACGCCGACGGGCAATACGTCATAACGCTATTAGCGGCAAAAACGAAAGTAGCACCACTGAAATAGAAAACAACATTACCACGACTAGAGTTATGTGGAGCACTACTTCTGGCAAAACTTATCGAAAAAGTGAAAATAGCACTTGCCGCCTATCAGCTGGATGTTAACTGCTGGACAGATTCCCAAGTGGTTTTGGCCTGGCTGCAAGGTTCCAACACTAAATGGGACAAGTACATTACAAACCGAACTACTCAGATTACATCGATAATCCCAGCAACGCAATGGCGCTACGTCAATACGAAGGAAAATCCTGCTGACTGCGCAACACGAGGCCTCCTACCATCCCAGCTGATCGACTTTAAACTGTGGTGGGTTGGACCTCAGTGGCTAAACTCTTGGAACAAAAACTCTGAAAGTCAAGAAAAAATTACAACTGATAATGAACGCACTACGGAATGTTGTGCCATACAAAGAAATAACAATTGCGCAACTATAATAAATCAACTACTTGAGCGCTGCAGTAGCCTCACGCGCGTCACACGAAGTCTCGCATGGGTGCTACGTTGCAAAAACGTACTATGTCGTCGAGTCAAACCAACTGATCCTAACTTATCACTCAATGAAATTAATGACCCAACGACGCTTCTTATCAAGACTGTGCAACATTAATACTTTTCTAATGACATAGAAAGTATCACGAAAACTGGAAACGTAACAAACAAGAGCAAGATCCTAAACTTGTCACCCTACATAGATGACAAAGGCCTGCTGAAACTCGGAGGTCGCTTGCATCTCTCTTCTCTTCCTGAAAAAATGAAACATCCGGCCATCCTTCCCCATGATGGACGCCTCACGCGCCTCGTGATCGAACACGCACACAAGCGCACGTTGCACGGAGGGGCTCGCGTTACACTTGCGCAAGTTCCACAAGAATACTGGATCGTCGGCGGTAATCGAGCGACAAAAGCCGTCATACGTTCGTGTGTAACTTGTCATCGATTTAAATCATCCAAAAGTCACCAAATAATGGGAAATCTACCACCGGCTCGAATTACACCCTCTCCTGCTTTTACACACTGTGGAGTTGACTATACTGGAGCCGTGGATGTAAAACTAAACCGTGGAAGAGGAATTCGAACAAACAAAGGATACATTGCCATATTTATTTGTATGGTCACCAAGGCGGTACACATTGAACTTGTTTCCGACCTAACCTCGCAAGCATTCATCGCAGCACTAGTGAGACTATGCTCCAGACGGGGCACACCTAAACATATATATTCGGACAACGGAACGAACTTTAGAGGCGCAGCTAAAATACTACACGACGAGTTCAAACGATACGAAACAATGACGTCATCTGAATTTTTCAACGCAATCAATGAAATGAAGATCGAATGGCACTTTCTGGCACCTCGCTGGCCAACGGCTGCTGGCGTATGGGAAGCCGCCGTTAAATCGATGAAGTTTCATCTAACGCGAGTTATGGGCAACTACAAGTTTGACTTTGAACAACTAACAACACTACTAGCCCAGATAGAAGCCTGCATGAATAGCAGACCGCTCCGTCCGCTTACTGAAGACCCTGAGGATTTAAGCTACCTAACACCGGGACACTTCTTAACTGGAAGGCCTATGATGTCACTTCCTCAAGAAAACTTATCAGAACGTGATCTCGACATACGTAATCGATGGAAGATCATAGAACTAATGCACCAACATATATGGAATCGTTGGTCAAAGGAGTACCTCCACCAGCTGCAAATTAAAAGCAAGTGGTTGAAGCCCACACCCAACCTTGAAAAGGGAGAGTTAGTGCTTGTAAAGGAAGATAACGTTCCTCCAGGGAAATGGGCCATGGGACGTATAGTGGACCTACACCCCGGCGAAGATGGCTAGTGGTCACATTAAAAACGCAAACAAGTACCTTCAAACGACCCGTGACAAAACTATCTCCCCTTCCTAAGAATGAATACAAGGAAGAAACTGCTGACAGCGACAGTGACAATACGTCACCGCATACCACTGCCGATACCACGTCATCGAGCGCTGACGCGACGCCGTCAGTAACACGACCTACAACGTCACGATCATGACGAAGTTCGATGCTCAGTAGTTACGTCACTATGATGCTACTTGCATTATTTACATTATCTACAGCGTGGGCGCAACCAAGCTCCAACTTTAAACTAACGCGTAACTTTTTGGGGATCAATGCTGTCCGCGTCCGTAGGCCAAGCCCTTCATGGTGCTTAGACTCTAAATACCCTACACGTGATCCCTGGGTAGTGCGAAATGGACAGCACTCTCCGGTGGTAGGCTTCGGCCGTGGCTGGTCACCACCCTCTTAACTTAACTAAGCCATGTCGCCAAGCGGTCCCACCGTGTTCCGACATGAAGTTAGGAGTAGCTATCTTGGAGGTTGGGTCTGTACAGTAGTACCTTGCAGCTGTAGCAGTTTTTGTGGAGGCTGATTGTTGCGACATCGAGTGGTTGGCTCTGGAGGGTAGCGGGATCCGAAGCACGGTGCACCGCTGGCTGACCGTAGGAAGTTGGGGGCCCAAGTAGCGGGAAAGCCACCCGTGAAAGGCTGCCCCGCCACCTGACGAAAAATCCCGGGCGGCTCCACCTTGCCGGTTGGCAACCGGATGGGAGGAAAAGGTGGCGACCCCGGGGGGGTTCGGGCGTCCCCGCGGTCTCCAAGTCAACCAACTTTGCGTGTGGTCGTGATCAGCTCTCTTCCCTAGCGTAAAGCATTGCAGTACCTCGTACAACTGCCTTCCTCCTGCCTATTCCCCTACATCAATAACAATGAAAAGTACGAAACGGAAAAAAGTAAAACAGCGGTTGCACGTCCTCCCACTGAAAGTGCACTTCTCAAATATTCGAGGTCTGCACTCAAATATCAATCCTGTCCACCATCATCTTGAGACCGATAAACCGCATCTGCTGTTCTTCACTGAGACGCAGATCAGATGTCCGACTGACGCGGCATACCTCAGCTATCCTGACTACACATTGGAACACAAGTTTATGTCCCGGGCTGGAGTCTGCGTGTATGTTCGCGACGACATCTGCGTCAAGCGTCTCAAAAATCTCGAGGCACCTAGTTTTTCCGTTTTGTGGGTACTGGTCGACACTGGAGTAGCCAAAAATATTTACGCATGTGTCTATTTTAGCGATAAAAACGGTACTAGGGGGGGGAGAGTTATTGAGACGATCACTCCATGGTTAATGCACATTTATTGATCTTAAACTATGGCTTATATACTAATCTTACAATGACGCAAATCACGTAGAGAGGTGATATCTGTAGCTAGCTCTCTACGTGACAAACGTGTAGGAATTGCTGATGTTGCTTCCGCAACAGTACTCCCCCCTTTTGAAGGAAAAACTCAAAAATATTACGACTCCATAAGAAGATAAAAATAACCTAACAAAAACATGTAGGTAGGTACGTGCTGAATTGACTCGCCGCCGTCGTCGATTGGAAAGCGTCGCTGATCAAGCAGATTTGCCGTGACTCCGTGTTTTGCCAACTTGCATTAATTTCTTGGAGTAGTAGTAGTAACATTGACCTTGCTGCATATTTCATTGTCATTATGGATGCGTCGCGTTGCTTAATAAAATGATACTGAGGGAAAGTTTCGTCCTCGTATCTTGGCGTGCTCCAGTCCGGACCGTGGACGAGCGAAAATACTCCAGCTCCTTTTCAATTAGGGCGAGTTAAATCTCAGCTGACTGTCCGCCTTTTGCTGTAGTAAACATGACTACGCAATTTCGAGTGGCGGCGGCGCTGTGTCAGGGAAGTGCGGTGCGCTTGCGACGATAATAATTTCTTCACAATTCTTCAGAATTTGTAGCTTTTCGACGATATGTAGGTTCTGTGACGAGAGTGAACGTAGCGATTGCAGCATGTGAATTTTACAGCGAGTGTGCGGCGCGGTATGGGACGACTATAGGTAGGCAGGCGATACTTTTCCTTCTTCTGTTGTTGTTGGGTAACTAGATTCCTGTCTGAAGTGGTGCATTGGAGTGACAGTCGATGAAATAAAATCAGACAGGCGACATTGCGTAGTTCATTGTTGTGTCGTCATCGTGTTCATCGTGCGTCGTGCGGCTGGCAGTGAATGCAGGCGAGCAAACTTCGGTGCGCTGGAGCAGGGCGCGTAGCTGCTATTTCAACCATGCAGAGTCCAAAACTTCGGGTGCGTCGACGAAGTGTTGTGGATCAGTAGCAGTGTGCCGCGTCGGTAGGCGAAGAAACAAACTTTCAGCTAAGGGCGGTGCGTATAAAATTGCTGCGATGAAACCGCGTCTTCAGCGTTGAAGGTTTTCTTGATCCCGCCGTAGCCCGTGACGTCGTGACGACTATGATGCGAACTGATGAGTATGTTGACTCCAAATTCTTGAGGTAGACAGCGCAGCAGCGTGGCCATCACTGAAGGCTGCCATGTTCCTTGCGGGGTCACCACTTTGGCGATAAAAAACGGTACCCGTGGGGGGAGAGTTATTGAGACGATCACTCCATGGTTAATGCACATTTATTGATCTTAAACTATGGCTTATATACTAATCTTACAATGACGCAAATCACGTAGAGAGGTGATATCTGTAGCTAGCTCTCTACGTGACAAACGTGTAGGAATTGCTGATGTTGCTTCCGCAACATCTATCGTTCACATAGTGGAGATACGGAGACAACCAAACTTTTTCAACACCTTAGTGAAGCTGCTGATGAGGCTCTGCAAAGATACCCGTCGGCGCAGCTAGTCATCCTGGGGGATTTTAATGCCCACCACAAAGAGTGGTTATTCCCATTCCAGGAGACCGATCATGCTGGGCGAGAAGCGCGCAAATTTGCACTTTCTCTAAATCTCTCCCAGCTTGTCAGCTGTGCGACTAGGGTTCCAGATGTGGAGTCACATACAGCCAACTGCTTAGACCTTCTGCTGACTACCGATCCAGACCGATGCTCAGTGTCAGTTGTTGCTCCACTAGGCTCATCTGACCACTGTCTGGTGAAATCCGTATCCGTATATTCCCCTTGGGCCCTTGTGGTAAGAGACGGGTGTGGCGATACAAGTCAGCAGATTGGGATGAAATGCGCCACTTCTTTGCTTCGTATCCTTGGAAGGCCTGCTTTTCTACAGGAGAATCGTCGAGCTGCGCAGTTGCTATAACGGAAGTTTTGCGTCAAGGTATGGAGTATTTTATACCGTACTCCGACATTCCTACCGGTAGCAAAGCTCGCCCATGGTTCAATGCAGACTGTAACCGCGCAGAGGCGTCTAAACAGACTGCTTTCCTAGCCTGGGCTGATGCTCGACTGCGCAAAGCTCCGAATACTCGAGACCTGAAGAAAGCCTATAACAAGGCCTCTAAATTAAGCAAGAAGGAGTTACACAGAACACGCTTCAGGCACATCAGTAGCGTAGGCGCTAAGCTTGCCTCATATCCAGCTGGAAGTAAGGCATTCTGGTCTCTTGCAAAAGCAGTTGAGACCAACTTCTGTCAGCCCACTTTACCGCCGCTGCAGAAACCTGACGGTTCACTTGCCCACACTGCAGAGGAAAAAGCGAATCTCTTTGCCTACCTCTTTGCAGAAAACTCGCGTCTTGACGCCGCAGGTACTATTCCACCAACTTTACCTCGAGAAGACTGCTCTATGCCGGCCGTCTGTATTCACCAAAAAGAGGTACTTAAAGTCCTGCGGAATCTAGATGTTAACAAAGCAAGCGGCCCTGACGGTATTCCTGCAATTGTTCTGCGAAACTGTGCGCCTGAGTTGTCTCCGATATTAACACGTCTGTTCCGACTGTCACTAGAGACTGGCGTGGTTCCCGAATCGTGGAAGCTTGCAAACGTGCAACCTGTGCCCAAAGAAGGAAGCAGCTGACCCTGCGAATTATAGGCCCATATCGGTCACCTCCATACTCTGCAAGACTATGGAGCGTGTACTAAATAAAAGACTCCTGGGCTACCTCGAGGACAACGATCTTCTGAGCGATCACCAATACGGATTTCGTCCTGGGCGATCCACAGGTGATCTCCTCGTGCATGCCACCCACCTATGGAGCGAGGCTATCGAGAGAAATGGCGAAGCCCTCGCTGTGTCTCTGGATATCTCAAAGGCATTTGACAGGGTCTGGCACGCAAGCCTTATTAGCAAGCTGCCCGCCTACGGACTACCTGCTGATCTTTGCAACTGGATCTCTGACTTCCTGAGGGGACGGTCGATACGAGTGGTCCTAGAGGGCCGCTCCTCGGACCAACAGGCCATAGATGCTGGAGTCCCTCAAGGATCAGTTCTGTCTGCAACACTATTTCTGCTGCATATCAACGACATGCTGACGCCCGACACCTTTGGGTACGCAGATGATAGCACGGTTGTTGACAGATACCTGTCCGGTGCAAGGGCCAGCAGTGAAACCACCCAGTCTTGTCGAGAGTCCATAGTCCAACATCTGAACTCTTCACTCAAGGCAATATCCGAGTGGGGTGATGCCAATTTAGTGAAGTTTAATGCATCAAAGACACAGGCTTGTCTATTCTCGGCTAAACGGAGTCCCTTCACACTTACTCCGACTTTCCGAGATGTATCCATACCGATTTCTGACCACCTTGATCTTCTTGGCATGACTCTTACGTCAGACCTGAACTTTGGACGCTACATAGAATCTTTGGCCACGACTGCAGCAAAAAAGCTTGGTATCCTCTCAAAGGTTAGGCGCTACTTTGCACCAGAACAGCTTCTACAACTATATCAAGCTCAAGTTCGATCTTGCATGGAGTATTGCTGCCACCTTTGGGATGGATCTGCCAAATACCAACTGGCCGCCTTAGACTCCATTGAAAAACGCGCCAAGAAGCTCATAGCAGACGAAGCACTGGTTGAGACTAAGTTGCAGAGCCTTGAGCACCGTCGTAAAGTAGCATGCATGTCGGTATTCTATAGGATACATTTCGGAGAGTGTGCTCAATCACTCCACGACCTCATCCCCCTTCCCCATTCCATCTCCGGGGATTGAGGCGCCGACTGGGGTTCCACCCTTATGTTGTAGATATACCTCTGATCCGCACTAAGCGTTTCGCTTCAACTTTTATCATGCGTACGGCTAAAGAGTGGAATTCCCTGCCGGCGGATCTTTTTCCGGACCAATATTACTTGGGCCTTTATAAGGCAAGAGTGAATAGGCATTATCTAGGCAAGCATGTACCATCTTCGTCTGCATCTCCACTTACCACCAGGTGAGATGGCAGACAAATGCGGGCCTATTACTTATAAAAAAAAAAAAAAAAAAAAACGCCCATAGAAGGCAACCGTGCAATTTATTAAGAGAGGATACTTTAACGGTATCGGAAACTTGGCACGGACTCTGTTCGGTGTACTTGATGAAGAGTTTGCCAGAGCAAGACATCGAAACCATACAAGCAAACGAAAACTACTTATTAGATCTGATCAAAAATCAAACAAGCATCGTAGAAGCTGAAAACGAAATTATCAAAAATAATGAACCCTTCATGAAACAGCAACTACAGTCAATTCATGGATACATCCAGAAAAGTAGCAATCAACTCGCCCAAATAACTCACAGGGTTGAGATAATGCCCACGATGAACGACTTTAACGCAGCATCCTTAACTGCTTCATTGATCTTGGCAAACCTGAAAAGAACACAAGATATGCTACTAAACACCATGACGAACCTCTATAATGGACACTTCGATTACCATCTCTTCGCACCGAAGCAACTAGTTCTACAGCTGCATATGATCTCGGCGAAAGTAGCAAAAGGCCTATCATTGCCAGTTAAAGACAACAATATTGAAGATAACATTAGAGAAATTTACCAACTGCTATACGTGAGAGCGCGCATTACATCGTCATTTTTACTTTTGGAGGTTCACATCCCATTAACAAGAGATGACGAGTATAAAATCTATCGTCCAATTGCACTGCCCATGAACATAGAAAACGAAAAACACACTTCGGTATTACTGAGTTCGTCATACATTGCTGTTTACTTGAAGAGCAATGAATATCTAACACTGGAAGATAGAGACTTGAGTCGCTGCATACAAACTAATGCAGAGCCTGCGTAACAAGCACGCGCCGTGTGAAGTACAAGTATTTAATCAACAGAGAAACAAATTAAACTGTACTACAACAACTAAAACTTGTACTGACACCTGGAAAAAACTCCACAGACAAAATGAATGGCTATATACCTGCTGTAATCATTCATGCCAAGCAAGAATACTATGTGAAGACAGAATTTCAACTGCCAAGCTGTCAAACGTTGGTATTTTGGATCTAGATGAGGGCTGTATTCTACAAAACAAAGACACTACAGTTTTTGCCTATAATCACTTTGGCAACAAACTTGAACTTAAACTAGATGTCCCAAAGATACCGGACCTGACCGATCTGAAAATAAATGAACTGCTTCAGATAAACTATACTGATTTAATGCCACATCCTTTAACCATCAACGTGGAAAACAATCATGAAAACATAGATGCCAAGCTGAAACAATTGAAACAAAACGAGCACCTACCGAGAGACTTGAGCTCCCACGATATACATCAATATTCGATTCTCTATTCGTTAGTGGGAGGACTTTTGATAGCTGGCATATATCTAACGGTAAGGCGCTGCAAAGGAAGGAAAGAAAACACAGACACAACGAGCAACAGCAACGAACATCAACGTCGGGAACCCCGCGCCGCCGCCCGCGCGCACCGCGAGCGTGACGTCATCGAGCCGCAGCCGCACGAGAACATCGAGATGCGCGCCCGAGAAATAAACTGCGACGTGTGTGTCCGTCAATCAAGAAGCCTGATGAACGCTTCTCTATTGAACCTCTCTGATTATTGAACTTTTAACTTCATCCCCTTCCTTTCGCCCTCCCAGCATGTACGAGCAGTAATCGTACATAGGTTTTTAGCTGACGCTGCGGTCTGACTGTGGCCGCCGCGTGTAACTTAGATTTAAATTAGTGTGCAATAAACCAGTGACGGAACAACTTGTCTGTTTCACTTAACCAAACAACCTAACTAATATTGTACATTCACAACTACTAAAAGAACGCACGAATCTGCAAACTGCGGCCCGTACAGTTTTAAATGAAAAACTTCTTTGCTTCTAACTGTCAACTAACGCCAACCCATTAGACGTGTAGAGAACTTCCATACAAACAATATTTTCTATGACAGCTCAGCTGTCAAGTGTAACCATTTCGAGATATACGCTTCAAAACGTTACAACTGTTTTATATAAAAAACTTATTTGCTTCTAACGGTCAACTAACGCCAACCCATTAGATGTGTAGAGTACTTCCATACAAACAATATTTTGTATGACATCTCAGCTGTCAATTGTAACCATTACGAGATATACGCTTTAAAACATTACGACAGTTTTATATGAAAAATGTTTTGAAGTGTACATCTCGCAATGGTTACACTTGACAGCTAAGCTGTCATACAAAATATTATTTTTATGGAAGTTCTCTACACAACTAATAGGGTAGTGTTCGTTGACAGTTTAAAAAAAGAAGTTATTCATATAAAACAGGCGTAATGTTTTGAAGCGTATACCTCGTAATGGTTACACTAGACAGCTGAGCTCTCATACAAAATATTGTTTGTATGGAAGTACTCTACACGTCTAATGGGTTGGCGTTAGTTGACAGTTAGAAGCAAAGAAGTTTTTATATAATACAGTTGTAACGTTTTGAAGCGTATATCTCGTAATGGTTACACTTGACAGCTGAGCTGTCATACAAAATATTGTTTATATAGAGGTACTCTACACATTTATCAAGACGGCGTTCGTTGACAATTAAATTTTGAAAGGCACCAATTTTACTCATAGCCCTTTGCTATCTTGTTTATTTTGACATTATAAATAAAATCAGTAGGTTTGCAGAATCACTTGAAACTTCGCAGGAATGGTGCTTAGGTGATACGAAATATAACTGTTTTTGTTTGATTCGAAAATTCAAAATAGTTCAAAAGTTATAGACATTGGAAGTTGAACGAAAATTAAAATGTACGCTAAAGCGCGCGTTTCGCGTGTGACGTCATTGGATAGGTCCCGCCGCCGCCGTCACCGCCGCGCCAGCTCACCATCCGCTTAACTACCAACCGCGCGGAATATTTAGTAGTTATTTAATTAAAAACATGAAAGAAGGATTTCAAAAAGCACAATCAAATAACTTGCATAGAGCGGACGGTTTGATGGTGTCTCAATATTTTCAAAAAATGCCGATTTTGTTGCCGCTGAAATGCGAGGAGTAAGAATGAAAAAGTAAGTAAATGCCGCATTTGTTCAAGCACATATCACATGATATTTATTTATTGTTTCCCATTGAACGCGTTACAATACAATTATAGGTAGGTTCCTTAGAGGGTAGGTACACCTACTGTAAGAGCAAATAGGTAGGTATCTTACCTATATGTAAGTAAGTTTGTAGTATGTTATTCGGATCGGGACAGTAGGTACCTACTGTGGTACCTACCTATTATTCTTTTCTTTTAACAAAATTTAACCTAGGTACGATCACGGTACGATATGTGTTAACACAAGATTTCATTTTGATCTTAGAAGGATAAAAAAACGATAAACTTCATTTTTATTACCTACCAAACCAACACGCGAAAAATACGTGTCATGTACCTATCTACAAAATAAACAACATAAATATTACTTACATCGAAGTGATCTTCACAACAATAAACGCTACTTTTGTTGCTGGGCGGATTAATAACATCCCCAGTGTAATAAAATCAGAGGAAAAAGACTTGCGGTTTAAATCCAAGTTAAAAAATGATCTAACCCAAAAGTGTTATTACTCTCTACAAGAGCTTTTTGATGATAAGTAGGTAGATACCTACCTAAAATTTATTTATTTATTTATTAATAGCCTAGATGATCCCACTGCTGGGCAAAGGCCTCCCCCGCGGTCTTCCACTTATTGCGGTCGTGTGCAACCTCGGTCCATTCTTTTAAATGGGCAACGAGATCGTCACGCCATCTTTTTCGGGGTCTACCTCTACCTACCTAAAATAAAAAATAAAAAATGATAATAATAAAATAGTTAGTAAATGATGTATAAATAAAAAAAAATTGGTTAAGTAGGTAATAAGTTACGTATTATAGTTATAAAATTAAATATAACTAACCCTTAACTTAGTTTAAAGAATTAAACTTTGTAGTGCCCTACCAGGGTTCATGTTGGAACAATACTGTTAAATAAGACCTATAATATGTAAACACATGAAACAATAAAGAACTGATTACTGGTTATTTCTTTTGATAGCTCGCATCCATTTTTTACGTGTTTTGATCTCAAATGGGTCTTTGAAAAACTTTTCTGGCGTACTGACTGTTGTCGACACACATTTCGGGACTATGCACTATTTGTAAGTCTTTTTATCTGACATGTCTCGACGTTCCGCGGCCGACGAACAACAGACAACAAAGTAAGTCGGCGGCCGGTGGCGGCGGCGGCGCGGGCGCGGCGCGAAGTGATTCGTGTCTAGTGACAAATGCGAGCGCGGTCGAGCGTTTCTAGCATACATAAAAAAAAATATCTCGGAAACTACTTATCGCATTTAAGTAACTCTTTCGATGACTTTTATCTTATTTTATACACTATACAGGAAAAATAAAAATAAAGCAAACCAATCTTATTCATTGTATTGTATGTTGACATATTTTATTTATGAAATAAAATCTTATTATTATAATGCTAACCCTGACCCCAACTCTATATATATTAAAAAATCATAATAAATTATAATAATAATACAAATGAATAATAATATGGCCGGCCTAATAAGCCGAGATTTAAGGCACTTACAACACCATATAATAAACTATATGTATATTTTTTGATAAGTATATTTTTTATAATATATTTGATATTTATTTTATAAATTTTCGTATACTTATATTTATTATATATATTTTTTATATTATATTTATTTATATATATACATTTTTATATATAAATAGAAATGGTATCTCGGAAACGGCTCTAATGATTTTCTTGAAAAGTCGTATATAGGGTTGTTCTGGGGCGATCTAAATATGTTTTAATACCCATAAATCACTCAGAACGGCAAAATAAGCCGAATAAAAGGACGCTGTTTAGCATTTGTGTACTAACCCACACAAATTGAGATTTTGGACTATGAATGCAGTTCTATGCGTCTTAAAATAAGCTTTCAGAATCTTTAACTCATGTTATAAAAAAATATTTTATTAATTAGATAATCCCCTAAAATGGTTAATGCGTAATTCACGTCACCGTTATTTAATTTTGCAATAATGTCCTATACACATACACTCTTGTTGCAAAAAAACTATCTGGGAATTTCAAAAAAGCAATAATGTACACACATCAAAAAAAGTTTGTGATCAGTAGCAAAAGCAGGTGTATTTTATGAAATATAAATTATTTATAGAAAGTGTTTATATTTTATTTTTTTATAACGAAAATGCACTAAGTAAATAAAAAAAATATTATTCATTATTTATTTTTTTAAAACAAAAGTTAAGAAATGCAATTTTAGCTGAAATTTGATGTAATGATAAAATTGAATTAAGGAAAAAATAAACAAAATTTATTACGAATAGATTAATAGTTAGTATAAAATGTCTCCTCCTCTGGCTCGCACACATGCGGAAACTCTTCTGGGCATGCTAAGAATTAAGTTATCCGGCAGTTCTTGTGGTAACCTGTCCCACTCTTCAATAGCAGCTGCTCTGATTTCTGCCACTGTTTGAGGAGGTGGCTGACGATTCCAAACAGATCGCTTAAGAGCGTCCCACGCATGCTCGATCGGGTTTAAGTCAGGTGAGCCGGCAGGCCAGTCTAACCGGGTGATGTCGTATTGCTGGAGAGCAGCATCAACACGTCCGTTTCGATGTGCGGGCGCATTATCATCTACCATTATGAATTGGCGCCCTAGGTTGATGCGGAATGGTCTGACGTATCCATCGATTGCAATCATTTTATACATAGCTCCAGCCATGGTGCCTTGATACGGAATTAAGGGCGTCCTAGCCCCAATCATTATACCGGCCCAAAATTATACCCTGCGAATTATAGGCCCATATCGGTCACCTCCATACTCTGCAAGACTATGGAACGTGTACTTAATAACAGACTCCTGGGCTACCTCGAGGACAACGATCTTCTGAGCGATCGCCAATACGGATTTCGTCCTGGGCGTTCCACAGGTGATCTCCTCGTGCATGCCACCCACCTATGGAGCGAGGCTATCGAGAGACATGGCGAAGCCCTCACTGTGTCTCTAGATATCTCAAAAGCATTTGACAGGGTCTGGCACGCAAGCCTTATTAGCAAGCTGCCCGCCTACGGACTACCTGCTGATCTTTGCAACTGGATCTCTGACTTCCTGAGAGGACGGTCGATACGAGTGGTCCTAGAGGGCCGCTCCTCGGACCAACAGGCCATAGATGCTGGAGTCCCTCAAGGATCAGTTCTGTCTGCAACACTATTTCTGCTGCATATCAACGACATGCTGACGCCCGACACCTTTGGGTACGCAGATGATAGCACGGTTGTTGACAGATACCTGTCCAGTGCAAAGGCCAGCAGTGAAACCACCCAGTCTTGTCGAGAGTCCATTGTCCAACATCTAAACTCTTCACTCAAGGTAATATCCGAGTGGGGTGATGCCAATTTAGTGAAGTTTAATGCATCAAAGACACAGGCTTGTCTATTCTCGACTAAACGGAGTCCCTTCACACTTACTCCGACTTTCCGAGATGTATCCATACCGATTTCTGACCACCTTGATCTTCTTGGCATGACTCTTACGTCAGACCTGAACTTTGGACGCTACATAGAATCTTTGGCCACGACTGCAGCAAAAAAGCTTGGTATCCTCTCAAAGGTTAGGCGCTACTTTGCACCAGAACAGCTTCTACAACTCTATCAAGCTCAAGTTCGATCTTGCATGGAGTATTGCTGCCACCTTTGGGATGGATCTGCCAAATACCAACTGGCCGCCTTAGACTCCATTGAAAAACGCGCCAAGAAGCTCATAGCAGACGAAGCACTGGTTGAGACTAAGTTGCAGAGCCTTGAACACCGTCGTAAAGTAGCATGCATGTCGGTATTCTATAGGATACATTTCGGAGAGTGTGCTCAATCACTCCACGACCTGATACCCCCTTCCCCATTCCATCTCCGAGGATCGAGGCGCCGACTGGGGTTCCACCCTTATGTTGTAGATATACCTCTGATCCGCACTAAGCGTTTCGCTTCAACTTTTATCATGCGTACGGCTAAAGAGTGGAATTCCCTGCCGGCGGATCTTTTTCCGGAACAATATAACTTGGGCCTTTTTAAGGCAAGAGTAAATAGGCATTATCTAGGCAAGCATGTACCATCTTCGTCTGCATCTCCACTTACCACCAGGTGAGATGGTAGACAAATGCGGGCCTATTACATATATAAAAAAATGCGTACTAATCCGCGTTTCGTCAACAAAGAGGCAGTTCTGCCAAATGCTTTCGTCCTCAATTTCTTCATTTTGACGGAGCCTAGCCCATCGCAATCTGCGCCGTTTCCGTTGCTGTGAGTTCAAAGGTGCTCGCCAGGATCTCCTTGCTCGTAATCCAGCTTGGTGTAAGCAATTTCTAATTGTTTGGGTGCTAACTTCGCGACCGGTGGCAGCTCGCAGTTCTGCTTTTATTTTAGTAGCGTTCATTGTTGGGTCACGGGCAGCCAGTAATCTGATATAGCGCTTCTGAATTGCAGTAAGCACAGTTGGGCGACCACTGCGAGGTCGGTCAGCTAAATCTTCCATGCCCCGATACCTCTGCAACGTGGTCACCACGCAGGCTTGGGATACATTAACTCTGCGTGATATTTCCCTCGTGGAATAGCCTTCTCCACTTAAAGTTAGGATTCTGGCTCGTAAAACTTCTGTTAATCCTCTCGGCATCGTTACCAACTACACTTGTTGTGAATAAATTGAAAATATCGTAATTTGCGACTAAGTCAGATTTCTGAATGGTAGCAAGCAAGGGTTGATAGTCTTTTTATATGAAAAAAACATTTGAATTACGAAATTGTTTATATTTAAATTTCATATTTTTAAATAAGGAATCAAAAAATAAAAAGTGATTGAGTTTTATTCTTTCACAATAAAAAATATTACCACTTTTCCAAGTGATCACAAACTTTTTTTGATGTGTGTATTATTCTTTAAGATGTAACAGTTAATTTAAGGTAGGTGATCTCATAACTATAATAAAGCTGATTTTCAAAGATTTATGGTACATTTTTCTCATCTCAAAATCCCTGTAAATTATTTAGCAATAATGTTGTAAGCCACATAGTACTTAATTGCTTTTTACAAAGTAGGATGTTGGTATTTCGCAATAACAGTTTTTCGTCTTTATTTCAATAAATATTTATTCAAAACATCAATTACATACATTACTTAAATAAGGACATTTAGACGCACCTGGTGATACTAAATAGTATGAGCTTACGTTCAGGGAGACCGCAGGAAAACTAAATGTCTTTGAAAAACTTCGAAGGCTCGTAGCTTAATTTGTTCCGGGTGTGGGTTGGTACATAAATGCTAAACAGCGTCCAAAAACACGTTGCATTTTGTGTGGAGAAAGTACCGCTATTTTGTCACTCAACAATCAGCGGGGGCAGCTCAGTTGGTAGACTGCTTGCCTATAAATCAATGGAGCTCGAGTTCGAATCCTAACCTCAACATCTCTTTTTCATTTTTATTTTTGCTCGTTTATTTGTACAATAATATTTTATTTTATGCACTATATATTTTTTGTTAAAATATTTCTATTTTATGTGTTCTACTCGTCAAACTGAACAAATATGGTAAAACCACGTTATTCAAGACATGGCCCGTAATGTAGTAGTTTTCAAAGTTTCCGACAGATGGCGTTATACATAATTATTGCATAATGGCTTTATCGGGTTTACGTGCGGAATAATAACTAGGTGAATATGTGAATATTAGATATGTAGTGTAAGAAGCAAAATAAGTTTTTGGGGGCGATACATCCGAGCTAGGCTCGGTTAACCAGGTACTTAATTTTAAAAACTGTTGGTGATCCGATAAAAAGTCTCCCTCTCTCTAGAGAGAGAGATGTAAAGTTATTAAATAATTGTTAGGTAACTGCACTTCAAAGATAGCCACAGCTGGCATAGGAGCTCAAGATGATTTGATACGAATATACAATTGTTATTATTTTGACCCTGCGTTTGCTTAACATACCACTATAGACCTTTGATATCCAATCTACCATAAGGGACACATATGCCAAATGGAATATCTAAAAAAAAAAAAAATGACAGTGAAATTGTTTGAAACAGTGCCTTTTATATTTTGGAATGGTTGTGATGATGCTGTCTTGCCGGGAGCGGCGGACTATCATTGATATTTCAAGGCTGCTATTGAGAATTTGCCCGGCCGATTGCTCATAATAGCGTAACTTGACCTTCACACTCGATAGCGATACACGCATCTACGGGCGCGCACTGACAGTTACGATTGTAGCAGAGTAAAACTTCTGCGTCCACATCCTTCCCAAACCACCTGTACTTTCACGAATCATTTCAAATTGGAAATTGGAATGTCCTCACACGTATTTTCTGACTTTTGACTCAGTCTAGATCAATCGTCGAGCAGGAATGCTCACAGCAAATAAATAAATAACGTCTAATATCTTTATTCTATTGTATTCTGTATTAACGTGAGAAGTAACTAAAGTGAAAATAACAAGTGAAGTTTACGTGTGAAGAGTTCTCTTATAGTCACAAAAATATAAGGGAAACCCTCAAAGAGGTACTATTTACCACTCTACCTGTTTTCCTAGCTCATTAATCCCTATCCCCTCTATCATCAGTGCTAACCAAGTTATTATTGTTCTAGGGTTTCTTTTCCTACAAAAAATTTTTTGAAGTCTCAAGAGTCCTTTTATTGTTTTGTGGCACTCCCAAATGCCACACGATGGTCGTGTCGTAACAACATCTGACCGAATATTTTTTACATAATGGACCAACCAATTTCCGGGACCTTATAATTTAAATAAAGCGACATCTTTTGACCGGAATACTATGAACAATCATTGAGAAACATATGGGATTAAAACAATTGGGTTCTAATTACTTCAATGAAGCTTGGAAGGTCCAGAGTTTCACCAAAGATGACACCAGTGGTATGATTCGATTTTAATCTTTTATTTCAATATATAAAAGGTAAAACTTATTGGTCATAGATCAATGCACAGGCAAAACCCTTGGGACTAGAAGCATGAAATATGGCATGCGTATTCTTTAAGCAACGTAGGCAAACGATAAGAAAGGATTTTTCTAAATTCGACCCCTAAAGGGGTAAAACAGTGGATGAAAATTTGTATGAAACTTTTTATTCCTTAGATATAATTATTTGCTTCTAATTTCGTAATTAGGAAGAACTTTGAAAATAAAATTATACATATACATACTTATGTTTCGCAGCTTCATTCCTAGCGATTTACTTAGTTTACATATTGTAGATGCGTTCCCACGCTTCAGCCTAGCACGGATATTGGCCCCACTAACCCTACCTCGACTCAGGGCGGGACTGCTCGGTCGGTCAGCTCGTAATTTTTGTTTATATTTCTTATTTTTTATATTTTGTGCAATGGGATGGGATAAAATACGAATACATGAAATTTAAAACAAATTGTTTCGGGAGGGTGTGTATAAATCGCATCGAATGAAGCTGCTCACATAATTGTGATCGAATTTCACTTACAGGTAAGTTCGTTTGATCTTCAAGTATATCACGCCTTTATCCCTTGCGGCGTAGGCAAATAAAATTACGACGACCGATGTGGCGCAGTGGTAGTGCGACTGCCTTTGACGCAGAAGGTTCCGGGTTCGATTCCCGGTGGGTCACTCACAAAGTTGATATTTATCACTTTGTGAATTTGTTCCCAGTCTGGTTAGGACATTGCGGGCTGAACCACCCGATTGTCCATAAGTATGATGGTATACAATACGTGGAAGAACTAACAAGCATATCGCCTCGAGTCGCCTATCTAGTTATGCGATTAAATAAGAGATACACCCTCAAAATCATCCAAGTCTATGCACCAACCAGCAAGAGCTCAGATGAAGAAGTTGAACTTTTTTACGATGACATCTTAAGAGCTATGAATAAAGCGCAAAGATCACACTACCTTTTAATTATGGGTGATTTCAACGCGAAGTTAGGGAAAAGGCGTGCAGGTGAAACCTATATTGGGCCACACGGTATCAGCAATCGAAACCCCCGTTGAGAAATGCTAATGAACTTCTTAGAAGAAAACCGACTGTTCGTCATGAATACCTTTTTTCAGAAAAAGGTAAAGCGAAAATGGACACGGGCTGGCCCAGGAAGGCTTGTTAAAAATGAAATTGATTTTCTGCTCACTAATAACAAAAACATAGTCACCGACGTAACTGTTCTCAACAAGTTCAAGACAGGAAGCGACCACAGGTTAGTACAAGGTGCCATATCCATCAACACAAGGCTAGAAAGGAACAAACTCGTAAAGAGAGGACTTCAGAAAGTGTGTGTACCTGCAGGAATCTGCGAATCTTATGAAAAAGCGTTGAAAGAGTCCTTACAACGCTCGGTTGCAGAGCACTTTGATGACAGGCGAAATACGACCGATTCACAGAGGGAATAAAATCTGTTGCTAAATCCCACTTCACGAGTGATACGAGACCGAAACGCTGGTGCGTCTCCCAAGAACCCCAAGATTTGATGGAGGAACGCAGGAAAGTGGCAGCTGATGACTTTAATGGCAATGCCCATCGAGAGCTATCACGCAAAATAAATAAAGTTTTCAAGCGTGACGTTAGAAAGAGAAACACTGATGAAATTCTCAAAATTATAGAGCAAAATAAGGGCATGAAAGTGTTTTAAAGATCCAATGCATCTAACCAGATAACAGTTTTGCAGAAACAAACCGGAGAGCTAACGTCCAATGCGCTTGAAATACAGGCTATCACTGAGCAATTCTATAAAGATTTGTATTGCTCGAGTATCCCTGAACCTGTTCGCGACGATCGAAAAACGTGCTCCTCTGATTCGTCACTATACTGAGGAAATCCCCGAATTCAGTGCAGTCGAAATAAGGAGAGCATTTAAAGAAAGCAGTTAAAGAAAAATAAGGCACCAGGAGAAGACGGAATCACAATAGAATTGCTCAAAGCGGGAGGTAGTGCCATTGGGAAAGAGCTGATGCTACTTTTTAATGAGATACTGTTTACAGGAGAAGTTCCTAAGGACTGGACAAGCAGCATAGTTGTGTTATACCATAAGAAAGGCAACAAAGCGGACTTAAACAATTACAGACCAATATCGCTGCTGACTACAAAGTATTCTCCAGAGTTTTGACCACGCGGCTGGCAAGCAGATTGGATGACCAACCTAGAGAACAGGCAGGGTTCAGGAAAGGGTTTGGAACCATAGACCACATATTTACCATGAGACAGATCATACAAAAGGCTGAAGATTATAACTTGCCTCTGTACCTGGGATTTGTGGACTACGAAAAGGCTTTCGACTCTGTGGAACACTGGGCTGTAACGAGATCTCTCCAAAGGTGTCTAATTGACGATCGGTACATCCAGATCTTGAAGAGCTTGTACAAGGCAGCAACAATGACTATACAACTAAAAAACCATACCAACCCAATCCGGGTTGAAAAAGGTGTACGCCAAGGCGACGTGATATCTCCCAAGCTATTCACAAACGCGATAGAGGATGTATTCAAGACCCTCAACTGGAAAGGCAAGGGTATCAATGTGGATGGCTCGTACCTGAACCATCTAAGGTACGCAGACGATATAGTCATTGTGGCCACATCTGCACAGGATCTGCAGCAAATGTTCAACGACCTGTACCATGCTTCTTTAAAAATTGGCCTGAAAATGAACATGGGAAAGACGAAGGTGATGGCGACAGCCGATTTACCTGAAAATCCCATTACACTGGAAGGTCGGCATCTGGAACAGATACAGAACTACATCTACCTTGGACAGCTACTTACACTTGGCCGTGATTCTCTTGGGGCGGAAATAAAGAGGCGTATTCAGCTAGGATGGGCAGAATTTGGCAAGCTGAAACACGTGTTGGAGTCAAAAATACCTCAGTCCCTCAAAACAAAAGTATGTGACCAGTGTATTCTCCCAGTACTGACATACGCGTGTGAGACGTGGACCTTGACGAAAGGTATGATCCACAAGCTCCAGGTTACACAAAGGAGCATGGAACGCCGGATGCTCGGAATATCTTTACGCGACAAAATCCGGAACGAGGTCGTCAGGCAGCGTACTCGTGTAGTGGATATCGGACTCCGAGTCGCCAAGCTGAAATGGGCATGGGCTGGACATATGTGCCGCCGAAAAGACCAAAGATGGAGCAGATGCGTTCTGGACTGGAGACCCCGTCTGGGGAAGCGCAGCGTAGGCAGACCACCCGCCAGATGGACCGATGACATCAAAGATAGCGCCGGGACTTTGTGGATTCAAAAGACAGAGCTCCGCAAAGAATGGAGAAGATTAGGAGAGGCATATGCCCAACAGTGGGCAAAACCATGCTGACGAAGAAGAAGAAGAAGAAGATGATGGTTCCGTGTCTCGGATGGCACGTTAAGCCGTAGGTCCCGGTTGCTATCTATGATCACTTAGACGGCGGTCGTTACACAACCATGTCAGAAGCTTGCTACTTGTAGAAGGCGGTTGAAAAATTTTGACACTAGGGTTCATCGGGTCGTTGGGCAACTCGGTGTCCCACACGAAAAGAGAAAAGAGAATAAAATTATCTCGTGTTTTAATGTTTTGTAGTACTCAACCCCTAACGGGGTATAAAAGGGTGATGAAAATTTTGTTTCTACACGCAAGACACAAGAGTGGAACCACAGTCTTGAAATTTTGCACACTTATTTCTAACATGCATTCTACAAAAAAGTTTTGAGATTCGTAAAATAATGAATAATAATTTAAACGTATCGTTTTACTCTTTTAAATATTTTATCTTATGATTTGTTGAAATGAAAAACTTTGAAAATTTTATGACGTGTAAGCGTTTGTAATTTTTAACTCCTATGGGGGTAAGAAAAAGGGGTGTAAACGAAACGGAGAAGGAGTTAGAAGTTAAGTGTAAAAGGGGTAGTGAATGGGTGAAAGATGACGGGATGACAGGGAAAGGGGGCGATACGGCACACAGGGGTTAATACGAAAAAAAAACGGGGAAAGAATTGCTACAGAGACCACTCTCACTTCTTCTTTCTTTCGCTCCCTCTCCTGCTCTCGCTTCCGTTCCATCTCCCGCTCTCTCTTCCTGTCCCGTTTCATTTCCCGTTTTTGGTCCAACTCCTGCTCCCCCTCTCGCTCCCGCTTCCGTTATATGTCGAACATCCACTTTATCTCCCGTACCCACTGCATCTCTCGCTCCCGCTCCCACTCCATCTCTTGTTCCATCTCCGTCTCACTGCCGCTCCCGCTTCATCTCCTTTTTCCCGTTTTCAATACCACTCATATTCGCATTCTTCATCTTACTTCCATTCTCCATCCTATTCCCGTATTTCTCTTACCCACTCTCATTACAGTTGCCATTCTCGTCCCTTCGAACATTTTTTTTACACATTCACACGGTCCCTTTCTTGTTTCTTTCATTGTCCGCTGTATGCCGTTTGCAATGCCCTGTGGTGCCGGCTTAGAATAGCATGACCACAATTCTACCGTTGTTGTCGCAAAAACCGACTTACGGATAATCATCGAGGGAATGGGCAGTAGTGCAACATCTTACTTTGCGCTAGCCTATCTGCCTGTCAAGAGTGGTGGATAAGGGATTACCTCCCAATAAGAGGAGGCCATCTCCAGCGGCTACGGCTGTTAAGAATAAGGTCTCTTGTTCTAACCCCTTTTTCTCCGTTTTCACCCTTTTTCCTCCATTCTATTTTTATTTTTTCTCCAATTTAAGTGGTTTTGGGCATATTATCAAAATGCCTTGAAATTCCAGCTTGGCACCAGTTGGGATGTTTGCTGGTCTAAGTGGTTTTAGGTTACCTTCAACAAGTTGTCGTCTTCTTTTTCCATGAATTTGGCTTACTTCCTCCAAGCCGTCATAACTGATAAATGGGTTCAAATCCTGCAAGAAAGCGACTACGACGCATAGTTTTCTACAAGTATCGATATTTTCTTTCTGTGGTCTACCTGGTTCTGCCTGTTCTTGGTCTGCATCGGTTACAGCCGGTTTCTTCATAACATCCGAAAACATTTTGGACTGTTGGAAACGGTATACTGACAGTCCTGGTAGTATTAACCTGACCTCAGCCGGTTTCCAGCATTGCGAGTAGTCTGGTGCAATATCCAGGTGTAAATGACATTCATACAGCTTGAATATAAAATATTCAACATTATTAACATGGTTTGCATTCTCACTTGAACAACAGATTAGAAATAAAAGTTAAACGATTGAAGTAGTCTCGTAGTTACATCTCCGAATGTCTCATTTTTTCAGTTTTTATTGTTTTATGGCATATACTTACATTAATTTAAAAAAATATTACAGGCATTAGAAGAACATTAAATTGTCTACGTAATGCAATTTATTTCATTAAGTTAGTATTCTTGGTTTCTGAGATATTTGCAGTTTTTCACATGACCGTAATTTATCGCTCTCCTGTGTATTTCTCACTTGTGTATGTTTTATTCAACCAATGCCTACCTAATAGTTATTTTATTTCAAGAATTCCATATACTATCTAAAAGAACAGTCTGTTTACTAGATTTTATATAAACACAATTATTATGGTCCTAATTTATTATCTAGACGATCACAATAAAAATTTATATCACGAGCCATTTATTTAGACTTCTATTTTGAGATTTAGATCTTCTATTTGAGGTTTAGTTCTTCTGTAGTTCTTAGAACTCCCCAACTAAAGTTCAAAAGCACGATACAGACCATTATGTGGTTTGTTACATATATTGTAATTCAAAATTATATATTTTTTTTCAATTACAACCTTTTTATTTTATTGAAGTGATACTATGCTAAGTTTTTCATACAAAAGCCAATAAAAAACGAAATATTTAGCCAAAAAGTCGATATAAAAACCGTAATTTTTGAACGAGAACTATATTTTTGAATGAAATTGAAAAATGTACTTAAAAACTCTTTGCTCTCATTTATGTGTAATATCAAAATATTTTTATAATAATGCACATGCTATGTCCCAAAACTTCAAATCACACGCTTAGGGCCAATTTTACCATACTCTGTTAGTTAAGTCAATAATAGCTCTGTTAAGTTAAAAGTCTAACAGCACTAGCGCTCCGCGCGTATAACATCTTTGCATAAATTTTTATACAGTGAGTATTCCACACAGAGGAAAATTATGTAACAAGGCGCAATATCCATGATACTGAACAAATTCTTCTTCTTCATCGAATCGATGGGCAGCAATTAAATTATATTGGACGAGTATTCGGCCATAGGTACTCATTGCTTGGGGTTTAGCTTCCGGCAGGTTCCGCAAGTACTAGGGCAGTTGGGGCAGGAGAGAAGGTGGTCCGTGGTTTGTTCTACACCGCAGTCGCACAGGGCACTGCTGGAGAAGCCCCGCCTTTCTCGGTTTGCATAGCTCCTTCCAACGCCAGCCCGGAGTCTGTTTAGGGACTTCCAAATTGCCCAGGGAAGATCTGCTCCCGGTGGTAGCCTCTCCGCCAGTGGGAGGTGAGATGGATTTGGTGGGTATAACTCTGCCACTGCTCCAGTTTTAGCCTGCAGACATCTTTTTCTTCTGGTAGAGGCTTGCTGAGGAAACTATTGCGGCTCTTCAGCCGGTGGCGGTTGTGGGTTTAGGCCGTACATCGGATGCCTGCTATCCTCTATCAATTTTCACTCTTTTGCTTGAGTAGGCGGCTTGCCGACGTACACTTGGTGGAGCTAAGAACTGATCAACTTTCTCCATGGAACATTAAATAATTGGACCTCCCATACAAACTGACTCGGTCGGCCAGTCTGGTACGTTTTGTATGGGAAGTCAATATTTTTTATATTTTTACAAAACAATGTTCCGTGTGAAAAGTTGTTCAGTTACATGGAAAAATTGACCCATTAAGAATATTTGCCGTTACTGTGGACCACAATCTGTATAATTACACCAAACTGCACTGCGATGCGGTCGCTGCGGTGGAGCGGTGCAATAGCCTTGCTTCATGAGAATACTTGGACGCTGTTTAGCATTTGTGTACTAACCTACACAAATTGAGATTTTGGACTATGAATGCAGTTCTATGCGTCTTAAAATAAATCTATAACTCTTGTTAATAAAAAATATTTTATTAATTAGATAATCCCCGAAAATGGTTAATGCGTAATTCACGTCACCGTTATTTAATTTTGCAATAATGTCCTATACACATACACTCTTATTGCAAAAAACTATCTGGGAATTTCAAAAAAGCAATAATGTACACACATAAAAAAAAGTTTGTGATCAGTAGCAAAAGCAGGTGTATTTTATTAAATATAAATTATTTATAGAAAGTGTTTATATTTTATGTTTTTATAACGAAAATGCACTAAGTAAATTAAAAAAAACATTATTCATTATTTATTTTTTTAAAACAAAAGTTAAGATGTGCAATTTTAGCTGAAATTTGATGTAATGAAAAAATTGAATTAAGGAAAAAATTAACAAAATTTATTACGAAAAGATTAATAGTTAGTATAAAATGACTCCTCCTCTGGCTCGCACACATGCGGAAACCCTTCTGGGCATGCTAAGAATTAAGTTATCCAGCATTTCTTGTGGTAACCTGTCCCACTCTTCAATAGCAGCTGCCCTGATTTCTGCCACTGTTTGAGGAGGTGGCTGACGATTCCAAACAGATCGCTTAAGAGCGTCCTACGCATGCTCGATCGGGTTTAAGTCAGGTGACCCGGCAGGCCAGTCTAACCGGGTGATGTCGTATTGCTGGAGAGCAGCATCAACACGTCCGTTTCGATGTGCGGGCGCATTATCATCTACCATTATGAATTGGCGCCCTCGGTTGATGCGGAATGGTCTGACGTATCCATCGATTGCAATCATTTTATACATAGCTCCAGTCATGGTGCCTTGATACGGAATTAAGGGCGTCCTAGCCCCAATCATTATACCGGCCCAAAAGGTCACCGATTTCACGCCCTGCTGAACGGTTCCAGTGGCAGTTCTCTGCCTTTCAGAGTCGCCTGGTCTTCTCCAGACACGGACACGTCGGTTATCTGGATGCGTACTAATCCGCGTTTCGTCAACAAAGAGGCAGTTCTGCCAAATGCTTTCGTCCTCAATTTCTTCATTTTGACGGAGCCTAGCCCATCGCAATCTGCGCCGTTTCCGTTGCTGTGAGTTCAAAGGTGCTCGCCAGGATCTCCTTGCTCGTAATCCAGCTCGACCTGGGTGCTAACTTCGCGACCGGTGGCAGCTCGCAGTTCTGCTTTTATTTTAGTACCGTTCATTGTTGGGTCACGGGCAGCCAGTAATCTGATATAGCGCTTCTGAATTGCAGTAAGCACAGTTGGGCGACCACTGCGAGGTCGGTCAGCTAAATCTTTCATGCCCCGACACCTCTGCAACGTGGTCACCACGCAGGCTTGGGATACATTAACTCTGCGTGATATTTCTCTCGTGGAATAGCCTTCTCCACTTAAAGTTAGGATTCTGGCTCGTAAAACTTCTGTTAATCCTCTCGGCATCGTTACCAACTAAACTTGTTGTGAATAAATTAAAAATATCGTAATTTGCGACTAAGTCAGATTTATGAATGGTAGCAAGCAAGGGTTGATAGTCTTTTTATATGAAAAAAACATTTGTGATAGAGTGGACAGCCGTAAATGAAACGAGAGTCTTATGTAACACTGTGGTATATTAAAACTACGGAAACACACAGTAAACACAAAGAATACAAAAGAATGTGCAAAGGATAAGGAACGCGGCAAAAGGGTCTTCAAATCCCGATTTTTCCTCTCGACGGGATTGGCTTCTGGATGGTAGAGAGGCACCAGGTTCTGCTTCACTCCTAGAACATACATAGCATGCTGCATAACGTCTGCGACAAACTGGACGCCATTATCAGATACAAGGCGCCGTGGTAATCCAAATCGCAGGAACACTTCATCAATGAGTTTCTTGGCACAAGCTTCTGCCGTGGCCTCATTTAGAGCGAAGACTTCTACCCATTTGCTTGCGGTATCTTCGACTATGAGAACCCATCTTTCCCCATTAGGCCCCTTGGGCAATGGTCCAAAAAGATCAATGGCTAGTACCTCAAAACGTTGTGCAGGGACTGGTGTTTGTATGAGGCCAGGCGGCTTCTGATTGGAGGGTTTGTACCTCTGACAATCGACGCACGTCTTCAGGTAGTCCTCGACAAAACGACGCATGCCTGGGAAGTAGAACCGTTGCGAGATGCGATGCAGAGTCTTCTCTACTCCACCATGTCCTGAAGTAGCAGCGTCGTGACATTCTTCTAACACCTTCTTTCGCAGGTTTTCCGGCACGACCAGCTGCGGTTCTTCTGATTCAGCGTCAGCATAACGGTATAGTACTCCCCTCGACATATGGTATCCTCTTTCTGTCCATCTCTTTATAGCGACTTCCTCTGTTCCTTCCAGCTCTTTCACTATCTTAGCAACCTCAGGATCGGCGAGCTGATCTTCACGCACAGCAGTAGCGTCCCAGCGCGGCGTCTCCACGATGACGGTGCACATCCCGCACGCATCGCGAGCTTCATCATTGCACGGCGGGCGGCTGAGCGTATCAGCGATTACTTTTGCCTTTCCAGGTGTATAGTCCACGTTCAGGTTGAATGACTGCAGCTTCATGGCCCATCTGACCAGTCTGCCGGTGGGCGACTTCAGGGTGAGTAACCACTTGAGCGGCTGATGGTCACTGGCGACATGCACTTCGTGTCCATCGATGTAGCCGCGGAACTTCTCGACTGCCCACACGACGGCCAGAGCTTCGCGCTCCGTCGTAGAGTAGTTGCGTTCCGCTGGCGTCAGCAGACGGCTGGCGTACTCGATGGGGCGCTCCTCACGCGGTGTCTCCCCCTGGAGCAGAGCACATCCCAGGGCATAGTTGCTGGCGTCGGTCCTGAGAATGAATGGACGATTATAATCTGGTTGGGTAAGTATTGGAGCAGAGGTAAGTAATCTCTTCAATTCTTTAAAAGCATTGGCTTGATCTGGTTCCCATTTCCAGGTCTGATCTTTCTTTGTGAGTAAAGTCAATGGCTGGGCAATCTTTGAAAAGTTGGGAACAAACTTCCTGAACCATGAACAGGTCTGTAGGAAGGATTTCAGATGTTTCACGTTAGTAGGTTCCTTCATATCGGCGATGGCTGATACCTTGTCAGGATCTGGAGACACTCCTTGTGGTGTGATCACATGACCAAGGTACTTAACGCTGTCCCTGGCGAACACGCACTTGGCGCGGTTGGCTCGAAGGCAGAAGACACGAAGACGGTCGAAAACAGCGCGAAGGTCGCGCAGATGCTGTTCGTATGTCGGGGAGATCACGATGAGATCATCGATGTAACCTAGGATGGTAACGTCCTTCAAGGCAGCTCCAGTCCTAAAACGGTCGATCAGTCGTTGAAACGTCGCCGGCGCATTTTTCAGCCCAAACGGCATTCGTTTGAAACGATGAACCCCGAACGGCGACACGAACGCTGTTTTGTCCTTATCCTCTTCCTTGACGGCTACCTGCCAATAACCGGATCGGAGATCGATGGTGGTCATGAAGCAGCTTTTACCTGTATATTGTAGCAAGTCATCTATAACAGGTAGGGGATAGGCGTCGCTCTTCGTTATAGCGTTAAGTTTGCGGTAATCCACGCAAAACCTGAACGTTCCATCTTTCTTTGGCACTAGCAGAGCGGGCGCGGCCCATGGGGACTCGCACTCCTCAATGATGCCCTCATCCAACATCTTATTGAGCTGGTCTTCCATCACAGCTTTCTTGGCGGGAGTAAGCCGGTAGGGCGGCACTGCGACAGGCGGATGGTTACCTGTATCGATACAGTGCTCTGCGAACGGCGTAGCTCCTCCCCCTTCTCTGAAGATGTCTTCATACTCCTGCAGCAGGTCAGCCAGGCTGCTCCTCTGCGAAAGTGACAGCATCGATCCCTCATCCGCCCGCAGAATATCCGCGGCGGCGTAGCCAACATAGTTGCGAGTCTCCTCGGTTCGCAACGGGTGAATGACCTCAGGGCGATCAGCTGAAAACCATGAGTTATTGTCGAGATTAATAGTGATACGTGCTTTGCGTAAAAAATCGATACCTAACAAAGTGTCGTTATCTTGTGCATCCGGAAATATAACGAAAGTAGTAGGTATTACTAAACCTTTCAAGTTAACATCCACATCGGCAAGTTTGATTTCCCTATCACACACGTATCCGTCGGCGAGTTTGACCTTCATGACGTCACTACGAAAAGGATGACAGTTCCTTTTGAGTAGGGCGTAAAGGGTGGAGCCGGCAACACTACGTCTCGCGGCATTATCCGCAAATCCCGTTCCCAGTTGTCCGTAAATCTCGATTTCCAACACGGGACGTCCTCCGAGATCCGCAGCGCTCGATGAAATACACTCGACACTGTTATCATTTTTATCAGTAACAAAATCGTTTGAATACAAACACAAAACATTTGAATTTTTATCAAACTCCATGCGCGGGCTTGCATGCGACGTGTTAACAAACGTTTGGTTAGAAAGCAATGCGCACACCATATCTTTAACATTTGAACATGGACGGTCCATAACAGGGACGTTCACCCTAGGCAAAATATCGTTAGGTACATCGGTAAGCAACGAGTTAAAACATTCGTCAACAGCTGTTTCGTTAGTAAGCAAAACATTCGTAGGTAATTCCGTACGTAAAACATTGGTAGGTATTTTGTTAAAAGAAACATCATTCGGTGCAAAATCGGCAGGCAAAGTGTTTGACATAACAGTAGGCAATGTGTAAGTAGGTAAAACATCGTTACGTAACAGGTTAACATTCAGTAAGTTGTCACACAAAGCGTTATTACAATTTTGAGTGGCCGAAAGAAGCGTATGGCTGGGAGGGCCGTTGACCCCGCGGTCATCGACCTCCGCGATTGAAATATTCGGCGAAATCGAAACATTAGAGTCTCTAGGTTTCACGGATTTGAAATCGCAAGCATAAAAAGCTTCCTTAGGTACATCTTTACGAGTACCACCACTGCAATCGCAATTTGACCTAATTACGCCAATTTTACCACACGAATAACACGATACGCCGTCACTTTTAATTTTGTTCAGTTTGACGCATGCACTTTTATCGTGACCGGGACGTTTGCAATAGACACAAAACAATTTACCTCTTAGTCCGGGGTTGCTTACGGATGAGTCCATGGATGTGGCATGGTTCTGCTTGGCAGAACCCCCGCTGACACGATGAGCAGATCTCTCGGCGGCCGCCGTCGGGGTCGGCGAGGCGGCGGGCGCGCGGCGACGAGGCGCATCCCGCGCCTCTGCACGACCCGCGGACGACAGTCTCGTATCCACGCCGCTCGGCGCGCCCAATGACGCGCACGGTGCGCGCGCAGCCTGCGTGCCCGCCGCGTGCGCGCGCTCCGCGCTCGCGCCGGCACACGAAACCGATAAGTCCACCTCCGCCAATGACTCCTCGACTGCTCTGGCCTTCTCGATGAGTTGATCCACTGTAGATACGCTTTCTCTAGTGACGCGCTCGCGAATATTCATATTGAGCGAGCCGTATATCATATCTAACTGCATCTCCTCTATAACATCGTAGGGTAACAAGGCTATTTCGGCGCGAATTCTGGCGATGAAGACTTGAGCACGCTCGGTCCCTTGATCGCTTCGAAGTAACCGTCGAAATATCGTAAATGGCGGGCGCGGCACGCCGAACATGGCGCGCATGCGCGTGACCGCGTCGCTCCATGACGCTATGGTTGCCTTTACCCCACGCCACCACACTGCTGCTTCTCCTTCTAGAAGCATCGGCAATCCTTTGAGTGCGTGAGCATCACTCACGTTAGCACATTCTTTGTATGTTTCAACGGCGTCTAAAAATGCCTCCAACAGCTCCGGGTCATTTCGTTCTCCGCGGAACCGTGCGGTGCACCGAGCGAAACTACCGGTCGGCGCCGTGAGCCCCGAAGGCGACGACGCAGACGCAGGATCTGGATTAAATCGTGAAGCCAACAAAGACTCGACAAGCTGACGATTTGAGTCGGCTTGGATCTGGGCAAACGATTTGATCAAATCCTCCATATTGGTCTTTCCACTCGAGTCCACTGAATCGTTTACTGAACGAGTACGAGCACTTTTACGTACTGGTGCTGCTTTTCTCATTTTAGCGAGCATTACAAAAGTCACGAACACAAACACACGCGGTCGTAAGCAAGGTGAGAATCACTCGCGACGGGACGCGTGGTAACGCGGGCACTCCGCGGCCATTTTGGTAGGCACAAAACGTCTCAGTTCGTGAATAAAAGTCCGACGTGGGCGCCACTTGTGATAGAGTGGACAGCCGTAAATGAAACGAGAGTCTTATGTAACACTGTGGTATATTAAAACTACGGAAACACACAGTAAACACAAAGAATACAAAAGAATGTGCAAAGGATAAGGAACGCGGCAAAATCTGGGAGGCGCAAGCGCGTGTATCCCGTACGGTGGTGGCGTCCCGACTGAAAGAACGAACGGGTGTTCGGGAATGGTCGGCGCGGCGGCAGAGCCGACGCGCACGCAACATGGCGCTTGCAAAAGAGGCGTTCAAAGGAACTTCAGTATCCCGTGACGTCATCCGACGAAACAAGACGTGTTCGGATACGAGAGAGGTTCGTAGTGTTACACATTTGAATTACGAAATTGTTTATATTTAAATTTCATATTTTTAAATAAGGAATCAAAAAATAAAAAGTGATTGAGTTTTATTCTTTCACAAAAAATATATATTACCACTTTTCCAAGTGAACACCAACTTTTTTTTATTTGTGTATTATTCTTTAAGACGTAACAGTTAATTTAAGGTAGGTGATCTCATAACCATAATAAAGCTGATTTTCAAAGATTTATGGTACATTTTTCTCATCTCAAAATACCTGTAAATTATTTAGCAATAATGTTGTAAGCCACATAGTACTTAATTGCTTTTTACAAAGTAGGATGTTGGTATTTCGCAATAACAGTTTTTCGTCTTTATTTCAATAATTATATATTCAAAACATCAATTACATACATTACTTAAATAAGGACATTTAGACGCACCTGGTGATATTAAATAATATGAGCTTACGTTCAGGGAGACCGCAGGAAAACTAAATGTCTTTGAAAAACTTCGAAGGCTCGTAGCTTAGTTTGTTCCGGGTGTGGGTTGGTACATAAATGCTAAACAGCGTCCACTTTTAGTGCGTCATAGCATAGCAAGCGGCAACGATGTTTGTCCTTATCTTGAGATATTAAAGCCTCTACCATGTATAATATGGATTGCCGTTGTTAGGACATTTCCTACACGAATAAAAACGAATATTTTTACAACGCAACCACGTATACAACACTGCGCCGCTATAGTTGAAGAAAATACGCTGGACTGTAGAATAAGAGAAAAATAAAACTACGGCTGTGGGAATGGCAGTGATGTAATTAATGACTTTTACAATGACAACATGAGGTAACAAAAAACATAAATAAAAAAGGATGCAGGCTCTAGCCAGTTGTCAACATCCTCCGCCCCAGTGCAAGCACTCAATCAACATCGACAGCTGGCTGGGGTTCCTTGGTTAGAAACATCACTTTTCTGGTAGGCCGTCGCAACGTGCCACCCTCACTATCCCGTCCTGGCCTGGGTAAATCTTGACGATTTTTCCTAACAGACAGGTGCCCCTCGACAGAGAGCCGTCTAAAATTAGGAATACTTCTTCTATATTCAAGTTGGCTGTTCTAGTTCTGGACGACCGGCATGGTATAAGGGTCGGCTAGTATTCGCTTATTCAGCGGGTCCAGGAGATGTCCGCCAGCCCCAGGGTCCGCCTCCAGTCACAACGGCGTTCCAGGTCTGAGTCGCCTAGGGCATCCTCCAGCCACGGGTTGTTCGACGAGTTCCCAAGGAGGAAAGTCGTGATAAGTGGAAAGGCTTCATAGCCGTGGGGCAGTCCGGGTCGGCGAGTGACACATACGTCAAGGGTCTCGAGTTGAAGATGGCTTCTGCTTCTGTTATAAGCGTGGTGAAAACCTCTATTTTTGGTGCTCGTTCTCGAAGTGTCGCATGCAGTGCGGTTTTGACGCAGCGTACCAAGCGCTCCCAGGCTCCACCCCTGAACGGCGAAGCTGGCGAGATAAAGTGCCACTCTATTTTTTGTGGGCAGCGTAGTCAAAAATTAGGGCTAGCAGGTTAT
Source organism: Keiferia lycopersicella (assembly GCA_029255805.1). Taxonomy (NCBI): domain Eukaryota; kingdom Metazoa; phylum Arthropoda; class Insecta; order Lepidoptera; family Gelechiidae; genus Keiferia; species Keiferia lycopersicella. The sequence continues at coordinate 6,165,597 of JARACZ010000027.1, read as the reverse complement.
CAGCTCCTCTAAAGGCGGTGGCGTTGTCGGAAAAAAGTTTCTTTGGCGAGCCTCGGCGAGAAATGAAGCGGCGTAAACTTAGGATCACAGAGTCTGTTGAAAGGCTTCCGACAACTTCTAAATGGACCGCTGTGGTCACTAGGCAAGTGAATAGAGCAATCTTTTTTATTTTTTCCTGCCGAAGGTACCTAACGTCTTAGGAATCGAAATAATCTAGGCCAGTATTCGTAAAGGGGGGCACGTGGTGCTCCAGCCTTTCTAGAGGGATGTTGCCTGTAGCGGGCACTTGCGGTTGGCCTTTCATTCTTCTGCAGTAGACGCATTCACGTTTAATTATTTTTACAGTGTTTCGGCATCGCAAAATCCAAATCTCTGGCGGAGCTCATTCAATATGAGATCATCATTGGCGTGACCAGCTTTCACGTGGTAATCCTGCATCAAGAGGCGAACCCCTGGGTGACGAGCGTCCAAGTCGATGGGCGTCTTTGTCTCTTCCCCGATGCACGGGCTATGCATGAATCAACCAGCAGGAGTCCGTCGTCAGCTTGTCAAATGCTGAAGGAAGCTATACGGCTCTCTTTGGGGAATGGAGTGTAACGAGTTATTTTTACTTTTTGAAATTATCATGTAATCTGTAGTTGTGTGGCACTAGTGTGCCACCACAAACCAATGAAAGATGATCTTGTGACTTGAAATATTTTATTACGGGAAAAGAAACCCTAAAACAATATTATTATATGATTAGGGAATGGTGGATGAACTATGAAAACATAACAAGGAAAACATAGGCTTATAGGTACTTTATAGGGTTCTCTCTAACTTCCGTAAATCCGCTGTAATTTCACATGTGCACTTTGTTACATACCGAGCACTACATTAAAATCATTACTTACTAACTAATCACATACAGATCACCGGAATCTTATATGTTTCTTTTGATCCTCGTTGTTCGCTGATTTTATGGCGACTGGGTCAAAAAGTCAAAAAAATGTGTGACGACATTCCAATTTCCAATTTGAAATATTTCGTGAAAGGAGAGGTGGTTTATGAAGGATGTGGACGCAGAGGTTCTACTCTGCTACAGTTGTTTGCAAAATGTTTGTTCAAAATGGGGTTATCTGGCACAGCGCCGTCTCTCGACAACATTCTGAAGTAAGGCGTCCGTGTGAGTTATCCACGCGGTGATTCAAGATGGTGGCGTCTCTGAGTTGCCAGATGCTTCGGACTAGATAGATAGAATAAAGATTTGTTCGTTTTGATAAATTTAAACACTAAGTTCTGGATTTTTTAGGAAAATAGTTGTTCAAAAGAATTTGTGAATAGGTTATTGTTATTTTATTTATTTAACTGTTTATTGCACACAAGATAAAACACAGGACAATCACATTTAGATAAAAACACAACAGGTACTACTGATTTCTAAAAAGAAATCTCTTTCAGCAGTCCTACGGTAGAGAGATCGCACAAGGTAAGGCTGACGATCGTGCACAATATTTAATACTAACTGCGGTATTTAAAAATAATACATAATACATACACTAAAATATAAAATTTACATATTCATATTCATATTCATATTCATTTTATTTGGTTACAATAACTTTTACACTCATATTTTACAAAAATAGTTCATGAAATTAAATTAATGTAACATGTCAATGGTAATATAATAATAATAAATAAAGGTAAAATCAATTAAATCATGTCATACAATTTGTATAAATTGTACCGTAAGTACCTACTTAAGATTAATACAAATAATAGTAAAAGAATAATAAAAAAAGAAAAAACGATGTCAATAAATCAAATAATAACAACAGCGAATATAAGAAAGTCAATAACTTAAAATATAATTGTATATTATGAAATAATGTCAACTTTTAAGAATTCTGTATAGCTGTAGAATGTATGCTCTAGCAGCCACTGCTTTAATTTAATTTTAAAAACGGTAATCGTTTCTGCCTCGGTCACAGTGACAGGAAGACGATTATACACCTCGGGGCCCATTACGTGAGTAAGCTTCTCTGACCGCACCAGTCTATGCCTAATGCTCTGTAGGCGGTTTGCGTGGCGTAGTACTTTAACTTCCACATCTCTCCGCTTTCTGTAATCATTTATATGAATGTACACGTACACAGCTACGTGAAAAATAATTATCGATGGAAGAGTGAGGATGCCCAGCGATCCAAAATATGGCTTAGCAGACACGTCTTGTGGTACTTGTACTATTGCTCGTACTGCCCTCTTCTGCATACGGAAGACACGCTCCCATTCCGCCGCGCGCCCCCACAGCTCTGCACCATATTGTAAGAGGGAGTGCACAGTAGCGAAATAGCACGAGCGGGCGACCTGACGTGGTACTACTCGAGCTAGTCTCTGCAGTGCGAAGCATGCCCCGCCCAGCCTTCCGCTCATGGTAGTAATGTGAGGTTCCCACGTAAGGCCACAATCTAGTTCAAGACCTAAGAAGGTGGTAGAGTGTACTCGTTCGAGCTGGGTGGAACCAACTGCAACCACGAGAGGCCTCGGTACCCTACCTCCTAGATGAAAGTGGAGGTAATGTGTTTTTTTCAGGTTCAGTACTAGACCATTCCATCCAAACCATCGAGAAAGCTGAGTGACTGCAGCATTTAGTTTTTCTTCCAGCTCTACCGGTTGACGTGCAGTTATTACGCAGGCGACGTCGTCTGCATACATAAAAGCTTCGCCGGCAGTGAGAGCTTCAGGTAGGTCATTAAGAAGCAGTGAGAAAAGGATGTTCGACACTGATGACCCCTGAGCTACACCCATTGTGGTCGTAAGAGCGTCTGATTTTACGTTTCCACCACAACAGGAGACCACCTGTGATCGTTCACTGAGAATATCAGTAAGCAATGCATGCGGCGGCCCCTCGATGCCGTAATGACGCAGCTTGGCGCCGAGAACAGCATGATCTGCTACGTCGAAGGCCTTCGAGAGGTCGCAGCACAGCACCGCCACCTGCAAACCGCTCTCACGGGCTCCCAGTATGCGACGGACCACCTCTCGCGCCAAGTCTATCGTAGATCTTCCCGCGCGGTAGGCGTATTGTCGCTCGGACAGAGCTTTGATGGTCACTAGGTATTTAGTCAACCGGTCACTTAAACCGTTTTCCATAATTTTTGCTATCGCCGGAATAATTGAGACTGGCCTGTACCCGTCAAGGTTCTCTCGCTTTCCTTTGCCCTTAAAAAGTGGTGAGATCTTACTCACTTTAAGAGGTGTAGGGAAGATTCCCTCTCGGAGGCACTGGTTATAAAGGTCTGCCAGTATCGGCGATAGCTGGACGGCTGCAGCCTTGATCAGCTCCATGGAGATATCGTAGATGTCCTTTGTGGGCTTACCAGGTATTCTCTTACTTATGATTGTTAGAATTTCAGAAGGAGTGAACAGTCGGAGTCGCATTGAACGATCGGCTGCGGGTCGAGCTGCAAGAAGGACAGCTGACGCGCACGGCAGATCTGCCGCAGGAGCACCGGCCGCAGATGCCGCACTAACAAACCGCAGGTTCATCACATTGGCTGCACTCTTTCTGTCCGCGATCCTAACTCCATCGGCATCGACAGCTACGTCAGTGATATCAATTACTGGACAGTTTTTCTTCCCCCTCTCTTTGTTTACGATTTCCCAGATATCTTTGTTTCGATTGTTACTATGTAATATAACATTTGAATAATAATTTGATTTAGCCTCTTTTAACATTCGGTTATAAGTATCATTTAGACTTTCCAGCAAAGGTGCTAAGTGATCGGAATTTGGAAATTTATTTTTTAATTCTACAATGTCAAAAATAAGTGATTTTATGTTTATTATGTCCGTCGAAAGCCACTTGATATCGTGCTTTTTTCGGTTATTTTTACACGTCAGTGGGAAGCTTATTTTAAATTGATTAACGATACAATTTATCACCGACGCAGCCATAGCTACCGCAGAGCGACCGCTGCGTTGATAAATATCCTCCCAGTCCAGGCTCTCTATACCCAGTACGAAATTAGCCCAATTTGCTGGTTTGTAATCACGTACAAGCCTGGTACGAGGCGAGGCGATGCGGTTCTGTGTAAGTACATCCGCGCGAACAGCGACATGGTCGGATAGATTAGAGATCACAGGTGCCGCAGTCACAGTACCTATAGGCATATTGGTATACACGTGATCTAATGCAGTTCCAGTCGCTGGCCTAGTTACAAAGTCCGTCTCGCAACGGAACCCGTAGGTACTTAACAAATCGTCTAGCCTTTTTTTGTTCGAGTCCGTATTGTCAATATAGTTCAAATTCATGTCTCCTACAATTACGCATTCGTAATTACTGCTACTGGCTTCCTTGAGCACACATTCTAAATTAGTCAAAAATTCATCCACAGTTAAATTGCGTGACCGGTCTATAACGCTCGTTCTATAAACGCATATTACATTTATTCTGGACTCAAGTAATGTTATAGCACAAACTTCGCAAGTCAATTCATGTGACAAGTTATTAAAATTTGTTAATTCAGTCGCTTTAATACCGTTTCTAACGTAAACACAACACCCGCCATGTTCATTTTGCGTCCTGCAATAGTGCGATAGTAAAGTATATCCGTCTAAATTTACTGATCTTAATTTATCTGCGGAAAGCCAGTGTTCACTTAGGCCTAGGACGTCACAACTTAACTCTGAATTTAATAACACTTGTAATTTATCTGATTTGTTATTTAAAGATTGCATGTTTTGATGACAAATAACAATCCTAGTTGGTGTAGGTTCATCCTTATATGCGTGTGTAGTAGTTAGCGGCATCCGCGCGGGCGCAGAGCCGGAGCTGCACTGGACCGGTTTTTGTATCGGCGCCTCGTCGTTACTGCGACTTCGGGCTTCCCCGCTCCCCGCGGGGAATTCCACGAAAGCGAGTCCAGTTTGCAATACGCACGCCTTTGGGCCACGAAGTCGGCGATATTAGGCGCGGGTATAGTCTTTCTGGCATACCAATTATAAAGTTGGCATGTCTATTAGTTTTGATGTCACGTTTTATAACGACATAATCAGCACACTGTTCAAGTGTATTTAAATAATTACGGAGTTGCTCTTCAGTAGTGTCCGGCTGGAACGACCACGCCTGAATATATGTAATTTTTTCAACCGATTTTATATCGCATGCTTCATTTGATGTTCCTACGAACACAGTAGCTTTCTTGGTGTTAGTTTTTTTATTTTTTGGTAGAACTTCTTTCCATTTACCATCATCAGTTGGCAGCTTATCTTCAAACTCTAGTTTTCTGGCCGTAGATGTTCGTGCAGCTTCGTCACTCCCTCGCCTGCTTCCGCCTTTGATCGGGGCATCTAGTGCAGTATTCGGCTTTGGTGTAGATGGCGATTCGTGTGACTTCGTCTGCGCATGCTCAGTCTGTAGTAGCGCAGGATTCGCTGGAGTTTTGATCTGGCGACGAGTATTGGCCCGCTGCTCACGGGCGCTTGGATTCTTTACATCAGCCGTCTTCGTATTGGCTTGAAGAGTCTGCTGCGATAATATTATTGGCTTAGACGTACCAGTGTTTTTCTGTTGTGTTGCCGATGAATTTGCTAAAAAGCAGTTCTGTAGCGATTCCATTGTGGCTATTTTCTGCTCCAGCTTCTCAACTGCCTCACGAATCAGCGTCACTTCACGAAGTATAGGAGCCACACACTTCTGCATCACTTCTTCTAGCTTTGTTAGGCTGAATTTAGCCATTGTACAGTATACAAAAATTATAAACACGGAGCGTGTTGCAAGTCAACCTTCCCGCTGAAAGGAGGCGGGGGCAATCATAATTATACTCATATACTACATATTATAATACAACTATACATATTACAATATTCATACATAAATATGACAGATACGAACTATTTTGATAGTGAAAGATAGTGCTCTTTTACTCTCTTCTTGAACACTGAGATGGGAAGTGCTGTCACGCACTGTGTGCGGGAGGGAGTTCCACAATCTGGCTGATTGCACAGTGAAAGAGTAACTGTAGAAATCGGAGTGATGGATAGGGATTGAAAGAATTGACTTGACATGTGAGCGACAAGGCTTGTCTTGGGTACGAGAGAAATTAAAACGTTCTTCAAGATTCATACCTTAAAGAACGTTTTGAACGAAGAAGAAGGACTGTGAAGAATTTTATAAAGACAAGAAAGCACATGAGCATTTCTTCGAAGAGGATAGGGAGCCACTTGAGTTGAGAACGAAACAGCGAGACATGGTCATACTTGCGTAAGCCAAAGATAAATCTAATGCAAAGGTTTTGGAGACGCTCGAGTTTTCGCAACAACTCCTCAGTGGCATCCAGATAGCAAGTGTCAGCATAATCAAAGAGAGGAAATAGAAGTGTCTGTGCGAGAGTGATTTTAGTTTTCAGAGGCAAGAAATTTTGGAGGCGCTTCAGCGAGTGAAAGGAATAAAACACTTTCCTACTGACGTCATTCACCTGAGTAGTCCAACTCAGGTAGTGGTCCAGCAGTACACCCTGGTTCTTAGCTGTCTTAGTGTAGGCAATAGGTGTTCCATTATAAGTGACCATTGGGATATTAGTGTAATCAAATTGCCTACACTGTACGGGCTACCTATCAGCATTGCTTGTGCCTTTTTTGGATTAACTACAAGACCGAAAGATTCACCCAAATAGCGATCCTACTCAAGTCGTCGTTGATAGCTGCAGTGGCACTAACGATATCGTCAGAGATAAAATGACGATATATCTGCAAATCGTCTGCTTAGAGGTGGAAGCTAGAGGAAATCACAGATGTAACCGTGTTAATGAAAACAGAAAAGAGAATAGGTGAAAGGACGTTACCTTGGGGAACACCCGCAGACAGATCACACCATTCAGAGAAAATGACCGTTGTCTAATGACCGGTCTCTGTACTGTTCACTGCTTTTCGGCGCAGATGTAACGGCTTTGTGACTAATCTACGAAGTAATTATTACGTGCTACAACCATGTCAACACAGTGTAAAGAGTGTGGTTTGGTAGTAAATGAACTACTGTCGTTTATACAAAACAAATCACTTGTGATGGACGAACTTAGCATCGTGAGAATTTGTGAAAATCATTTTAGTGAATCGACCATTGACGAAGCAAAACTGTTGCTGTTTACTATCACCAACAAACGACTCACGCGCAAAGGTGAAGGGAAGAAGAAAAGAGACATCCAGGACATAGTGACCATCATCAAAGAAGTACCAGAACTGCTTCCAACCTTTGTGTCTAAGGATCTGAGCAAACTACCCCCGGTCACTTTCGACCATATTGACGCTGCCACCCTGTTAAAGGACCTAGTAACCTTGAAGCAGGACGTCTTTGTTATTAAGAACTGCTACGCTCAGGCGTGTGCAGTCGACGATATTCGAGCCCAGTGCCTATTGATACAGAATGAGTTGGATCGCCTTGCCCACGGACACCACTCGGAAAATAGTATTATACAAAACAGTAATCAACAAGATACGACGCTGGTTTCTCCAGTTGGATCAAACATTGACGGTAACCCGAAAAAGTTGGAGCAAAAACAGTCCGCCGCCGCCGCAGCCGAGCCGTCGCGCGACCGCGACCGGGCGCAAGCCAAGTGCCCCCCGCCCCCTACCGGCGGCGCCCGGGCGCAACCGCCTCAGCAGTCGGACTTTGTACCAGTAAGTAAATCTAAACGAAAACGTAAACAAAACAAGAATAAACATAATAAGATTCAGGACTCTCCTGCGCGATCGCAACAGGTGAATAAGTCGCTCAGACAACCGAACCAGCTCAGAACGAGCAGCCCCGTATACAAAAATTTTGACGCTGAAAAAGAACTACATACAATCGATGATAGCTTTATCACGGTAATCAACAAAAAGAAGAAACGAAATATCAACAAGCAAGGTACAGCTAAGTTGATATCAAGTAAGATCAAAGTTGCGCCGAGATACGCTTATATTTACGTTTCGAGATTCGACAAAGAAACAACAGCAGAAAACGTCCAAGATTTCATTGAAGAAGTTGGAGAATCGGTACACCAAGTGGAGTTATTAGTTCCCTACAACAAAACCAATTTTTCGTCCTTCAAAATAACGATAGAAACAGATAAATCGTCAAAGTTCCTAAGTGAAGATTTTTGGCCTCGCGGAATCGAATATAGATTGTTCAAACAAAAGCGCTATAGCTATACACACGGCTCACAAGAACCCGAGCGTCGGCGCAGTAACGATGGCAACTACACAGTCTGTCGTACATAAGACTGCAAAATTAGTCAGTTTCAACTGCAGATCAGTGAAGAAAGCTTACTTGCATGTACGTGACCTATGTAAAGACTCGGATATTATAGCGCTTCAGGAACATTGGCTTTTTCAGGAAGACATCGACTACCTGAAAAATATACATCCCGATTTCGACTACTACGGCATTTCTGCGATAGATGCAGCAAAGGGCACGCTGATAGGAAGACCCTACGGCGGCGTAGCTATTCTGTGGAGACGAAGTTTATTCCCGTGTGTAGTTCCCGTAGACAGCGGCTCGTCACGCATTGCGGCCGTGCGTATTCAGCTGGCAGATCGTAGTGTTCTTATTATGTCGGTTTATATGCCTACGGAAGAATACGATAACTTAACGTTGTTCTCGGAGTGCCTAGCAAAAATTAGTGCTATTATAGATGAAAGTGACATCGAGTGCGTAATCACACTAGGTGATTATAACGCGAGACCTAACGGTATGTTTTACGCGACTATTGCTCGGAGCAGGACTGGTTCTGCGCGGACATTGATTTGCTGGGTGAGTCATCAAATACCTACACATACAGGAGCGATGCTTTTGGTACCACTTCTTGGCTCGATCACTGCGTTGTAACATCAGCTGCTCGTGACATTATTACGGATGTGTATGTGATTGATGACGTATTCAGTTCGGATCATTTTCCACTTGTTGTACATTGTGATTTTAATGTAATTAAACCAAAAATTTTGCAAAATAAACATTATGTAAACAAGGTCGTTTGGGGAGAAAGAAATTGCTCTCAAATTGATACTTATAGTTCTTTATGTAGCAAATACCTACAGAAGGCGCGCTGGCCCGTTTTGCCGGTTTCCAGCCCCACCGGTCCAGAACATTACGCTGTTATTGACTTGTACTATAGCAATATAATTAATTCAATGCAAACTGCCGCGAGGCACTCGTACAAGGGTAAGGCACGATGTGATAGGAAACGCGTGATAGGCTGGAACCGGCACGTTGCTCAGAGTCACAGGGAGGCTCGCCTTGCCTATCAGTTATGGAATTGTGTGGGATGCCCAAATCAGGGATTCTACTACGATAATATGCAGTATACCAAAAAGATTTTTAAAAACAAACTCAATTGGTGTATCAGAAACGAAAATCAAATTAAAATGAACATTATTGCGACATACAGACGAAATAAGGATTTTAAAGGGTTTTGGAAAGAAACTAATAAACTGAATACATTGCGTAGCGTCCCTGTGTCTGTGAGCGGTAGTCAGGATAGCACTTTTATAGCAAATAAATTTGCAGATCAATTTATGGTGGTAAGTCCCTCTCCTCCATGTAACGGGTTGTCCAACAGCTGTGCAAGTGGTGGTCCGGTGTCTGCCCCCTCCCCTGACGATACCTATTCTCATATCACCGCTGGGGATATACGTAAGTGTGTTCGCGATATGAAGAGGGGAAAGTCACCGGGCCACGACGGGCTCAGCGTGGAACATATTTTGTTTGGTGGCACTTTGCTTTATGAGAGGGTTGCTGAGTTATATAACATGTGCATGACTCACGCACACCTACCTAGTGAATTGATGAAGACAATTGTGGTACCTATAGTAAAGAATAAAACTGGCGATGTGGGTAGCTTATCTAACTATCGACCAATTTCTCTGGCCACTGTTGTGTCAAAACTTTTTGAGCGGCTTTTATATCCAAGCCTTGAATGTAATATTGAGCTTAATTGTGCGCAATTTGGCTTCAGAAGTAAGTTATCTACAGACTTAGCAATTTTTTCTGTCAAAAATACTGTTAAGAGCTACCTAAAGGGACAGACTTCAGTATATGCCTGCTTTTTAGATTTAAGCAAAGCATTCGATACCATAAATTACGACATACTGTGGAATAAACTGAGAAAAACTAACGTTCCTTCTAATGTAATAAAATTGTTAGAATTTTGGTATGCGAATCAGACAAATTGTGTAAGATGGAGAGACGCACTGTCGGAGACATACAGGTTGAATAACGGTGTAAGACAAGGTGGATTAACTTCACCCATCCTATTCAACTTGTATGTGAATGACTTGATCGAGGAGCTCAGTGGGACTGGAGTCGGATGTCACGTAGGTGGTGTATGCGTGAATAACATCAGTTACGCTGACGACATGGTCCTACTGTGCCCCTCGGTCGCTGGTCTTCGTCAGCTGATTTCATTATGTGAAAAATATGCATATGCACACAATCTTAGATATAATGTGAGCAAAACCGAAATCATGATATTTAAATAATATGGAAAGGGGCCTGCTGTAATGCCATTGGTTGTATTGAATGGTACTCCCTTATCCATTGTGTCAAAATTTAAGTACCTAGGGCATATACTTACCGAAAATCTTCACGATGATGATGATATTGAACGTCAAAGAAGGGCCATTGCTATGAAAAGCAATATGATAGCCAGACGCTTTGCACACAGCAGTGATCAGGTTAAAGTCACTCTATTTAAAGCCTACTGTCAGACGTTCTACACCGCACACCTATGGCAAAAGTTTACCAAATCCAGCTACCACTCAATAAGAGTTCAGTACAATAACGCATTTAGAGCAATGCTGGGCCTACCGTGGCGGTGTAGTGCGTCGGGCATGTTTGCGCAATACAGAGTAGACGACTTCTATGCAATAATGCGTAGGTCACTGGCTTGTTTCCATGAAAGAATCTTCAAAATTGAGAACAGGGTGTTGTCTGCTGTTGTTTATACGCGGTACCAATATGACAAGAACATAAATAGTCTAAAATAATTTGTAACAGGAAAGGAAATGTAATGTAATGTTTATTTGTTTATTGAATGTAAATCATGATTGTATTGAATTGACTTAATTATATATTTTTAATGTAATGTATTGTTTATTCAATACTACATAATTATAATATTTTTTTTTTATTGACGTTCATTGTATGATGACAACTATGGGTGCATACCTGATAATAAACGATTTTTATTTTTTTTTTATTTTTATTTTTAAAATCTCGTCAGAATGGATCCGCTGCGAGCGACCGCGAAGATATGAATCGAACCAAGTTATTGCCGAGGAATAAATGTTAAGTGAGCGAAGTATTGCAAGAAGTACATCGAAATCAACAGAGTTGAACGCGTTACTAAAGTCAAGCAAGATAATTATAGTCAAAGACTTGTTCTCCATAGCAAGACGAATGTCGTTTGTGACTTTTAGTAGTGCTTTAACTGTACTATGACCAGCACGAAAACCAGATTGAAACGGCGATAAAAGATTTTGTGATGTTATAAAGTCAACACACTGTGTCAGCGACTGGATGGCAAAAACGGGAGATAGGAATAAGAGATCGTGCCTTATGGCGTTCCCTGGGGGAGGCCTACGTCCAGCAGTGGACTGCAATAGGCTGAAATAGAATAGAATCATAATCATAATCATAAACTTTATTAGCTTTCATGTGGTAAATACAGATCTTATATTAAGTATAATTACACGAAACACACACGAAACCCTGTAAGGGCACTGCTAAATAACTACTAAGTAGTTTATAATAAATTATACTAATAACAGTAATAACAGTCGCTACATATCCTATATTTTATGTTTAGATATAGGTTTTTTTAATAAATAGGTACTCGTAACAGCGTGCGAGAAAAATTACAATCATTAGGTTTACTTATAATTATACTTCGTTGCTTCATTCGAAGATATAAGATTAACTAGGTAGTATTTTTATCCTACAAGGCATTGTTCGCACGTTTATTTTAAAGAAAATCGATACTAGAATCGATTTCCGTTTTTTTTTTTTCTAGTCCACCCCCACTTAGCTCAGTTGACAGATCGTCATTCTTTTTTCGTGCGAGGCAGCGTCTGCACGTGCCCAAGGAAGTTACGATTTTTTCCAAGTGAATAATTTTCGAATAAATGTCCAAGCGAAGTGCGCAAGAAAAAAATGATCGGTACAGAGCAAAAATTCGGAAGTTGGAACAACAAAAACCGCGTAAGCGTAATCGAGTGATTTATTCGGATTCTTCAGACGAGGAACGGAACGAAGGTAAGAAAATTTTAATTTTGCATCCCTTTGTAGTCAAATTGTGTGCCAAGACAAAGTCAAGAGGTTAACTGCGGGTTAACACAATGACGGTATTTTTGTCTAGATGGCAACGTATCATAAATGTCTTTACTTAGAGATTGACTGCTGGTCAATACAAAGTAATACATTATTTTGAAAAATGTAGGTCAAGACGTTAACTGCAGGTTAACACAACGACCGTAAAAACACTTTGGTGATGATGCTGATCAAATACGTATGCTTACTTAGAGATTGACCGCGGGTCAATACAAAGTAACTAATTTCGGGTTTATATAAAAGTCAAGAGGTTAACTGCGGGTTAACACAACTAGTACATTATTTCCTAATTTTGCAGTTTCTTAGAGATTGACTGCGGGTCAATACAAACTGGCATAGTTTTGAGGTTAACCGCAGGTTGACACAAAACATAAAACAAAATCCCATAAAATATCCTCATACTTAACTAAGCATTTCGTATTGCTATGAAAAAGTGTTCAAATAATACAAAAATATTTGACTACCCTCTTCTGAGAAAATATTTGATAACTTTTGCTTTACCTATATTTTCTTCTTTTTTAGGTGCCAACCAAGAGAGAGACCCTCCAATTGCGGAACCTCAAAGAAATGTCATAGTTCATGAGGCTCAGGTACACGCTGAACCTCAAAGACGTGCGCCAATTCAAGAACCCCAGGAGGCTCGGGTACACGCTGAACCTCAAAGGCGCGCGCCAATTGAAGAACTTCAGAGGGATATATTAGTGGAGGAACCACAGAGAGATGCTCCACCAGATGATCAGCCCTTGCCACCTGATGCCGTTCAAGAATCTCAAGAAGCAGAAGCTTCTTCTACGGAACAGGAGCTGGATCCTGAAATTATATCGGCTCTAGGCGAATCTACGGAGGGTACCCCCAAATATGGCCCCGTAATTCACGAAAAATTGGCTCGACTGTGGTTGCCTTTACTCAGAAAGGGAATGGAAAAAGAAGCCAAGGAAAAGCTTATAAAACAGCATCTGATTCCTGAAAATTGCGCTTTATTGCAAGCCCCAAAGCTTAATGCAGAAATCTCGGCCGCAGTGTCCGACGCTACAAGAGCTCGAGACAAGCGAGTAGAAAGTGTGCAGCAACAGCTTGGAGCCGGCATCACGGCTCTTAATAAAGGTTTAGAACTGCTCCTAGATGATAGTTCAGATAGACTCCAGGCTGTAAAATTTTTGAGCGAAAGCAGTCGCATTCTATGCGACCTACACTTCGTAGAAACAACAGCAAGGAAGAAATTTATAGACAGCCCTAGACAAAGCTTTCGTAAATGTTATACAGGATGTAGATCGCGATGACACGCTTTTTGGAAATAAGCTTTCAGAGAAAATCAAGGCTTCAAAAATGATTGAAAAACAGGGGCTACAAATTTAAAAAGTTGCTCCCGCTAAGGCAACGACAGCTCCTTCTGTTCAGCCGTCAACTAGTCGCGTACGCCCTCAGGGAAACTGGTTTGCCACTCCTCGGTTCCCGCCGTCGAACAGTTGGGGAGAGGGGCGCCACGGAAGACGGCTCCAGCAGGACGCGGAACACCTCCGACTGGACAATCGAAATCATCGGATCAGACCAAACGACGTGCCCCGTATCGACGATAGAGGTACATGCTGGTCGAATACAGTATTTCTACCAATGTTGGCAAAAAATTACAACTAATCCTGTGATTTTAAAATGGATTCGTGAAGGATACAGTATTTCTTTGTGCACCCCAGTAGAGCAAACATTTATTCCACAAAGCTCGCTTTTTCAGACTGAGAAAACGGACATGCAAATAGCTATTCAGAAACTTGTAAACCTAGGTGCCGTTTCCTCGACCGAGCGTTCAGAAAATAATTTCATTTCTAAAATATTTTTAGCCCCAAAACCTAACGGCGGTAAACGTTTTATTCTTAACTTGAAATCATTTAATAAATTTGTCACAAAGACCCATTTTAAAATGGAAGACCATAGAACAGCTGCTATACTCATACCAAAAAACGGTTATATGGCAACAGTCGACTTGAAGGAGGCATATCTCCTAGTGCCCATTGCCAATCACCATCGAAAATATTTATGTTTTGAATTCGAGAACAAAACATATGAGTTTAACGCCATGCCCTATGGTCTATCCGATGCACCAAGAGTATTCACTAAACTAATGAAAGAGGTCATGAATTACCTGCGATACAGAGGCCATACGTCAGTTGTTTATTTGGATGATATACTATGCATAGCATCCACATAATGAAGAATGTTGCCAAAATGTTAACGAGACCATTAAATTACTTAAATGTCTAGGTTTCGTAATAAACTTTGAAAAAAGTGTCCTTATACCGCGACAAACTTGCAAATTTCTCGGCTTTATTTATAATTCAGTCGATTTGTCTCTGAGTTTACCGTTAGAAAAGCGCAGCAATATTTTGCAATTGATTAAAAAGTTTTCTTTGTTGCCCCGATGTAAAATAAGAGAATTCTCTCAATTAATCGGTATGCTCACTGCTGCTTGCCCAGCTATCAAATACGGCTGGCTATATACAAAAAATTTGGAACGCCAAAAATTCCTCGCGATTCAAAAAAATGGGTCGTACTCAAGCAGCCGCAAAACTCAGCGAAATTATTGAGAATTGCCTGCGTACGAATAGCGTCTATGACTGGTACCTACTCCTTTCTTTTGCATACAGTGCATTGAGAGTACCGGATAAAGCTGACCAGGAATCTCTGACCACTAAAGTGAAGAGGAATATTGCAGGCGGTACCCTCGATTCCCCCGACCAGTGTACTGGCTCTCGACCGTATTCCGTCATTAAATCGATCCAGTCAAAGGTTTTCGAGGGTGATTTGAGGGGTGCTGTACGGCTCCTTGTTTCTGACGGATCAATGGCGCCACCTGGTGAAGATACTTTATCTTCACTAAGAGATAAGCATCCTGCTCCATCTCGACCACTCAATTTTCCACCTCCACCAGATACATCAGGTGATCAGATTTCTTTTAAAGGTGAGGATGTTGTCCGGGCCTTGAACACCTTCCATAATGGTTCTGCTTCGGGTCTGGACGGCATAAGACCCCAGCACTTGAAGGAGCTTATTTCTGCTGCTGGAGAAAGCGGTCCACGTCTTGTCGAATCTTTGACTAACTTGGTGAATTTTTTGTTCACTGGGCGGTTAAATCCCGAGATCTGCCCTTATTTGTATGGTGCTTCCCTGTGTGCTTTGACCAAAAGGGATGGAGGCATTAGACCCATTGCGATTGGTAGCACCTTGCGACGGCTAGCATCTAAAGTTGGATGCCAATACGTGCGGGAGGACATGGTTGCCATCCTCTTACCTCACCAACTCGGCTTCGGAACTTCACAGGGGTGTGAAGCTGCTATTCATGCTACCCGCGCGTTTGTCATGGCGCCGGAAAACGATGATAAGGTTATAGTAAAGCTGGATATAAAGAATGCATTTAATAGCCTGGAAAGAGATGTCTTACTGTCTGCAGTTAAAGAGCACATCCCAGCGTTGTTTCCTTTCTTGTATCAGGTTTATTCTACAAACAGCAATCTTTACTACGAGGAGGACCTTATTTTATCGCAAGTGGGTGCACAGCAAGGGGACCCTTTGGGTCCTCTAATTTTTAGTTTAGCGATCAACGAAATTGTTTCTGAGCTGAAGTCGCCACTCAACCTGTGGTATTTGGACGATGGGACGCTTGGGGGAGATCCAGATACTCTAGAACAAGACCTACAAATTCTTTTCCCTAGATTTCAGGGTCTGGGATTGGAGGTAAACACTGCCAAATGTGAATTCTTCGCTTGTTCTGAAACGGCTAGAGCGTGTTTGCCTCGGTTTCAATCTCTGATACCCGGTTTGAGGGAACTGAATCCCGTGTCTTTTAGTCTTTTGGGTTCCCCAATCTTCCAAGAGGCAATACCAGAGGCCCTCGATTCAAAAAACAAATCACTATCCACGGCTTTCGAGAGGTTGCAGCATCTACCAGCTCATGTCGCTCTTACTTTGCTGCGTTTGTGCTTTTCTATGCCAAAACTGACCTACCTGGTAAGAACTTGCCCTACGTGGCTTCATCTTCATCATTGTGATGTCATCGATGAGTCACTACGTCTGGCCCTTGAGAACATACTCAACGTTTCGATAGAGGGAGAACATTGGACTCAGGCGTCGTTGCCGATCCGTCATGGTGGAATTGGAGTTCGGCGAATCCGGGACGTTGGCGTTTCGGCGTTTATTGCTTCTGCCCGCGGGGTTGCGGATCTTGTTGCTCGTATTCTTTCATGTCAAGGTTGCGAGGTCCGTATTCCCTACGAGGCGGATGCCGTGATTGCCTGGACTTCAGCCAACCCCGGTCAGAGCCAACCAGACCCATCCTACGTGCAACGCTCTTGGGACGATGTCGGGTGTAAGGCTACACTTGAGCGCCTAATGGATAACGCGACTGGAGCGGATATGGCTAGGTTAAGAGCAGTTGCAACCCCCGAGTCCGGTGCATGGTTGCATGCCATGCCATCTCCCAGTATGGGTACATTTATGGACGACGACTCTTTGCGGGTGGCGGTGGCGCTTCGGTTGGGCTGCAATGTCTGTGAACCTCACGTATGCATTTGCGGCTCAATGGTTGAGGCTAATGGTCACCACGCACTGAGTTGCCAACGTTGCTCAGGACGTTTTCCAAGGCACCACGCCTTGAACGATTTAATTCGTCGGGCATTGATATCCTGCAACGTTCCATGTACCCTGGAGCCACCCGGTTTAAGCCGGTCTGATGGCAAAAGACCAGATGGCCTGACGATGCTGCCATGGCAGAAGGGGCGGTGTCTCATCTGGGATGCTACTTGTTTGAGCACGTTTGCGCCTTCTCATTTGGGTAGAACGATACGAGTGGCTGGTGGGGCGGCAGAATTTGGTGCTCAGTTGAAACACACAAAGTACGCCGATTTGGAAGCCACATACATTTTTGTTCCATTTGCGGTAGAGACAGTAGGACCCTGGTGCAAGGAGGCCAGGGCTTTTGTGTCTCAGATGGGACAAAGATTAAGAGAGAAAGGTGGAGACCCCCGTTCCGAGTCATTCCTTGTCCAACGTATCTCAGTAGCTATTCAGCGTGGCAATGCCGCTAGTCTGTTAGGTACTTTTGGACCGGGAATGATTCGGGGCGGAATTTTTAATTGACGAAAATTATGTTGAATTTATTTATTTTATTTTGACTTGTTTTTATTTTAATTGTTTTATTTATTTTAGTTTTAAGTTGACATTTTATTTATTTAGATCGCTCCATTCTGCCTGACCTTAATTGGTGGGAACAAAATATTATGTCAGCTAATAATGTGTTAAGAGCGACGCGTCTATGACGGGCTGGGGGGCATTTTGCAATGGAGATCGCGTAAACGGCGGCTGGAAAGATGACAAATTGTCGTACCACATCAATTATTTGGAACTTTTGGCTATATTTATGGGTTTGAAGTGTTTTGCAAAAGAGGCAACCAATTGCACAATATTGCTGCGTGTGGACAACACAACTGCAATTTGCTACATCAACCGCATGGGTGGGGTGCAGTTTCCGCACCTGAACAATCTAACACGAGACATCTGGCAGTGGTGCGAGAGACGAAACATTTTTCTCTTTGCGTCATACATCAATACACATGATAATATAGAAGCAGATGAAGAATCGAGAAAAATAAATATTGACACAGAATGGGAACTATCGCACTGGGCATTCCAGAAGATAGTCCAAATCTTAGGTCAGCCCCAAATCGACTTATTCGCTTCTCGCACCAACGCAAAATGTACTCGCTATGTGTCGTGGAAGCCAGACCCCGACGCCCTAGCGGTTAACGCTTTTACCATAAAATGGAACTCTTGACTATTTCTACGCATTTCCTCCTTTTTCATTAATTTTAAAGTGTTTGCGAAAAATTATTAACGAAAAAGCGGTTGGCATTATGGTGTTTCCTTACTGGCCGAGTCAAGCGTGGTTCCCCCTACTTAAAAACATGCTTACTTCTGAAATTATCTTTTTCAAACCTGACAGAGATCTTTTACACTCCCGTTTCAGATCGCTACACCCGTTACACAGCTCCCTTACCCTGGGGGCCGCGAAGCTCTCAGGACGGCATTTATGAAGCGGAATACCCCTGAAATTGCCTTAAATTTAATGTTATCTTCAATTTCGGAAAACACTATGAAACAATATTCAGTCTCGATCAAACTTTGGTGGGAATATTGTTCTGAAAAAAGGTTTTTTGAAACATCAATTCCAGAAGTAATGGCTTTTTTAGTAGAACTTTATAGTAAAGGTGCTTCTTATGGGTCCATAAACAGTCATCGGTCTGCCCTGTCATTACTCTTAGGGAATAACATAGGTTCAGACGAAAATATTAAACGGTTACTAAAGGGGATGTATCGTGAGAAACCATCTCGCCCGAAATATACCAGTACATGGGACCCACAGTTAGTGTTATCCCACCTCTCAACTTGGTATCCTAATACGGAGCTTAGTCTTGTAAATATAACCAAAAAGTTATCCATGTTATTGGCCTTATGCACAGCGCACCGAATACAAACTCTCTCATTCATTAAAATATCGAATATAACAAAGTCTTCTGCGGGTTTGAAGACTTGTATAACTGATGCAATAAAAACCTCAGCAGCTGGACAGCAACAGCCAGTACTGTTCTTACCATACTTCGCTGAAAATCTTAGGATCTGCCCGGCTACAACTTTGGATGATTATTTATCGGTAACCTCGACATTACGGCCAGACAATGAGGATAACGTTTTGATTACAACTAAACGACCATATAAAAGAGCCACATCCCAAACTATTAGTCGTTGGATTAAGCAGACTCTTGCAGAGTGCGGTATCAATGTAGGTGTATGTAGTGGACATAGTACGCGGCATGCGTCAACATCAGCTGCCGCATCCGCAGGAGTAGACATTGATACCATCAGGAAAACTGCTGGTTGGTCCAAGTCTTCCCTAACCTTTGAACGATTTTATAATCGTCCAATTATTGACGAAGGAATTTTTGCAAGAACCATTTGTTCTATTAATGATGATTAGCCATAATAATTTAATAATTTTGTATTTTCTTAGAATAAACATTTTCTACTAATATTGTGTTTGTAATCAACACCATTTCTGAATGTCTCTAAACATCTACCTAGTTAATCTTATATCTTCGAATGAAGCAACGACATATAATTGATGATCAAACGAACTTCAGGGAAGTGAAGTTCGATCGATATTATATGAGTTGATTCATTCGAAGATATAAGCACCCGACCCACCCATCCCCATAGGTAGAAAAGTTTATACCTATATCTCTAAAGTGAATGACGATCTGTCAACTGAGCTAAGTGGGGGTGGACTAGAAAAAAAAAAACGGAAATCGATTCTAGTATCGATTTTCTTTAAAATAAACGTGCGAACAATAGGGTGGGTTGATTTTATAAATTTTTCGATAAAAATCATGGGTGGTTCTTAAAAGTTGCGTGATCATAATACAATTACATAAAAAATATTTAAAAAAATATTCGATATATCTTTTAGCCCTCTACTGAAGCCTAAAAAATCGAAAATATAGGTATTTTCAGCCTAAAATTTGAAGCCCACAAATCACTTTAATATACTACATTATTGCTTGTGCCTGCTTTAGTTTGGTCTTATATGACAACTTAATCATAAAATATTACTTTTATGCATCATTTGTAAGTTTTATATGTGGGTAGATGCGTATAAATACCGACGGTTTTATTAGTACGCGGAAGTTTCTAAGACAAACAACAAAGCTTTGCATTCATGCAGTTTATTTTCGACGCGTTATAAAGAAGAATTATCTAGAATAGTTTGGCACTAATTTGGTCTTATTGTGTTATTATTTTGGTTTCGTGTTATAAATAGTGACTGAAAACAATGAGCAAACCAAAAAAACTTATAAAGCGAAGTAATGTGGATTGTCCCATATTTGGAGCCCCTACAGAAATCAATTTCAAGATGTTACCTACAATTGCAGACGTTATAAAGTGCATACTACATGTGAGGCACGAGTTGCTATTAAAAAACTCAGGAAAGCAGCCCTCCGTAAGTGAAATTTTCGCTATTGTACTCCGTGACATCGAGAAAATTTGGGTTCCAGCTTCTATTCCAATCGTGAGCCCAAAACGAATTAAAGAGCTTATGAAAAAGTTTTATGATGAATATTTAAAGCTAATACGATATCCGCAAAGTAAGAGATCTGAAAACTATACTCATAAAGTGTCAACTTTTAAAGATATGGCTTTTACGCGACTGTTTGATATAGCATCTTGTAAATGTCAAATTATAGCCTCATGCACTTGCATTAAAACCAATAAAGTACCTGTGATTGAACGAGCTTTTCTGTTAGACCAAAGAACAGAAAGGAAAATGATAATTGCAGGAATAGATCATATTGAAACAAAAAAAAATAATCAAAGGATTCAGAGACAGCAGAAAATGATACAAAGCAATAAAAACTATAATGAACCACAACCAGGCACAAGTTATTGTTCTTTTGAGAGAAATGTGAAAGTTGTAACCTGTAATTGATATACCAGCAAATCTTAACACTTCTAACCAGGAATGCGTCATTAAAACGCCATCAAAAGGTGAAAAATCTTACAATACTTCCAAACTACCCAAATTTGCGGAAACTTGTGATCGATATGGAGTTTCGGATAGATCTGGAGCAGCTCTTATGTCAGCAGTCCTACAAGATTTAGGACTAGTATCAACTGAAAAAAAGAAGTTAGTAGTGGACAAAAATAAAATCCGTAGAGCTCGTGACAAGGAACGCAAAAATCTACAAGAGAATAGCTCGAAGAGCCTTGTTGAAGGTATATATTTTGATGGTAGGAAAGACAAAACTCTAGTCATTGAAAAGTTAGACGGTCGTTCTCATCGAAGAGTTGTGATAAAAGAGCATATTTCCTTGATAGGCGAACCAGGATCAGTTTATTTGGGACACACAACACCCCGCGCTGGGACTGGAAGAGCGATTTCTGAATCAATTATAAATTATTGTAAAAAACATGATATCAGTTTGAATTCTTTAAATGTATTGGTTGTGACGGCACAGCAACTAATACCGGATGGAAATCAGGCGCAATTAGATTAACAGAGTTGGATCTAAAAAGACCTTTGCAATGGTTTATATGCCAACTTCACGCCAACGAGCTACCTTTGAGGCACTTGTTTCATAGCTTAGATGGCAATACAAGTGGTCCGAAAGAATATACTGCCGAACAATGCCTTGTAGGATAAAAATACTACCTAGTTAATCTTATATCTTCGAATGAATCAACTCATACAATATCGATCAAACTTCACTTCCCTGAAGTTCGTTTGATCATCAATTAAACACTCTACTTATTTTTTACTTAGTTAATCTGTTTCTTTTCGAAAAATTCTTGCAAGTTATAAAAACAATTTTCAATCAAATAATTTTTAAGACTGTTTGTAAATTTATTATCATTTTCTTCTAGTTTAATATCTTTGGGGACCTTATTATATATTTTTACAGCCAAGATATATGTGCTATTTCTATACATATCCAAATTTATCGAGGGTATTGATAATAAATTATTATTGCGTAGGTTTCTTGCTTGGGTGTGACGGTCTTGTGCCTGTAAAAAAAGATGCATGTTCTGTCTGACGAATTTACTAGTTTCCAATATGTACAATGAAGAGAGTGTTAGTATTTTAAGCTGTTTGCAATGTGGTCTGCACGTATCTGTCTTTTTTATATTTACAAGGATACGGATGCACTTTTTTTGTAATATAAACAATTTATTCGCGTCAGTACTGTTACCCCATAATATTATTGCATATTGCAACCAGGCGTGCGCGTAGGCATAGTATGCACAGGTTGCGGTATGTAAGACGGTACATTTTTTCAATTCATACAGCGCGTAAGTAAATCTCTTTAGTTTTCCAGCAACGATCTCTACATGTTCTTTCCAAGTAATGTGGGTGTCTATTTCAATTCCCAACAATCTGCAACTGTTTACGCTTTTTATTTGAGTGTTATTGTAAGTATAGTGTATGGGTAGTTCTATTTTTTGGTATGGTCTGAAATGTATTATGTTCGTTTTCGTGAAATTTACTTCTAAATTATGATCTATAAGCCAGTTTTCTATTAATTGTAGGTTATGAGACAAGATTCTATTGAGTTCACTCACATTACTGCAAGGAAAGATCAGAGAGATGTCGTCAGCATATAAAGTACATTTTACATTGTCATTGAATTTAAGTTTCGGTAAATCATTTATATAAATTAAGAATAGCAGACATCCAAGCACACTGCCTTGAGGGATTGAGTGGTTAAGGTATGCGTCTTTTGATCTGATTTTATTTATTATACCGGATTTCTTTTCTTGATAATCTAATTCTACAAACTGTGTGCGTTGATGCAGGTAAGATTGAAACCACTTGTATGCGATTCCGTGAATGCCAATACTATACATTTTTTCCAGTAATATTTCATGAGAGACTCTATCGTAAACTTTGCTTAAATCTAACAGTACCCCCACAGCATACTTTCGGTCATTTAATATCTGTAGTGCTTGCTGTATAAACGTATACACTGCTAGAGTTGTCGAGCGTTTTTTACGGAATCCAAATTGGTTGTTGTCTAAAATAATGTACTTTTCACAAAAGGAGTTAATTCGGTAAGCCATTATAGTTTCGAAACCTTTACAAAAAATTGATAGCATTGCAATTGGACGGTATTGGTTAGGGTCAGTTGTGTCGCTTTTTTTGGGTATAGGTTTAATTATGGCAGTTTTAAGTAAATCGGGAAAGGTACCATCGCTGAAAGATTGATTTATGAGGGCGGTAAGTGGCAAAGTCAGTTCACTGGCACAGTATTTTATAAGAGATGGTGTTCTGTTTAAGTTTAATTAGGACCTTGTAGACTTCAGGCGGTTCTACTTGCGATAAGTTCATAGATTTTTCATTGCTGTTTGTTACGGGTCTGCCACAAGCGCCATTATTATTTTTTCCTACAGATGCAAAATGTTCATTGAAGATATTGGCGACTTGCAGAGTATCGTCAACTAAATTATTATTTATATTTATATTTATATTTATTTAATCAATTACAACGGTACAAACCAATTACAGTAATTGTTATGACATGTCATATTATAAACTAGAAATTAGATAAAAATTGTTATGCATAAAAAAATAATTCATCAAAAGACATAAGGTACACATTATCAATATTACAAATTCATTATAAAATTAGTCAAAAATAAACTTAGGTACTTACAATAATATTAGACAATACTTGACGGGCAATCATCCCTCGTCTCACAGAATTCCAAACAATGTCTCATAATCTCAGTCCATCCGTCCGCAAACACATCACAATCATGGTCATAGGCCAGGAGCGAATTGAGTGATCGCATCATGCGACATACCGGGGACTGAGAGTGTGCCACGGTACGGCAGACTGGGGTGGCAAACAGGTCACGGCGGCGACGTGTACCGTGCGAAGTGTATCTGTCAGGAACGAAAAAGCTACACAGCAGGTCATTTAATACAGGAGCATTAATGCGACCATGCAGCACCTTAAGGGCAATGATTAATTGTCCGTTAGCTCTCCGAACATTTAGCGAATTGAAACCCAGAGCACCTAATAAAAACGGAGTGGGATACAAGTAGGGATAGTACCCAGAGCAACGCTTGTACAGGTATCTGAGAAATGCTTTTTGCACCTTCTCCAGCATAAGACTGTAAGTGCGCTCATGAGGGTTCCAAACACAGCTACTAGCTTCAAGTTTGCTCCGTACCAAAGAACAATACAGAAGCTTGAACACGCGGGAGCTATGAAAATCTCTAGAGTTCCGCAGCACAAATCCCAGGCGCCGAAACGAGTCCTTGGCAATTTCAGTCATGTGACTGTGAAAGGTCAAGCGTCGGTCAAAATTAACACCAAGGTCCCTCATACACTCTGAACGCAAAATTTCTTCTGCACCCAGAGCATACGAGTTGACAATGGGGTGCAACCCACGACCAAAAGTCATAACCCTGCATTTGGCCACGTTGAAATCCATTTTATTTTCACGACTCCACGAGTAAACCGCTTCGATGTCCAGCTGGAGACGACGACAGTCGTCTTCATCCTTTATCTCCAGAAACAGCTTCAGATCGTCAGCATAAAGAAGACATTTTGCGTGCTTCACAACCGCTGCCAAGTCATTGACCATGATTAGGAATAATAGAGGGCCCAGAATAGAGCCCTGACTTACCCCGGAGCGCGTGTGGTAGGCCTCTGACTTGTAGCATCCATACCTAACATACTGCTGACGGTCGCGTAAGTAGTCCGCAAATAAATTGAGCAAGGCGGGGGTGCAACCAATTTTGTGCAATTTGTTTAGAAGCACATCGTTGTCGACCCTATCGAACGCCTTCTTGAAGTCAAAATATAGAACATCGACCTGACGCCCCCTATCCAGACTCTGTGAGATGTAGTTCACGACGGTTATTAGGTTGGTGTCGACTGATCTACCACGCCTAAATCCGTGTTGTTCGTCACAAAGGACAGCGTCAACCTGTCTGAAGATACAGCTGTGAAGCGCGCGTTCGTAAATCTTCGCTAGGGCGCAAAGGACAGCGATGGGGCGATATTCCTCCACTGACGACCTGTCGCCTGTTTTCGGTATTGGTGTGACTTGGGACGTCTTCCATTGTGTTGGGTAGAAGCCTGTTTGAAGCGTAAGGTTCGCGATATGGCATAAAGGAGAGCAAAGGTGCTTTTTGCCTATAATTAGGACAGAGGCAGGGACATTATCCGGACCTGCAGCACTGCTGGGCTTCAATTTGCCAATGCTCTTCATAATTTCGCCTGGGGTAAAATTACGAACATTTACAGTAAGGTTGTCCAAATGACTACCAAGAGAACAAAGACTAGCATTTAGTTGCGGAGACTCAGGAAGAAATACACTGGAGAAATAATCTGCGAATGCTCTAGCTGCCTCGACCCCAGTATAGGACGTACCTTTGTAGGACACATTTGATTCGAATCCACCCTTGGATTTCAGTCCACTTATGTGTTGCCAGAACTCACGCGGGTTTCGTATTATGTTCCTTTCGATTTTAGCCATGTATGTATCATAGGCCTCTGGTACTCTTATCTTCAGGTCAGCCCTCAAGTCGGAAAATAACTTGTAAGTGTCGGCACTCTGATCCTGCTTCCAAGTGCTGTGCAGTTCAATTTTTCGCTTAACATCAGCGATCAGATCAGCATCAAACCAAACAGGAAAGGTGGAGCAGAAATTCTTTGGGCGTTTCTTTTTAGGTACGGCAAGGTTAAAAATATTGTATAAGATAGTATATAAATTTTCTGTGGCAGTTACTACATCATTGGCACTCAAGACACTGTCCCAACATGCCTGTTCTAGCAAGTCAATTACCATTGTGTAATCTGCCTTGTTAAAGTTCCAATCCCTAGCTTGGTCAATATTGCTTGGCTCAGATCGACGAGTTTTATTAGCACTAGCCGCGATCCTAAACGTGATGTCGAGCGGTGGGTGAGGGGGGTCAATCGGCACGATGCCACCAAAGCCAGCGAGTGTGACATCCGTAGGGTTCACGTGCTCCCGGACTAAAACCACATCCAAAGTACCACCAGACACGTTTCTCACTTCATTCATGTCAATCAAGGCACAGAACGATAAAAAGTAACAATAGTAATTGCTGATATTAACAGATGCGCTATTTAAATTTAAATCTCCCAATATAATAACATGGCCCTTTAAAGTGTTTATAAATGACTCTATTTTACAAAACCATTCCATATAGACATTGTCCTTTGCGCTTGGGCTTATGTAAAAAACACAAACATAAATCAATTGTCCCTTATATGTAAGTGATGCCCACAAGTCCTCACCGGTAGTTTCGAGCTCGGGGTGCCGACGTATGTTAAGCGCCGTACGAGCTGCCAGTAGAATTCCTCCGCATGGGGTGCCACGATCTCGACGCAGAATGCTCCAGTCATCGCAGGTTACCTCGTTATCCTCTACAGAATTGTCAAGAAATGTTTCGGTAGCTGCGACTAATTGGTGCTCTAGCAGGATTAGATTGGCTCTCCATGTCTTAAGTTTCGTTTTAAGTCCACGTACGTTCTGATAAAATATATCGAACTCTACAAGTTTATTTACCTGTTTTCTATTTGGTTTCACTGCGAAAGGGCTGTTGAGTACCAAAGCTACGTCGTGGGTAATTTATCCAATGCTTCAGTCTTGCGTTTTCAGGCCACATGTTCACAGAATAGCACAAATCAAAGTATTCTACTGGAACCCCAATTTTGTAAGACTTGTATTTTCCACGGGGCTTCAGCTCTTCAACGGTGCAGACACAATCAGGACAGATTTCACTGAGGTACTGCTTGATGTCATCCAAGTCCGAAGCCATGTTCCATAGATGCATATATTTAAGGGTTTCAGCAGCTCTTAACTTAGTGACAGATGGTCCAGCCACGCAGCGAAGGGACCTGGCACGACGTGATTTCTTGCTAAGTACTTCTTTGAAGCTCACTTCGTTCTCAGTATTTATAGAGTGATTTGTAAAACTCTGTAGTTGGTCAGCTCTATCGTTACTACTCTCTGTTTGTTTGGCTGAGGGATGTATAATTTCAAGGTGGGTTTCGGGCGTTTCGATGGCGGCGACGACTGATTGGTTAGTGTCTGGTTCAGTGTGCCTGGCGCTAAGTAGTTCGGATTTTTTATTGTGTTTACTTTTTGTTTTTCTTGGTCTGTGTTTTACGCTGCCGCCACTATTCTTCTTTTGAGACTCTGAGGTAATGGGAATGGTGTCGTTGGGTGAGTGTATTTCGGGGGTAACTTCAATGATAGGTTGGCTGATAAGGGGCGAGTTATCGTTATTTTTTGCCACGGTTGAGGAAATTTCTCCAAGTTTCGAAAGTATCGAGGTTTGTACTGTTTCCAGATGAGACTTAAGGCAAACGTTAGATATTATGCGTAGTGGTCCATAGAGTAAATCTTCCAGTTCAGCCCTTATTACCTTTCTAAGTATGGTAAGGTCACCACAACTACACTTGCATTTTGAATCAGTTACTGTATTGTTATTTTGGGACTTGTTCCGTGGGTTTTGCCCTGGTCGGTACGTAACATTTTCGTTTTCGAGAAATGAATTATCCGCTGAAATATCTACATTCTCAACCAAAGTAGAATGAGCTCTAGAAGTACTCATTAACTGGCGGACAGGCGTAGTCGTGTCGTATGCTTTAGGCATTTCACTACGACATGTATAACATGTCCAAATCTGCTTTTCTTCTTTAGTGAGGGTTGCATATTTCTCCGGCAAAAATCCAGCGCATATCAATTCATAGCGTAGGTCGCATTTGGCACAATTTAAGTATGGTTCATCTGCCAGAATGTCGTAACTGCAACCAGCGCACTTATTCATGATTTGCCCTTTAAGTATTATCACAGCAAGCTGCTAGGGATGCGATTCAATATTTGCTAAGTAGATTTGATCAGGCGCTTGACATCTAGCCAGCCGTGAGGAGGTCAATGACCGCAAGTGACCGCTAACTACTTTTGGTCGCAGGATGACTCACCTAAGCGGGCGATCTGCGGGTTGGGGCAGGTCAGTAACGACGATGTTTAACGGCTGGTTTGAGATTTATTTCACTGATTATATGGTTATTTGGCTGAATTTTTTAGAGCACTTTTCACTAATTTACTCCACATGTCACAATCTTTAAGTTGGTAAAATTTTTTTACTGATTGGTTAACTTTTGACACTAAATTTTAATTTGTAAGATGGAGCGATTAATAACAAGTCTGCTTCGAACGAGATTCGGGTGAATGGATTTATTTTAATATTATGGATTTTCAAACATGGGTTTTTAATTATTCTTTAGTGATTTTATTGGGTTTTTCCTTAATTATTTGCCACGTTGTTTTCATAATGTTTTTAGATCTTTTAATTCTTTTTATACATTGAATTTTTTTAGAGGACACTACAGTTTTCTTTAATAATATCTCATATTGACAATAGAATTTCTTTAAAATATGGCTTTTACATTGTGAGACTATTATTTTTAATTCGCGCTTATGTATACAGGCACTTTTTATTCCTTTAGTTAACCAAGTTTTTTTGTGTTTGTTTACTTTAATTTTAATTTTTTTTTATTGGTATGGTACTATCTAGCAAAGTAATTATCGTATCATGGAAGGATTTGAAATTTTCATTAATAGTTTTTCCAGGGAGAATTATGTTGTCCCAGTTAATATTAGATAATTCGTTCCGAAACATTGACATGGCAGTCTCACTAAATACTCGTTTTGAAACTACATAACTGTCTTTAGAATTTAGTTTAGTGCATAGTAAATTTAGTGTGGTACCTTTGTGATCGGATAGACCAAATTCTTCTACAGAAGTTACAAATATTTTATTGTCAAAGTTAGTGAATATTACGTCCAAGCATTTGGATGTAGTGTCTGTTATGCGAGTTGGCTCTGTTATATTTTGCTGAAAATTAAAACTTTTACAGGTGTTTAAGAGATCACTTGAGTTTTTGGATATATTAAGTACGTCAACATTTAGATCACCACCTAATATTATGTTTCTTTTGTAATATTTGGTTTTTAATAGCTTTAAAAGATTGCCTAGTGACTTAAAAAATACTTCAGGTTCCCTAGTGCTATTTAGCCAGTATAATGCAACCAGTAAAATATTGTGCGCAGGTATGTCTACTGCACATATCTCAAATATATACTCAACAGTTAAATTACAGATATCTTTTAGTTCCAAGAAGTCTACTTTTTCTTTCAAAAATATGCATACTCCTCCTTTATCATAGTTAATTCTACAATATGATGTTGCAAGGACAAATCCTTCTAGTTTTAGGAGATCTAGTTTATCATTAGTTATAAATGTTTCTGTGAGGCATAAGGCTTGCAGCTCGCTTTGACTATCTGTGAGATGTTCAAGTAAATGGAGTTTACTTTGAAAACCTTGGGTATTCTGATATAATATTTTAAAGTTAGACACGAAAGGGCTTTTTGTTGGGAGTTTGTGGTTTTCCTGTTATCTGTTTCAATGGGTGGTCGTGTTGGTAGTCGTCGCGGGATGTTACATCAGATGACCTTGAGACTGAGACGTATGACGCATTGTAATCATCATCTTGAGGTGCTTGTTGGGGACGCTTTTTCATGTTTTCTTCGGTGTATAATGTACCATTTATAAAGAGCTTATTGTTATGAATGACTCCGTGCTGTCCATTCTTCCGTGCTTCGTTTAGGGAAATCTGGAGCCTTTTTCTTTCTTGTCTACCATTTTGGTCTAAGTATTCGGAGATTTGGAGGCCTGTGTTCCTAAAGTAGTTAGAAAATAGAATAAAGTCAACTAACTGCTTGTGGACAATGTGCTCAAGGACTTTGGAAAGGAATGGTAATATAGAAACGGGACGGAATTGAGAAAATGATGTTGGATTGGAAACTTTTGGGAGGGGAATAACATCGGCACAATTCCACGCCGAAGGGAAAGAACTCGTTGCCAAGGAAAAGTTGAAAATATGTGTGAGTATTGGTAAGAGTTCGTTCAGGATAAGGGAGATCATACGGGAGGAGAGATCATCATTGCCCATAGCAGTAGATGTGTGTGATGGATAGTATATGCTTCCTTACATCCTCCTCGGCAATAGCATTAAAAGAGAACGAAGTACACTGTGGAAGAGGTTTGCTGTTTATGTTGGCAATGGTTACAAATTTAAAAATGTTACTCAATTTAACAGGTCTGTGGTGTCGGGAAATGCGTGTTGAGTGCGTTAATTTAAACGCACGCGCTAGAAGTATCCGATAATTTTCCAATGCCAAGTAAACGTAAGAACTTCCAAACCTGTGTGGGATTGCAGTTATCAATGGATTCGTGAATATGGCGTCTTTTCGCAACTCTACACAGACGACTACAGCGATTTCGGAGAAGTTTGTATTGGTCAAGATTATTCTCTGTAGGTCGCTTCCTATACCGCTTTTTAGCTCTATCACGCCTGGCCATCAAATCAAGAATTTCTTTTGTTAGCCATGGTGTCGGAGCATGTTTTAACCTAACTTTCTTGACAGGTGCGTGAATGTCATAAAGTTGGCACATGATAGAATGAAATAACTTTATCTTCATGTCTATATCATCGGCAGTAATCTCTTGTCTCCAATCAATACCTGAGGCATCACGCCTCAACGCCTCCAAATCGATGCCTCTGAAACTACGAAGAAGCATAAATCTAGCCTTGCGCTTAGGTGGTCGAATTTTGATAGAAAGAAAGATTAAATCATGGTAAGAAAAATTGGCTGGAAATTGGCCATGGGCAGCAACTTAATCGGAGGAAGAAGTAATTAACAAGTCAAGAAGAGAAGGAATACAGTTAGGAAAATGATGCGTTTCTGAAAGAGGGAGAATCTGTAGGTTAACCGCGGACAAGAGAGAGCGTAGTTTTTGTGCACGAGCTTCATTCTTGATGAGACATGTATTGAAGTCACCCAATAAGAGAGTACGATCGTAGTTAGGACAGTAAGTTATGAGAAGATTCTCCAACGAGTTGAAGTAATCTATCGTGAGAGATGGACTATAGAAAACCGCAATCAAGACTTTCCTGTGGTGCAGGGTGACCTCAATGAACAGGTGCTCTGCTGAATGTGAGTATTGACTCGGTGATACGCTGATAACGTTATGCACGATATCTGCACGCAGGTAGATGGCGACACCACCGCCTCCCTTGCCAGTGCGGTCATTCCGGATGAGCTTGAACCCGGGAAGAGGAAACTGAGAAGAGTGAAGAGATGGTTTTAAGAAAGATTCAGAAACTAATATTGCATCTACAGGTGTAGAAAGCTGAAAGTAGCATGTAAGTCATTATAATGCTTAGGAATACTCTGAGCATTTATATGACAGATATTAAAATTGTTTTTGAAAGGAGAGAAAACAGCATTATTATGGTCATGACCAATGACCAGACAGAAATGCAGAACTATCACCGTCACTATCAGCACTGGAGAAATGTTAAGATGAGGAGGAGCAGGTAAAAAAGCTTTCATCTATTTCGATGTCATCATCCATGTACCTATGAATAAATAACTATAATAAACATACATATATCATAAAAAATATACCTATATATATAATATTATAATATATTATATATATATCTATATATATATATACCTATATTATATATTATATAGTTTACTGAAATAAATTTTAAACTATAACAAAATATACTAAGAATAAACAGTTAAGGTGATCCGTTACGTCTTGCTAAGCTACACTACGCCAATAGATGGAGCTACTGCTGCATATAACACAGTTATTTTTTTTACGCAATAAATACAATCTATAAAATTACTAAAACGTTATTTGCGACAATTATAATGTATCTTCGACAAGTCAAAAAAATCTCCGTAAAAAAATTTGCTCAAATTATGGAGTATAAGTCAATTGAAAATATGTTCCGTGTCTATACACATCTCCTCTACTCACACATGTGCAAGTCATTTATACGAAAGCGTTCGCTTATTTTGACGCCTAATGCATCGTGATCCACAGAGGTAACAGCCTTATTGTGGCTTTTGATAAGGTCGTACCAGGTTCTATCCTCGGTACGAAAATTTAATTTTTTGTTTATGTATTGTTTTTTGCCTTTTTTATTGTATAATAAAATTATTTTCGAATAAAACTAGAATTGATAATTATTCGATGCATTTTTTTGTTATTGACGTGGACGTGAAATCGGCATGGATGGAGTCCATAGGTATAGCCTAATACTAATCGAATAATACTAACTGGGAAAGTCCATAAAATAAGCAATTTTTTAGCATTCTTTTAGATAAGAAATCGATATCTAAATCAGTACCTAAACATCCACTGCCAGAGCAGTTAGCTATATTATTGTGTTCTTTGACAAAGGCATTCCTATTTGTGACATGTATGTGGACTCCCCAATTTATAAATACAGTCAGCCAGTCAGGTCATAACGAATTCAATGGTATGGATGGATAGGATAGGTAGATAAAATATATTCATACATTAGGAATAAAGTAATAAAATAAAAAGACGTGACTCGTTTGTAACATTCGTGACATTTTGTAATAAAAAAAAAATTACAATTATATTCTTTCCATATACAAATTATCTTTGAACCATGGAAACTTTCAGACGTGGCGGTAGCGACCGTTCTTGCGGTCGTTTACGCTATGATAGGCTTAGGCGTGATAATGTATGTACAAATATTCTAAACGCGAAGGTAAGTCTGTTGGTTTGTCCTTCTTTCACATGGCAATGGATGGACGCGATTGGTCATTAGGTACTCTCGGTCACAATTTCTGTATTGTTTTCTGTATTTTCTGTACGTGTCGAACAACAAACTGTTGATGTCTAAAAAAAACAATCATAAGTGAATAACAAAATATAATATAAGTTTGTCAAAAAGCTAGAACATTTGTCTCTAAAACTTCACACCAAACTATAATGTTATTTGACGCGACATGTAATATAAAAAATAAGGATTATTCACCAAATCTATGCACTGGGCTCCCTTATTCACACGTCTGAGGATGATCTCGGGCAAAATACAGTCGCAGAAAAAGTCCACCAGTTTTGGTATCATGTCTAGAATAAACTGGTCATCTCTTAGGACTTCAAGCACAGTTATAGGCTGAGTTGGTGCAGTAAAACCAATGAAGTAACATTTTTCACATCTTGTAATTCTCAACTGTCCCTGCACCTAAAAAGAGAAGCTAATCATTACTACAACATCAAATATAAAATTTGCTACCAGTCGGCATAAACAATTTTTTTTCAGTGATTACATGGTAGTAATAGCTATGTTTTTGTTCATTTTTAAAATCCCATCTTTTACAATGATTGGAAAGTTTTTTCTTTCAGTGGCTGCGGTCTCAATCGTTTGATTGTTTCTTGCCAAAGACGGGAAGCATTTGATTTCGAGAATGGCATTCTCATTTAGCACTATACCTAAAACATATCATAAATGATGTGTTATTTCTATAAGATTATAAAAATATCTAAATATTACAAATCACAAATATGTGTAGGTGCCGCGGAGTAGTACTCCCAATGATGGCACGCAACGCTACGACGCAACCCGCCCTACAACAACTGAAACCGAGAAAGGTCAACACAGGCTGCACCAACTATTTACTTGCACATTCAATATGATATAGAAATCAATTTCTTACCGGAAAACTATCTCTGAAATAGTAAACAATCGCACAATCACACCAGACGTACACGTGTTCTTTGATTTTGACAGTTTTGACGCTTGCGTTCAAAAATTTTCGGTATTGTTTATACGAGCATTGAATTTTATTTTATTGCGAGTTTGAATGGTTTGCACGGATTAAAAATAAAGTGTGTACTTCTTTATCTTGTTTGAGCATAAAAATATCAATTTTTTAATTTTATTATTTAATTTTATATTATATATATATGATAGGCTATTAATAATAATAATAATAAAATAATTTTATATTACCCCCAAACTGTTTTTCCACAACAAATGCGTAAAACGATATCGAGTTTCGGAATGCACTCTGGCTCCAGTGACCTTCAGCCCATGACTCGAATATTCACGCACACAGGTTAATGTTACACACACAAATGACTATCCTACACTATAGATAGCACGCCTACAAATGTATTATTGGGAAGAAAATTACTGATCAAAAAAGGTATTTCAGATAACTAAGTCGTATATTTCTATCATTTTGCGAAAACTTTACATTAAAATAGGACTGTAGATCAGTACTTCAACCAACATTTTTGGTTTGTGTAAGCATGTAAGTCCATAGACTTTTGTATGGAAAACGGATCACCTTAAGTAGACGCGAAACTGCGCTACCCTCAGCTAATCAACACTATCCGTGGTGTGGTGAAAGAAACTTACATAAACACAATAACATCACATTATAATAATTACAAACTTAAGAAATTTACATCTAAGAAACTTAAATTAATTTAGGCTGTATCCGCGAACTTACGGAACAAAACTTTACACCGGCAAAAAAAAAAACGCGAGTCCAGGCCAGAAAAAGGAAGAAAAAAAAAACAATATGTTATGACATTTGACATTGACGGTGTTAGTGAATATAAAAATTTCTGCGGTGTACGAAAAATTGGAAAAAATAATTAAAAGAGAGTACCGCACCAATTAAATGAGTGTTCAGCGAAAAACGGATTACCCTGGACAAATGGCAAAAAAAACTACTTCTTCGCGGATCTCTTCCCGTGGGAAGCGTTCGTCGTAGTTTGCTGCGCCGGCGCCGTTTTTGCCGGTTTGGCTTGCGAGGACGGCACAACTTTAGCCGCATTTCCCTGAGCCGATGAGGATGTGGTGCCCGATGGAGACACGCCCGAAGCGGTGTTCCTGTCGTTGGCCGACGGAGAGACCGGATGGGACCGCTTACACTTCTCTACATCAGCCATAACCTCTATCCTCCGGCGAGATTTGTTCGGCAAAATGAGGTGGATATTGCCTTCGGATGTCCAGACGTTCTTCACTCCGTAATATCTACGTGCCGCAACAAAGACACCATGACGGGGCTTAGTCAAGAACTCTGATATAACAACCCATGAGCTCTTGTGCGTTGTCTTGGCATCCCATACTTCCCGACGATGGTCAAGGTCGCGGAATCTGACAAGTATCGGACGCGTCTTTGCAGAGGAGGACCCCAGTCGGTGGCACGCTCGCAGATCTGTATTGGTAATGTCGCCAATATTCATTCGGTCATTTAACACCCTACAAATAATTTCTCCTAATTTCTCTTCTTTACTTTCAGCGACCCCGTGGAACAGCAGCACCTTTCTTCGCAAGAAGGTCTCATGTCGCTCCAGACTAAGAGACAGCAGGTCCTTCTGCGCAGAGAGAGCAGTGAGCGCTTGGCAGACAAAGTTCTTAAAGTCTGTGTACTCACTGGCAAGGGTCTTCAAGTCGGAGTGCACAGGCGCTGGAGCACCGGTTGCCTTCTGCAGACGGACTTCAAACTCCTCCATGCGGCTGAACAACTTATCAAGTCCCTCTTTGTTGGCTGTCAACAGTGCTGATGTGTCCATGTTTGTAGAGCTCAAAGTCCAGAAGTTCGAAAGTGATAGTGTGTTGAAAATTAATATGTGCGGATAATGATGATATGCTATGTGCGTTTAGACCACGGGTGTACAAAATAGGATTGAGCTACTTTTCTACAGGATGGTGGTACCTGCAGTGTACCTCAGTGTACCTGTAATGAAATCCAGTGTACCTCTTTAAATAAAAAGTAATTTGATAAAATATGTACACCCGCCATTCTAACGTTAGATTGGCGGGTGTACATTTTTATTTCGGTCAGTAGATACCTATTTCACTTTTTTCTTTTTGTTATAATGCGTACCTAATGTGTACCTGTATATAAAAATATAAACTAATCAAAATGCTGACAAATACGAGTATAAAACGTTAAGACAGCGGCATACCTCAGGTATCATTTCGAAAATGACTGCACACATGTTTGTGTCTTGTTGGTATCGAACCCACGATCCTTGGTGTAGAATGCAGGGGTGCTATCCGCTAAGCCATCGGGCGAGTCAATTATATAAAACATTATACGATAGGTAGTTACATGTATATAGTAGGAAAAAAACGGTTCCAGAAATGATACCTGAGGTATGCCACTGTCTTGACGTTTTATACTCGTATTTGTCAACATTTTGATTAGTTTATATTTTTATATACAGGTACACATTAGGTACGCATAATAACAAAAAGAAAAAAGTGAAATAGGTATCTACAGACCGAAATAAAAATGTACACCCGCCAATCTAACGTTAGAATGGCGGGTGTACATATTTTATCAAATAACTTTTTATTTTAAGAGGTACACTGGATTTCATTATAGGTACACTGCAGGTACCACCATCCTGTAGAAAAGTAGCTCAATCCTATAATGTACACCCGTGGTCTGAACGCACATGATATGCTGATAATCAGTTTAGTGCATATTAAGTGTAATTAAAAGCACTATAAGTATATTTAATTAATTAAAATATGAAAAGCTACCAAAGTTGCTGTTATTGCCACGACTACCCGCCAAAAAAGGTTAAAATGTGTTAGTTTTCATTATGTTAATGAGTGGCGGGGTCTTTCTTCAGCACCGTAAAAATCGTTGTCTTGGCGTAAAATATATGCACAATTTGCAATAATAGAAGAACAGTATTTTTATATGGTTTGTACGGCTATTAATGCGATTGGAGAAGCATTAAAAAAAGGGATATTACGCATTTTTCATAAAAAATATAAATGCCCCCAAATTGATGCTCTCTGGCGTGTCCGAAAGTCGACTTGGTACATTCATGGGTTTCTATTTCGATAACTATTTATGATGCGAATTTGTGACGATGTTCACAGACATTTTATAGCTACGGAGCCCAAGCGGGGATTTCGGGATTTACTAAAGCGCGGCAGATGAATATACAGGGAGATACCTTGTACCCAGTAAGTACTTCTAACAAATATGAACCCCATTATAGGTATATATGGCCGTCCGTCAAGGATAAAGGATCAGATTAGTAAAAAAAAAAATTGATCATCTGAAATTCTCGAGCGCGTCAGATTAAGGTAGTAGGGTGAGTTAGGTACTGATAAAGAGTGTATATTCCACTAATCTGACAATTTGAGAGTGACGCAAAGAAAGGGGAGGGCGACTAAGTTGTAAAAAAAAAAAACGTCATCTCGACATTCTCAAGCGTGGCTAATTTTTATTTTATTTTGAAGGGAATAATTCAAGAATTACGAAAAATATATAATCTGACGATTTCCACAAGCCGAAGTAACAAAAATTCATCGAAAAAGTTTAATACGTGCAGCTACGTGATGCCTATATTATTCCCCTCACCGCGTTTCTATTCTCCTCTCACTCTTTATCTATTACTTTCTCACACCGTCCCCACTCTGGTTTCTGTTGCCATGATGCCATGACAGCTGATCACACAAACTCGTAACGTTTTTGCTCATTTTGTGATTTTAATTTATGTTATGCGAATTAAAGTTTATAAATATTTACTATGAGTGATAATAAAATAAAGTGTGTATTTTGTGGTGAAGCTACTTTGCAAAAAACAATTAAATTTATATTACAAACATTACAAAAATGTTTAGAATATCGTCGGAGCAAACCGGTTTTCCGAAAATCTCGAACAACATACGATAATCTTGAACTTTCAAAAGTTCAATGATCTACAAACATGAAAAAAAAAATTGACAGATTAGACGAATCCTCCCACATAATCGTCAGATTATGAGACAGCAACGTCTAGGGCATAAAGATGAACCATATATATCTTAATCTGATGCGCTTGAGTATTTCAAAATGACGAATTTTTTTTGCACATTCTAATAACGACCGCGAGTTCGCGTCACATCCAAATCGTCAAATTATTAGTCAAATTATCAGTCGCGTTCGTTGCGTCATCGCAGCTGGTAGTGACGTGAGATTTGTTTATCGAGCAAAATGACGAAAGTTCTTAAGTGCAACTCGTGTAATATTGTAATAAACGAGATATTAACGTTCATAGACTGTAAAATACAAGTTATGGACAATGAAAGCTTAATACGTTTGTGTCGCACTAGTTTTTCGACGAGAGAAATCGAGGAAGCAAAATCGTTATTATTTGTATCGGTGCATACTGATAAGCGCAAAATAACACGTAGAAATGACGGCAAGGCTGAACGAGACCTACAAGACATCATTACAGTTTTTAAAGAAACCGACCCCGAGAAAATTCCTGTTTTTGTTGCTCGGGAGTTACACAGACTACCCCCGGTCACTTTTGATCACATCGATGCCACTAAGTTGTTAAAAGACATACTAGTTATGCGTGAAGATTTGACGAAGCTGAAAGCTGAGAGTGTGACGAAAGTGGAGATGCAAGAGGCGTTGTCTCTGGTGGAGAAGAAATTATCACCCACACAAGATAAATCACCACAGCGTACGGATCATCAATTCGAACCAGAATATAGGCACATAAACGTAAACACTAAAAGAGGAGCTTATTTAGGCTCATTTCACTATGACAGCGGACCTATTGGTATAATTAGTGTTAATAAATCTCCGTTGCAAAATGCTAACAAGACTACATCGACTCCAAAACACAGCTCCACTTTGAATAATAACACAACAAAGTTAAAAACAGTCCGAAAAAAATCGCAGCACCCTCAGTTATCACAAATAAGTAAACAGTCAATGGAGTCCGGTGCAAGTATTAGTAGTCAGGTTGAAACCGGTTGCGCGGCGGCGGGCGTCGAGCGATACACACACCTGCCTCCACCGCCGCCGTCTTACGTATCGCAACAGTCAGCCAAGATAAACAATGACTTAATATTGTCACAAGAATCAATATCGACTGAGCAGCGGAACAGAAAATCATTAGCTGAAATTGTCGGTAAAGATACAGAATGGAAACCTGAAAAACTAGATGAGGGATGGGTACAGGTACAGCGATCTAGATTGAGAAATCGCTTTATAGGCAAGTCAGGTTGTGCTTGTAACCATAACTCAGGAAACTTTAAAGCGGCGGAGGTCAAAGTGCCTTTGTTTGTGTATAATGTAGCCAAGGATGTCACTGCCACTGACATTAAGCAGTATATTTATGGAAAAACAAATGAGCACATTTCTCTTTATAAATTAAATATGCGGCGTGAAAAAAGCTATGACTCCTACAAGATTTTTGTATCTAAAAGCAATCTAACTCAGTATTTGGATGATAAGCTGTGGCCGGCAGGTATTAAGTTTAGGAAGTTTATCAACTTCCGAGACACTGGTTGCGCTCAGCGTAAACCTAACAACACGAATATCTAACGACCTATTAACTAGGTACTATGTATTATTCTTTGCCAATAGACATCTATTATACAAACCAATGATGGATAAGACAAATTTACGACTAATTAGCTTTAATTGTAAGGATATTAAGAGATCGTTGGTGTGCGTAAGAGGTTTATGTCGAAAAGCGGATGTGGTAGGACTTGGCTGTATGAAGCACGATATCTCACTGCTGAGTAACATAGACCCTGATTTCAGCGCGACAGGACTGTCGTCAATGGAGACGAGTGCGGGGCCGCTGCGTGGTCGACCGTACGGTCGAGTGGGCCTGCTGTGGCGTCGTGATGCGTTTTCTCATGTATCGGTAGTGCAGTGTAATCATGAAAGGGTTTGTGCCATAAAAGTCACAGTGAGTAATCGGTCCTTTATTGTTATTAATGCGTACATGCCTACCGATAGTTCTGAGAACTTAGTGTTGTTTACGGATTGTTTAAGCGCAATTAGTGCCATTGTTGAGAGTGCAGGTGAGGACAGCGTCTACATACTGGGAGATTTTAATTCTCAAATTGGAAGACCGTTTGGAAACGAGCTTCTATTGTTTTGTAACGAGCAACAGTGGATATGTGCGGATATAGAGAAACTTGGTGCGGACTCAGGTTGTTATACATACGTAAGTGAGATAAATGGTGCGAGAACGTGGCTTGATCATTGTATTGTGACCAGAGGATCATGGGGCTCGATAATAGATATACATATATTATATAATGTTTATTGGTCCGATCACTATCCGTTGTGCATAAATTGTAATATTGAGCTTTTAAACTGTAAGTTAGAAAATAAAGCTAAATGTAAAAATCATGCAATTTGGGGGGATCGAGATAGTGATCAGATTAAAGAATATAATCAAATTTGTCATAAATACCTAAGTAAGTTAGATTTCCCTGTCGAATGTGAACGTTGTAGTTACTCGATGTGCACAAATGTAGGACATAGAAAGGTAATTGATACCTTATATAGCGATGTGGTAAAGGTTCTGTCCAATGCAGCTACATTAACTAGTAGAAGTAAGCGTAATGGGCAGCCTAAACAGCACTATAGTAAAAAACCGTATGTAATAGGATGGAATAAGCACGTAAAACATCTACACGAGCAGGCGCGGCTTGATTTTGAGATGTGGGTTTTGTATAGCAGACCGACGAGTGGGATTTGGTATAATAATATGTATGAAAGCAGAAAAGCATTTAAATCAAAATTAAAATGGTGTCAAAAACATTAAGAACAAATTAAAATGGACTTATTAGCGACTACACATAAATCTAAACACTTTAATGAATTTTGGAAGGAGGTTAACAAATTAAATATCAAGCCGCGACAGCCTGTGAGTGTTGATGGGGTAAGTGAGCCCGCGGCTATAGCAAATATTTTCAAAGAGCACTTCAGAGTATCAGCGCAGCCAGTGCAAACTACTTATGATGCAGCCGAGTCGTATACGGGCATTTCTACGGCAGGAGTAAATTTTTATCACCTCCGTGTGCAATTTTATTTTTAACATTTTATTGACTTTATAATACTGGAAAATTAGGAAAAAAGAATAGAAACATATTGATGCTTATTTGCCATCATTTGCTTCAGTAGATCCTGAAATAACTAAATTTTAATTTCGAGTGTTCACGGAGTTGAGAAATGTGTTCACGGAGTTGAGAATGCACGTTTGTTTTAAGATTTTCATGCACTCATTCAAAGTGATTTATTGTTTTTTAAATGAATAAACAACATAAGACGAATTTCTCCCCATTTCCACTTGCAGATTCTGAAATAATCGAATTTGAATATTGACTGTTCACGGAGTTTAAAAATTTGTTTACGGAGTTGAGAATTTTTAAAGTGTTATTGTATTAAATATCAGCCGATGGTGTAAAAGTTTAAATTCTTTGTTAATTCTGTATTTGTATTTTTTTAAGACAGTTGTGCGTGAAAATGATTTCTGATTTGGTTTTCGTGGATTGCTTTCATCAGTACTACTGTCTCAATTTTTACATACATACATACATATATCACGCCTTTATCCCTTGCGGGGTAGGCAGAGCGTTAACGGCCGTAAAAATACGGTCGCCATCGCCACGTCTGACATTTTTGAGGATTGTTTTCGAAGGTTGTTTTAGAAAACATGTGTATCACTATAGTGACAGGTTGTCAGCCTGTCGCCTAAAAATTGTAATACACCAACACTCTCGAGTCCCATAGTCGCCTCTTACGACACCCGCGGGAAGGATATGGGGCGATTCTATTCTAAGCCGGCATCACACGTCACAATTTTTGGTCATTTTAGATCTGAGTCTTTGGCTAATGGACGATTTAAGCGTACCCTGTTAATTTTAATGAAATAGGACTTGACCATCCGGAGGAGTCTGGTGCTGAGGAACAATGAGGAGTACGAGAAATATCCGAACAAGTGGATCATGCTGTTAAAAAGAAAATTTTTCGCAGAAAATCAAAAATAAAATGTTAATTTAGCTGGCATCACTCGGCAAATCTAAATGTCATAAAATATTGTCAAAACCAGTGGCATAGTTTATACTACGACTGCTTTGCTTCAACACACTAGCAGTAAGTAGGTGTTACGTTATTTTCCAAAAATACACCTTTACAGCCACAACAGTTCACAGCTGGACATGAGCTTCCCTTATTGGGGAGGTATTGCCATGTTTTCCACGCATGGTAGGTAGATGGCGAGCATCAAATACGATGTTGCATTCACAGGGAACGCTGCCAGCTATTTTCTTGATGATTAACTTTTAGCCGCCTCTTACGACACCTACAGGTAGAATTGGAGTGATGCTATTCTACGCCGGTACCACACGACATCATTCTAATCACAGTTTTATAAAAAACTTCAACTCCGTGAACAAAATTCTCAACTCCATGAACAAATGCACACGGAGTTCAGATTCTCGGAGTTGAGAAAAAGCTGGTTTCTTTGAAATTTATCTCTCACAGTAAAACTTTGTGCAAATCCAATTTTACCTACGTATTGGTATACTATCGAGGCACAAATTACACAAAGTAACAACCTTTTAGCTCTTATAGTTTCAAAAATATTCATGATCCGGAGTTGAGAAATTACCCTGCACCAAAGACGAAGCAAAATTTCTTACCTTTGAAAATGGTAAATTCCGGCAGCATGTCTCAGATTCACTGCACTCGCCTACTCGGACGCAACTGGCAGTTTATGTGAATCGAATAATGGTGTGCATATCGCGCGTGTTTACAGATGTGCGTAAAAGTTTGTGAGTGATACCGAATTTAGTCATAAGCTCGGGACAAATATTTAAAGTAACATAAGTGGTACAAAATAAAACATTATAGACATCTTGGTAATAAATAAGCCTTTGTCATAGATCTATATACATGTGAACATAGGAACATTATTATAAATTCCGGAAATTATCGAATTATGGACCAATTTAGTTTCAATTCCGCCAAAGGGACAGGCCTAAATCAGGTAAATTTTGTTTTTTTTTCAATTCGGTATATTTTTCAGAAGAAAGTAATATTAAATTAGTCATAATAATTATGCTCTCCAAATAGAACATACATTAAGGATCATGTGTAATTTTTTTGAGATTTTAGTTTATATGTTTAACACGATTTCTGGACCAGGACAAAAAAAACGGCGTCTCTGTAGAAGTGCCCATACGCAACGCGACGAATCGCATAAACAGCCAGTGCTAATAACAGCTAAAGAAGTTGCTAAAATTATTGCTCGCATGTCCAGGGGAAAATCTCCTGGGCATGATGGACTTAGTATAGAGCATTTTAAGCATGCGGGGGCTCACTTACCCAGAATACTGGCGGTTCTGTTTAATTTATGCATACGACACTCGTACTTGCCACCAGACCTTATGAAGACAATTGTAGTGCCGATTGTTAAAAACAAGACGGGAGATTCATCAGACAAAACAAATTATAGATCCATTTCTTTAGCCACAATAGCAGCTAAGGTACTTGACGGTGTGCTTGATAAGCGCCTAGATGAGCATACTAACCTGCACGATGCACAGTTTGGTTTTCGGGCAGGTTTGTCAACGGAAAGTGCTATTTTGGCGCTCAAGCACACAGTCAGGTACTACACGGATAGAAGCACGCCTGTATACGCGTGCTTCTTAGACCTATCCAAAGCTTTCGATCTGGTGTCATATCCAGTTCTATGGAATAAACTGGATAGGCTGAATCTTCCGTCTGAGCTCACTGGCATCTTTAAGTACTGGTACGAGAATCAGGTAAACAGTGTGAGGTGGGAGGAGGAGCGATCAGAAGAGTACAGGTTGGAGTGTGGAGTGAGACAAGGGGGGTTGACGTCTCCTAAACTCTTTAACCTTTACATGGATCAGCTGATCCGCGAACTCAGCAGCATGCAGGCGGGGTGTTCAGTTGATGGCGTCATGATCAAT
Organism: Keiferia lycopersicella; assembly: GCA_029255805.1. Lineage (NCBI taxonomy): Eukaryota > Metazoa > Arthropoda > Insecta > Lepidoptera > Gelechiidae > Keiferia > Keiferia lycopersicella. The sequence goes on along the minus strand of JARACZ010000027.1, from coordinate 6,121,989 downwards.
AACATCAGTTACGCGGACGACATGGTGCTGCTGAGTCCGTCGATCAGTGCACTCCGGAAGTTGTTGCACGTGTGTGAAACCTACGCACAAACACATGGGTTGAAATATAATACCAAAAAGAGTGAGCTCCTGGTTTTCGCCGCGGGCAGCAACTATCCCCAAGAAGTGCCTTCTGTTAACTTATACGGAACTGCGTTGAATAGAGTAAGACAGTTCAAGTACCTAGGTCATATAGTGACGGAGGACCTAAAAGATGACCAGGACATAGAGCGAGAACGAAGAGGCGTTGGCGGTCCGAAGCAACATGATCGCCCGTAGGTTTGCTCGCTCGACAGAGCAGGTGAAGATCACTCTCTTCAAATCTTTCTGTCAGTCTTTTTACACCAGCAGCCTATGGGTGAGATATACGCAGAAGACCTACAACGCACTACGGGTGCAATATAATAACGCTTTCAGGATGTTGTTGGGGCTGCCGTGGCGGTGCTGTGCGTCCGGCATGTTTGCCGAGGCGCGAACTAATGACTTTTATGCGATTATGCGCAAAAAGATAGCCTCGCTTATGAACAGAGTCTGCGGCAGCCACAACACTATCCTGAGAGCGGTGGCTGGTAAGTACGAGTGTCCTATATGTCATCACTGGACGAAATTACTAGTAGACAGAAACTAATTATATATTTTGGACGACAAATTTATAAATTTAATGAAATGTATTTTATTTTATTTATTGTTATATTCAGTGATGAATGACATTGTTGTTATTACGTAAATTTTTGTTTTACTTTTTATTAAATTATTTTAATTTATTCTTTGACACTTCAATAGCATTATTTATTTTCCATACATACATACATATATCACGCCTTTATCCCTTGCGGGGTAGGCAGAGCGATAACGGCTGCAAGAATACGGTCGCTATCACCACGTCTGACATTTTTGAGGATTGTTTTCCAAGGTAGTTTCAGAAAACATGTGTATCACTATAGTGACAGGTTGTCAGCCTGTCGCCTAAAAATTGTAATACACCAATACCCTCGAGTCCCTTAGTCGCCTCTTACGACACCCGCGGGAAGGATGTGGGGTGATGCTATTCTAAGCCGGCATCACACGGCAATTATTTATTTTATCGTGACATTTTTTAAATTTAATTATGTATAAATTTTATGACATTTTATAATAACTATGGAACTTGTTTTCTAAAATAAATACATTATTATTATTATTATTATTATATAAGAGCATTTTTTCAGGTTCACTTAACATCCCCTCAGAAAATCTGACGCGCCTGTTTTTTTTTTTTTCATCTTCTACCCTAACGTACGACCACTCATGGAAACAATCAGTTTATTATACATACATTTTTTTAAATACGTAGGACATGGATGATATCAATATCTGACGCGCTCGAGTATGCCCATGCAATAGTTTTTTTTTTACATTTTTGACAATCTATAGCGGGGGAGCCGCTACCGCCACCGATGAAAAGGTATATTATATATGAGATTTTTTTCTTTCTATCATCTAAGCTCGCAACCCAATAGGTCTCTATGACGCTCGAGTAAATCCCGATTCAGCACCGTGTATTATATGTTCTAGTTTAACTACAATTAATATTTAGTCATACTTATAACAGTTTTTTTTTATCTATGATGGGCTTACTCTTAACCCCAATCTTACCCTAGAGCAGAGATGGGATCTACGGTGAAGCGAGCTTGCCCAGAAGATGCCTATTCACTCTAGACTTAAAGAGATTCAGGTTATATGTACTCGGAAATACAGACGCAGGCAGGGAATTCCATTCTTTAGCCGTGCGCATAATGAAAGATGATTTGAAGCGCTTAGTGCGTAATATGAGTTTACAGTTTAGCAAGTTAGAAAATAAAATGACTTTGTCCGCGTAAAATCTTGGGATTCTCTGGCGCGTAAAAAACATCGCGCACGTCACAATTCTTTGTGGGTACGCTGTCGGCATCCCGGCTGCTCAAAAGAGTCAGTAGCGCCGCAGCAGCGGGAGTGTGTGCATGCGTGACTGGTTGTTAACATTTTGGGTTCGAGAGGTAAACAAGTGTTTCTCTGGCTTTGGTACACCTATACATTTGACTTCTCTGCTTAAGTTAATAATTAATTGACCAGTCATAATGTTGTGATTTTGTTAAAGAAATGTAGCTTTTTGGGTAGTTAGCTGGTTGTGTAATTACGATTATATTCGCTTTTACGGTTTAAGGGTTATTCTAAATAATCACTAATTTTCGTTTTCTCTGGCATTGATTTCTCTGGATTCTCTGGCGAAAATGCCAGAGAAATATGGTAAATAAAGACTGGCATTTAATAAATGATACAAATAACGAAATTAAAGTTATGAGTTTTAATTCTCTGTCCTATTTGATTGATTTTTCTGGTAAGATTTTTTTGAACTTGTTTTTCTCTTGATTTATGAGTGAGAAATGAGAGCCAAAGGTATTTTTTTATTTTTGAGATATATTTTCAATATCAATTGGTATTATTTCAATTAACTCAAAATTCAAATTCGCCAGAGAAATCACGTGAATTCGCATGGTCCGGAGAAATACCCGGCGATCGTTCTGGAACACGTTTGGTTATAATTTTTTAGAATTAGGTTGTTACATTGAGGTGCGGTGATAGAAATCAAATCAAATCTATCAAGCTCAAGTTTGATCTTGCATGGAGTATTGCTGCCACCTTTAGGATGGATCTGCCAAATACCAACTGGCCGCCTTAGACTCCATTGAAAAACGCGCCAAGAAGTTCATAGCAGACGAAGCACTGGTTGAGGCTAAGTTGCAGAGCCTTGAACACCGTCGTAAAGTTGCATGCATGTCGGTATTCTATAGGATGCATTTCGGAGAGTGTGCTCAAACACTTTATGACCTGATACCCCCTTCCCCATTCCATCTCCGGGAATCGAGGCGCCGACTGGGGTTCCACCTTTATGTTGTAGATATAGCTCTAATCCGCACTAAGCGTTTCGCTTCAACTTTTATCATGCGTACGGCTAAAGAGTGGAATTCCCTGCCGGCGGATCTTTTTCCGGAACAATATAACTTGGGCCTTTTTAAGGCAAGAGTGAATAGGCATTATCTAGGCAAGCATGTACCATCTTCGTCTGCATCTCCACTTACCACCAGGTGAGATAACAGACAAATGCGGGCCTATTACATATAAAAAAAAAATGTATGATGTGGTAGAATTTTGAAGTGCTGTCGTACCGTTCGTCTTTTTTACTAACGCGAATTTTGCATGAAAGTGACACTTCTGAACTGTATACAGAATTTGTTTACAAAAAGATAAGTACCTAAACTTCCAGACTATAGTTAGAAGATTTATTTTCCAATTGGACCGGCGTGGCAGACGGTCGACTATAATGTCTACGGTGTCTTAAATCTCCGTGCTGTAAATTGAAGGTGACTGGTAGCTGTTGACACTGTTGCCAGTTGTCATAATTGACCTTTAAGAATGTGGGAAGTTATGGAAATTTACTGGTTAGTAAAATTGTATATGGAGTGTTCTTAGTTTTCGTTTAAATACAGTTAATTGGGGAGTTTGGACAATTTGGTAATTCCCTTTTTGCGTTGCTTTCCAGTAGGTGATAATTGTGGTGAAGCAAGCTGAGGACCCACGCTGGACCGGTTATTTTATCGCCCTGCTGACCCCGTTGCGCGCTGAGGCGCGATATTTGCTTCAAAACCTCCACTGGTAAGTGTATTATTTTGATTCAGCTAGATTTTTTAAAAGTTGATTCGTTATCGCCCATCTGGCTAAAATCCCGTACTTGCCCGTTGCTAAGCTAAGTATTTCATTGTCAACAGGAGGTTTTTATATATACCCGAGCTGATACCTGCCCTGCATTGAATGCTGGATTTTTCTACCACGCTAGCGTAGAAACCTTTCCTGTGGGAAACCTGAGTTTTGTGAGCTACCCTCAAAATATTATATCTCCGCTTCGCGTTCTACTTTCGGCTATTGTGAGCTTCCCTCAAAATATTATATGTTCGCTTTTATTTTATAAATCTAACTTTTCATTTAATTGAGATGTACTGATCGCACTAAGTATATGTAGGCGTTTATTTAGAATCCATGACCCTTGAGATTGTTTCTGCGAAATATTGTGAGGCTAATATTTTCATAAAGATCGCTCCTTTCCGTTGACCTGTGAATCCTGCGATATAGGTCTGGCGCCTATAATTAATTAATTACCTATTTATATAAATAAATTAAGGATTCTCCATATCTGTGGATGATTACTTTATTTCAGTGAAATTAGGGTTCATCGGGTCGTTGGACGATTCGGTGTCCCACACGAAAAGAAGAAGAAGAAGTGAAATTAAAGTGTTCGTTATCTTTCAAAAGTCTCATCTTTTATTCCTTACCCACTAGTACTGAAAATAAAATAAAAAATTACAGGGGTCGCAGATTTTAGACTCGGAATTTCTGGGGCGAAGCTTTCTGCTTGTGGTCTGATGAATATGTGCCTTTCGGCTTTTGCGATGTTAGAGGCGGTGACAAATGAATGATCATAGAATTAGGATTATGACGTTGGAACCGGATCAAGAAACGAAACTTACTGCCGGCCTAAATTATGCGTGCTGTGGCTCTCGTAAAGCGTAGCCAGCTACTGAATTTGGCGACATCAGCCGATGGTCCGAGGATACCGGTTTATAATGGACCAGCTCGGTGGGCTTCATCTCCGAGAAGGTAATAGTATCGTCAGTTGCGGGTTCAATAGGCCAGGCCTCAGGAAAACTCAGCAAGACAGGTAGGCCGGCGAACCACCTGTCAGAGGAGTCCACAGACATTGGCTTGGATCTCATTGGACTTGGACATTATATTCTTTATTGCATAAGTTGCAAATTGAACCCAGAACAAGCGGGTTTCAGACCGGCCAAGTCTTGCAGCAGTCAGACTCTGAAACTGACGCAACACATCGAGGATGGTTTTGAACTGAGGAAGGTAACCAGTGCTGCATTCGTAGATCCGTCCGCAGCCTACGATACAGTAAATCTTTAGCGACTGTTATGGAAAGTGGAGACGATGACAGGCGATCTTAAATTCGTCTCAATTCTTCGAGAACTTCTCCATAACCGCCGTTTTCAGGTGCATCTTCTTCAGGACAAAAGTCGTTGGAGGTTGCAAAAGAACGGACTGCCTCAAGGCAGCGTTCTTGCCCCGTTGCTCTTCAACATATACACTAACGACCAACCATCCTGTTCCAACACGTGCCGCTTTCTATACGCCGACGATCTTGCGCTGACTTCCCAAGCGACCAGTTTTGAGGAGGGTGAGGTGAACTTATCTGACGCTTTGAAAGACTTAAGCAAACACTATAGAGAAAATTCGCTGAAACCCAACCCATCAAAAACTGAGTCCTGCGTTTTCCATCTCCGCAACAGTCAAGCAGATCGTAGTCTCAATATTGAGTGGCAAGGTGCGCCTGTAGCTCACAATAAACATCCGAGATATCTGGGCACTACTCTAGATAGGTCACTTACCTTCAGTAAGAACTGCCAAAATATAAAAAAGAAGGTGTTCGCTCCGAATATCGTTTTACAGCGCCTTACTTCTACTGGATGGGGAACAACACCTCATGTTCTGCGAACTACTGAGCTGGCGTTATCCTTTTCTGCAGGTGAGTACGCAAGCCCTGTGAAGAGTCGTTCAGCCCATGCAAAGCTAGTGGATACAGCCTTAAATGAGACTTACCGGATCATAACTGGTTGCCTAAAACCGACCCCGGTTAGCCAGCTATACCCACTAGCTGGTATGGCGCCCCCAGCTGTTCGCAGGACTAGCTCCCTTGAAAGAGCAAAGATGGAGTCAGATGCACGGCACCCTTTACACGACCACATTCCAGTGCCACAACGGTTGAAAAGTCGCAAAAGCTTTGAAAAGTGCGTGTCCCCTCTTTGTACCGACTCCAAACAAGCGAGGTGCAAACTTTGGCGGGAAAAGGTAACCTTACCAGCTCCTTTCGTCCCTATCGCTGAAAGCTTGCCGCCTGGTCATAAATTACCTTGGCCGGTTTGGAAGTCCCTGAATAGACTTCGGACCCAAACTGGCCGGAGCAAGGAAAACATGGCCAAGTGGGGCTTTTTGGAGGGTGCCGACGTAAGCTGTTTGTGTGATGCAGTCCAAACGATGCACCACCTAAAATCGTGCCCCAACACCTGCACAAAGGACGATCATATGACAGCGTCTGCCAGCGCTGTCAATGTGGCCAAGTTCTGGGCTGCGACGGTGTAGTGTCTGCCATCGACACGCTAAGAAGAAGATTGCATAAGTTTAATACAGAAAAATAATACAAAAATGTTGTAGCAAAGGCGAGCTTATCTCTTAATGAGAGATCTCTTCCAGCCAACCCATGTGTTGTGAGAGAATCTAAAATGCACATTGTGAGCACTCGGGAGCCAATGCCATTGGGCAATATATAGGAGCACTAGAAATAAAACACATTTTTTTAATATATACGACGCAAAAATAACGAGATGTTTCAATGGCGTTTAAGGTCGTTTCAGATGGCGCTGTCAGTTTTTTGAAACGTGGTATCAAAATTTGAACTGAGGTTTGCTAGAAGTTCGCCAAAGTTCGCGATTTTTACTAAACAATGCTACAAAACAGAGACAGCTCGCCTCCTTTTCTAAAATTTATACCTACTCGCTAGGGTTGCTGTTTTTTACGGCGATGAGTAGTGGCATACCAGCTGATTTTTGACCTTAATTCTCTCTATTTGCGCGATGAGTGCAGTGAACGATAGATATGGTACATACCTATCAAAACCAACGCGGGGCCCGCTCGAGATTTGTCTCAGGCGGGGAAGCTTTAGATATTGGCGTGCTCATCTATTTTGGCTTTTACTTACCTACTCATGCGCAGTACTAGTTATGTTTATTGATTTGAATAGAATATTAACAATACCAATGTCAAAATCAAAATCATCACCGTCTCGGTCATAATAATATTTCAAGGAAACCCTCACGGTACGAGTACTTATCTATCTGTCCTAGCATATTCATCTTCATCCCTTACTCATCCATTATCGGTGTTTACCTAGTTTCATTGTTTTAGGGTTTTTCCCTACATCTTAATAAAGTTAAGAAGAGTCAACCAATCTTTTGTTGTATTGTGGCACCTCCAAGTGCCACAATATGCCTAAAGCCTTCTCCTGAGTCTAACATATACTTTTGTGAAAACCGTATCAAAATCGGTTTATCCAAACGCCAGTATAACTCGGCGTAAACATATATACATAATATATTACGTCAAACTGAGAACCTCCTTTTTTTGAAGCCGGTTAAAAAGATGCACTGCATTCGAAAAATATTTAAAATTTGTTATGAAATATGCATTATAACATGGTTGTAGCCTCCTGAGACCCAGGACACAAAAAGTTACAGTAGATTTATGATTTTTGGAATAGTAGATAATATTGATCCAAATGTTACAGGAAAAATATTTAAAAAATTCTATCCCTTCCCCAGACCTAAAAATAGGGGGTATCACTGGTGATACTACGGGTTCAAATCACAATAAAAGGCAGTTAAAGTACTGAATGTTTTTTTTTAATCAACTTTATAAATCAGAAAAGAATAATAATTATTAATCATTTTTGCTGTGGAAATCATAGAAACAGTTCCGGTTCACATTGAAACATAAAAAAATGTTACAAGTAGAACATTTAATGAAAGTTAGTTGGGTACATGTATCGACTCTACATTTTGATCTGTTCTTTTGGTGGCCCTTCAGACAAATCGGTAAGTGTTTAGCTTCTTTTAGCCTTTTGGCTTCATGGGGAAGAGGTTGCACAAGTCGTCGTTTTCGGTTAGAAGGCAGAGCTACAATATCTTTGTCTGGCTCTGAACCACCTGGGCTACTAGTACAACTTTGAGGACCACTACGGGTCATTCGAAGCAGAGAAGGACTAGGACATGTATCTGGAACAGGTATTTGACTTCCGTAGACCAAGTGTTTAGCCAAATCCATTTTAAAGTCAAGATACTGTTTGATTAGCTTTCGGGGCAATCCAAATATGGTAGCATTTTCTCGATACTCAATCCACGCTGAAGCAGCAGCAAAGTCAAAGAAATGAAAAATGGCTCGCACAGTCCATTTACCAGTTCTGCCTCGCATGGGATATTTACCGATTATTCGGTCAAGCAAGTCAATACCTCCCATGAATTGGTTGTATATCTTGATTGTTACTGGCTGTGGGACTTCAAGGTAACGTTGATCCTTTTTGCTCCACCGGCGACAAATTCCCACAGGCTCCACCGCACTTTCAGTTGAAGCAAGATGAATCTTGCTATCTAGCCATTTTACAACAGCAACTACTTTGTCTTGCCTGACAATGCAATCAAAGCTGCCTCTCCCATTTTTGGTTAATTGGTTATCAGTTTTAAGCAACGACTTTGGAATTTTGTTTTTGTTGCCTGGCCTCTGATAGTCAGGAATACGGTTTGTCATTAGAGTCCCAGTTGCAAAGATATCTCGCTTTATCAATGTATCTAGTAGCGGAATCGAAGTGAAATAACGATCGACATAGATTGAGCTGTATTTGGGTAAAGTGTCAACAAGTTTTAACACTACACGACCACCTAGATCAATTTTTTCAGGCATAGGATATAAAGCCGACTCAACACTGGTTCCTTTTCCTTGATAGAGATATAAGTCTAACAGAAGCCCTTTAGGATTAGCTAGTATAAATACCTTTATGCCCTCGGGGTTAGGTTTTCCCCTGACAACCTGTTTCAGTTTACACTTGCCCGTAAATGGAATAATTTGTTCATCAATTGCGACATTCTTACTTCGCTCATTTTCTCGGCAACCTTTTTCAATCTCTGAAACGATTGGGCGTATTTTCCAGAACCGGTCGACTTCTTTCATTGCTGGAGTAATTAACTGATCGTCAACAACTTTAACATTAGATCTCAATTGAAAATATCGATTACGCGTAATAGCATTTGCTACCAGTGTCACCCTGGTTTCAGCCGCCCAGAACATACGTATTCTAGGTAGCCCTAATATGCCAATAGCCATTGAAACTCCTATAAATGTTCTCATTTCTTCAGCATTTGTATTTAGAGATCTCCCTGTGCGATGGACACTATTTATATTGGTGCAATGTGATAAGGTTTCAAAAAAGCTCGGATCGATATACTTGCAAAAGTACTCGGGAACTGGTTTTACAGTAATTGGATCAACGAGTGGCGGATCTTCATACATATCAATCGAAGAATGATCAAAACTAGTAGTACGATCCCAACGCAAGGGACGGTTACGTGATCTTCTCGTAGTATTAGTACGTACAAAAGAAGAAAGCGGCTCGTCATCAGAAGAATCCCATTCACTTTCGTCTAAAGATCTAGGTATAACGTCCTCTGATATGTCCTCTTGTATTCCTACAAGTTCTTCTTCATCTTCCTTACCTATATCTTCACACTCTGAATCATCTAAGTTGACTAAACTTTCAAAAATTTCTCCATCTCGCAACCCTGAAACAAATGATATTTTTGACGCGGGTGCCCAGAGTATCACCTATGATACGAAACAAAATGCGCTCAAATGAACAAGAAAACTGAATTGTTTTTTTAGTATATACGTACCTTCGTAAGTCCTAAGATTAATGATCAATCTTTATGTTTTTTACGAAATTGCCACGAAAAAACAATATTGAAATATATTTACCTCTCTTCGAATTCGCCATGTCGGTAGTTGCGCGCACCTTCAATTTCAAATAATAATCCACAAAGACCGAGTTGCACCAGAACAAACCGAAACCGCCTATTATCATAGCTTGATAGTTCCCTTAAACTGCTGCATTAACAATTTGGACGATATAATTGAGAAGTATCTTATGGTGATACCGAGGGTCTCAGGAGGGTAGAGAAAATATGCTATATGCGATAAAAGCAACATAAAATATATGCAAATGCATATCAAATACTTAAATGCATATAATCCGGTCTTCAATTACGTACTGTCGTAGACCGCTCCCATTTTCTTTGACAAAACGTGTACCTACACGAAAATATAGTAGTAGGTAACAGAAAATATGGTAAAATCGCACGTATAAATTTGTAAAAAGCAACTTTGGTTGTCATATTATGTATCAAAAGTATAACTTTTGATTACACACGTGAGATAAAAACCAACGTTACTTATATTGTAACAGGCACATACGATTTGGGCATAGGTTTTGCATGCATGTTTTGCACTAGCTACATGCGCTTCTATAACATAAAGAAAGTGGCGGACAAATCTTGTGACGAGAAAGACGTCTACGACAGAGCGGTTTACTACGTCGTAGTAGGTAATGGGCAGGACCCATCTTTCAGTTTAATATCAAAACCAAATAAAACCTGTCAAACTACTTTAGATGTCAGTTGACACAACTTGAACTTGACACAACGCCTGGTCTAACTTTGACACAAGCCTAGTCTAACTTTTTGTAATAGAGAAAATTTTTAAACACCTGCTTAACCATAGTTAAACCATGTCTAACTTTTTTGTAATAACACTGATTATGTCTTTTCTGCATTTGAGGAGTTACGAGAATTCATGTATTTCTTCCATTCAAATTACTTTTTTTTCAAAAAACTTCCAAACTACGCTTGCACCGAAGTTCAAAGTTTTTTCGCTTGCGTTACCGCTGTGTGCGAGTTTGGATAGTTATATGTTAGAACGAGAGATAATGACTTCGTCCGTTCGCCGTATACATATTGTTTCTTCAATGGTATGCAATTTATAACAATATTATTTACAAGAACTAAATACGTGCGCAATAGAGAATATAGTACTAGGACGTATTATGGCGCACGTTCAGTATTTTTTGAGTCACAAACGTAAATTTTGATGGACTTAAACGAAATATACTGAGGGACGACTAGTAGGTTGTTGTTGATTTGGTAGAGGTTTGGGCCTCTACGTTTTGGAAGTTTACGCCCCTGTCTGAGCCAGTTGTTTACTAAATACATTGTGAGTGTGGTAAGAGCTAGATCGAGGAAATGACACGTTTCTACAAGAAACGCTGAACACATACGGAGCGTAAAGAACCGCAACACACTGACGTCGGCAGTAGCTGAACACTCGCTGGAGCTGGATACCAACCAATATATTCGTTTCGACAAGACCGTTGTTGGCTGGTTGGTCGTTATCGCGGTCATGGAAGCCAGTACTAATGGTCATGTCATGGTGCTTAGCATTTACACACTTAATTGCTGGCAAATTTTTTGGCTACTAGGGACCATTATGAATGATTTTATTCGAAAATGTCAAAACTCCATCCACAAGATTTTAAGATTCAATTCAATTCACTTTATTAAATTTATAACATAACAGTTAACACCAAGTCGTTATAAATACAGTTACATAGGTCATCATTAGTCATCTAATATATAAAATGTTATATAGTTAGAAGTAGGTACTACAAACAATATTTAAATATTATGTCACAATACAATATGTTAATTCTACTAACATAGAATAATTCATAATAAATAACCGTTAGGGTTAGTCGTTTCGTCAATTTTATAAATCAAAAAAGAAAAAATTCAGTATGATAAAATTAATTCATTAATGACAATAAAATAATGATTATATTTTGTCACACTGGCACACTTGATTCCCTAGCATCCTTCTCGTACATTTTCTGGCACTCTTTCATCAAACATGCAATCCCACTTGTAAACAAGTCACACTGTGGTGCCGCTGCGAGTACCGACCGAGCAGGGCGCGCGCGCGCTCCACCGGGCTGTGCCGGCGGTGCGCCGTGCGGCCCTCCGCGCGCGCCAGGACGCTCCGTGGACGATCGCGCAGTTTGGTTATTGTTTGAGTATTGGGTACAGATAGTCGCAGGAAAACTTCTACCAATGCAGAACAATCTATTTTCTGCCTTATTATGCCTAAAGTAAACTTACTCAGGGCAAGAGATCTTCTTACTTCCAGTGTTTCATAACCTAATTGTTCTTGTATATAAAGCGTCGGATATAGGTATGGATAGTAAGTATAGATCTTGCTAAGTATATTCGAATTCGAATTCGAATTCGAATTCTTTATTATAAATAAACATAATTACTAATAGGTAAAACTATACAAAACAATTATGAGGCTAAATTATTTCCTAAACTAAGAATAGTGATTCTTGTGTCTTAGGTAAACACTCAACCAACATAATTGTTCTAAATAATAAAATATAACAATAAAAATAATACTATACAGTTAAAATAAACTTAAATACGCTAAAAATACCATAGAAATAAAATTATACAATATAACTTAAGTCTAACTAAGATACTATAAATACACTAAAATTATAAAGTAGGCACTTAAGCCGACAACGACGGCGTCAGCGGCGACTTGCGTTACACGGGGGTCGATAGCGCCTAAATACAACTCCCTGTGGCCAGAAATCTTCCCGCATGAATTCGCACGCGATTTTTCGGGGAACCGACAAGACAAAAGACCTAAAATTGGTTGCGATTTTAGACTCCAGCTGTCGAATTTCCACCGTCGAATCGGCGGGGATCCGTGTGAGTTCCCGGCGAAGCTGACACATCTTGTGCACGTGCTGCATGATGTCCTTCGCTGTCGTCTTGCAGTCCAGCCGGGACACATACAGCTGCGCGATGGGTTCGGCAGCCTTGAGTGTTGTTGAGGCTGCAGTTACGGTGCCGCGTTTATTGCGGTTGCGACGAACTCGACGCTTCGTAGATTCTACCAGTATGAAGCCTTCCTCGTCGACAATCACTTTAGACGCGACATTGGTGTCTTTCGCTGCAGGACGTGCCTTCTGCTTCCCGTTTTGCGTCACGGGAGGCGCAGGTTGTCGTTTGCGGCGAGGACGGCGAGTCTTCTGCGGCGGCACTTCCTTCTGCCTCCCAGGTACAAACGGGACAGCATCGGGATGCAACGCAGGCTCGGGGCGGGACGGTGGAGGCGGCGGTGTGTTGTTGACGCTCTTCCTACCAGCTGCGGGGTCGCTGACCCGCAGTTTATCGGGCTGTTGTTGAGTTGTATATAGATATAGATTTCGTAAGTACTTTTTTTGAATTCGCTCCAACATAAAGATTATATTTCTCCTCATGTGGGCTCCAGACCACTGTCTTGGTTTCGAGGACGCTGCGCACCAGCGCCGCATACAGTGCTCGAGTCGCGGCCACGGACGGCGGGGCCGCGTTACGTTACGCAGCACGAAGCCGAGCCGGCGGTGAGCTGCGTCCACCACGCGCTGTACGTGCTCGCGCAGCGTGAGCTCGGGGTCAAACCATAGTCTCGCACAAGCTGCACGCGTGCCACAGGCGTGTCCCCTATAAGATATTGTTGATGGTTTTGACTATGGCTACGCGAGTATGTCATTGTCTCGCATTTGCTAGGGCTGAAATGCAGATGGTTAGCCATACTCCATTCGTAGATTGCGTCGATGTCACGCTGCAGTGCAACATGATCGGCTGGTGATCGGCATGACTTCACGAGTTTTGCATCATCGACAAAAATCAGCACTGTGGACTGGGTGAGCACGTCAGGTAGGTCGTTAATCAAGAGCACGAACAGGAGAGGTCCAAGGTTCGATCCCTGGCTTATGCACGAGCGTGTTGGGTAGTAACTGAAAATATGCGCCCCATATTTCACATATTGTTGTCTATCCGTTAAATAGCTAGCAAACAATTTCAAAAGCTTAGGAGTAAATCCCATTGCGCTCAATTTCACCAATAACCTATCATTATCGATTCGATCGAAAGCTTTTTGGAAGTCAAGATAGATCACATCCACCTGATTTCCACAGTCCATTTTAAAGGACATTTCATCTAGAAGTGTCATGCATGAGATTAGTGGCCACCGAACGACGGGGCAAGAAAGCATGTTGTGCTCCTGTTATGTAAGGTAGGCACTGGGGCAATAGGCAATTGTGAAGGGCTGTCTCAAATATCTTAGCTAACGCGCACAAAATTGCCACTGGCCGGTAATTTTCAACCTTTGACCTTGAACCTGATTTAGGTATAGGTGTGACTCTTGATTTTTTCCACATTAACGGATAATGACCGGTATCCAAAATGAGGTTAAAAATATAAATTATAGGTGCGCCCAGCTCTCCAAGGCAACCCTTGACAACGTACGCTGGCAGCGCATCAGGCCCAGGTGAGGTATCCGGTTTTAACCTCCGGACCGCGGCGCGCAGGTCGGCTTCACTGAAAGTATTTATGTGCACGCGACGGCAGTCGGCGGGTGACGCAGCGGCCGCGGCCACGAGATCGAGCGCGGGCTGGTGCGGTAAGAACACCGAGCCGAAGTGTGCGGCGAAAGCATCCGCCGCGCCGGGCCCCGCGTACTCCTCGTCACCTCGTGTTACCTTAGGTTCAAGTCCCCCTGTATTCTTCAAGCTATCCGCGTATCTCCAGAATTCTTTAGGGTTGTTACATAAATTTTTAGAGATAATTTTTGTATAATTTGAATGGGCCAATAGTATATCCTGTTTTATCTTACTACGGAGACGTTCAAATTCATCATGACATTTATTATCTCCGATACATTTCCCTAAGCGGTGGAAATTGGCTATATTTTCTAATTCACGAATTATATTTGACGAATAGTACACTTGATAAGTACTTAAGTATAAGACTTTATTCGGACTTTTTTAGGTATACAACAGTCAAACATTCTGTAAATTTCCTGATAAAAGAAATGCAGTGCGTCCTCTAACTGAAGTATGGGTATATATTTGATTCCAATCAAAATTTTTTATCATATTATATAACGCCAGAAAGTCGCCCTTCGCAATATTCCAGTCCTTATCTGTAGGGATGTTAGACGGGTCAAGTTTTGGTGCCTCCTTCGCAAATTCAAAAAAGATGGCGGACCCTCGTTTTCTTGTATGGCACAAAAAAAAATATTGGGCCTATGGAGTAGGGTATCAAATGAAAGATCTACACGAGACGATTTCGCATTAATACATTTCGGCTGCCTGTTTGAAAAAAAAATAAAGTTACTATTTTTTAACTTCTCAAAACATGCTGTGTTTGGGGTCCTCTAGATACAAAACGGCTGACATACTTCTTTTGAAATATATATTATTGAAATATTATTATTTTAACGCCAAATGGTCCACAATATCCTAAATACTAACGTGACGAAAGGAAATCCAAAAATCAATAGGTTTAATGAATAGTTTTCAATCATAAGTCATAAAGAATTATAGTATGTTAATAAGACCTACTTGTGAGCCTCCAAAGCTGTTTAAAATGCGACTCTTCACAGAATTTTATGAGTCGGATCATCTGAAATCTGGGGGCACGGGTGTACTCTCGCCAAGTCCTCTAAAAACGACGGCAATTTTGAGAATAATCGCATTTTACACACACACACACACACACACAATCACAGCTGACGAGCGGGCGTGTGATCTGTCGACCTCCGGAAGAAGGCTGTTCGTAAACAGCTGAAACGTAGAGGCCCAATTTATCCTCTACCAAATCATCAACAACCTAAGTCGTTTGTTTAAACTTACATCTTACAGTTTAAATACCTTTTCTATTAAAAGTAAATTATTATAATACCTCACTTTTATTTTCACGAAATCTATACCCTTCATCAGTTTCTGTGTCATAAAATAAAATATGATTCCAATACCGTCTAGATCTAAAGGCAAAACGAGTCAATATGGTCCATGAGTAAATATCCCAGGATACCTGCTTGTATATGGGAAGGGGAAGGTTTTGTATCCCTGCAAACGTAAAAGAGTATGTGAGTAGGTAATTTTTTTTTATTAGGTATTTTTAGCACATAAATATTTTTTTTATCCTTTATAAGGCCATGGGAAGAATGTTGCCACCTAAAATTGAACTTTAACTACCCGCAATAGATTTCAAAACGAATGAAAAAAAAATTACATGCTCTGCCCGTTAAAGGGTTAAAGGTTTATTCGAATACGAGATAAGGGAGAAAAAAGTCCATGAGAGGGTTCATTCTTGGTGGAGTCCTATACATTGCTGCTAGAGTCTGTGCGGAAAGGAAACCGTCGCGTGAAAAAGTGAACGTATTATTTTTACATAGAAGCCCACGATCGACAAATGTCAAAGTCATAATAAGTCACAAAAAGCGCCCCCAAACTCCACGCATCCCGTTCTTTTTCCGCACACTCTCACCATTCTCGTTGCCTTATCCCGTTCTCTGTCGGAGTTGGCTACCTAACCTGAGGTATTTTACGAGGAACCAAGTTTTTACACAGAGCGACTGCTAGCAATATCGAGATTCCCGATAGTAGATTCATATGAAATAGTTTCAGATATTTCTGTTCATAATTTACAAAATAATAATTAATTTTCTGAAATCGTGCCTGTGACGTCAATAGAATACCTAGATCTCAAACTAAACTGTAATATTTCTCGGAAACTATGCTGCTACACTACTAGTTCCTAAGAGAACAGGTTGCCCCTCATCCTCCAGCCGGACCGCTTAATAGCTATAAGGCCGAACTATTATGATCGTTGTGAATATTTAGTTTTATTTTTTTGTGTTAATTGATTTTGTATGTATTTGTAGGGTAAGGGTACACCTGGGACAATTTTAGTACCAGTAGTACCCTTAAGTGTACAGTTGGTACTTTTTTGTCCCAATTGTACACTTAATGGTACTGCGCAACTGTACAACTGGTCCTGCGGGACATCATCGGGCTTTTTTATCGTTACTCTTTCTAAAATAAAGAATCAATTTATTCATATGTCGGCGAAGACCACTGGCTGAATTGTAACTCCTTGGCAGTATGGCGGCCATACTACCTTTGCCTGTCCCGTACGAAAAACAAATGAAATGAAAGTAGATTTGGAAGAAAAGAACTGTCAAAGTGGTAGCGTCTGGGTGAAATGTATTGAGTCGATTAAGTGCGGAAATGATGTAATAATGTGATAATAATACTGTAACAAATATGAAAAGACAATACAAGAAGATAATTGAACAATTCCGTCGTTTTCTACGTTTTCAACAAAACCCCCGCTAAATATCGGCGAATCCTGACTGAACGCCTAAATCAGAAGTGGCATGACCAAAGTGCTCACATATGATAAGAGAAATGAAGATGCATGATACACAAGACATGTTTCCGACAACAGTCAAGGCCATAAATACGGCGCGGGAGCAGCCCGGTACTTGGGTACATAACCTCCAAATTGGTTTAGAGTGAGCTAAAAAGTCGTAATAATTGGTCGAATATGTGACATTCTGAGACAGCATGACATTTTTAAGACATTAAATAGCGCGCCAGGAGGAGTACTAAGTAAATACTTACTTGAAGTGATAAAATTTTGGAGCTATGTACTTAACTAGGAAATTATAACTGATGTTACTGCAAGCAAAGTGAACCAACACTGCTTCTATAGTGCAAGCACAGTGGTAAATAGTATCTAGTACTATCCAATATCAAATTACAACTATCAGCAACACAAACAGACTTGTTCCTATCTGAAGAGGAGAAATAAAGTTGTTGCGAGTAGCAATGAATTAGCGGAGAAGTATGGAAAAGCAACTACCTATTGTGAGATGTTGCTAAACCAGGCTTATGCCATGCTATGTACAAAGTCATGCTATTTACAAAGGCATGAAATGCCAACCACCTACCTAAAGATAATAAAAGGTCATGTTTCATTTCTTTCTTAATTTATTTGGTACTGTTATAATTTTGTAGCATTCATACTTTATTTATGTTTCAGCTATCATGTGAGATGTATCAAGATATTGAAAATTGAGTAAACAGAAAATTAGGAGTCAATGCTATCTATCAAACATATTAGTGATGGAAGTACATTAGATGGACAGCGGTTACTATGGATGAGATGATGACCAAGTTGCTGCTCAAAAGCAAGGTTATGTTATGATTGGACCATGCTTAAAAAGCAAACCTGCTTGATGATTGTTTACATTCGGTGAGATGTTTTCAAATTGTAATGATGAGTTAAGTCATCACCTATGTTGTTTGCATATGAACAGTCAATCATTTGATAATCATAATGAAACTAATTTTGAGATATTTCCAAAATTATGAAAATCAATCCCATTACCCCAACCTGCAAAAATGGTCTGAAAATAATCTTCTGTTTCTAAGAAGTACTTAGTAAATAATCTGAACCTCACAATTATCATGTTGTTACTGTATTTGTTGACAAATAAAAAGTTGCATGAAATTGGTTGTAGCCAATAGAAAAATAGTGATCTGGTCTAGTGATCCGTCCACTGGTTAAGTGAAGTACTAAAACGGTGAACTGGGTAAGGGATCCGTCCGCTGGTAAAGCGGAGTAAAGAAGCGGTGAGCTAGACAAGTGATCTGATATTATTATTAGAAGCATTCACTGGTCAAGTGATGTTACAACAATGTGGTTTTGAGGTTTTAAAAATATCTGAACTAAAATTGTGAATTGATAAAGCAAAATTGTAATTGAACTTGATGTAATGGAATTGAGTTGAATGATTTAATCTTGGGTCTTGAGCTATTTATACTGCCCCTGATTAGTGCTATGTTGAGAACTCAAGTACCTACTTTTCCCATGATTTGGTCAGGAAAGACCGAGCAGAAGAACCTACTGTGCTAAACTTGTTTCAGATGAATAGCGCCCCACACGAGGATGTGTGGTACTATCAGAATGGCCGTGTCGGCGAAGACCACTGGCTGAATTGTAACTCCTTGGCAGTATGGCGGCCATACTACCTTTGCCTGTACCGTACGAAAAACAAATGAAAGTAGATTTGGAAGAACCTGTCAAAGTGGTAGCGTCTGGGTGAAATGTATTGAGTCGATTAAGTGCGGAAATGATGTAATAATGTAATAATAATACTCTTACAAACATGAAAATACAATCTATACATATAATCTATCTATACATATAATAAGACAGTAATAAGTCAGTGTTCAGTGACCCTATATAGTTTTGAGAAACACAACGATAGCGCGTTTTAAAAGACGTGTGGCGACATCTATGAATGAGTTTTGTACGATGTTTGTGTTTGTTTGTGTATATGCGGAAGCATCACGCGAAAACGACCGTACGGATTTTGAATCAATTCAATTCAATTCAATTTATTCATGCCAACATGTACAAGCTTAAAGTTATAATAATGTTACAGTAGCAGATAAGTACATGCACCCTGACAGGGCACTGCAAGATGAGACATGCATACAGAAATCATCATAGTCCACAATAAATTACATTTCGAATAAATAGAATTAAAGGTAAAATTAAAATTAAAAATTAAAACAATTTATCAATACATAATCATTACTTAGTCAAAATCTCATATCCTATTTAAAAATTAAAAACTAATTAAAATTGTAGTCATTAGAAAACATTCACAATTTTTATGTCAAAAATTAATATCAATTCTCATTAAATTGTTGTTAATAAATGGAAAAACATATAATTAAATTATTAACATTTTATGTCAAATTGGTAAAACAAAAAAAATATATATATATCTCTGAAAGCAATTTTATTATTGATTAGACTAGATTGGATTGTGGAGGAATTCATTTACAGTGTAATAGCACTTGTACAGTAAAAAAGACTTGACAGTATTGTAAAAAGGTTTGTCTTTGGTTTCAGTTTTAAATTCATGTGGTAATTTGTTGTAAATTTGTCTAAAATCAAATTGTACTTAAATGTCAAGTAATTCACCGACCAGGTTATAGGCTAAAAAAAACATACCCCTAAAAGGGGGGTTGGATGCTACACATAAAATAAGTTTGAAGGTCATGTGAATTTCATAGTGGCGCGTAGTAAAAGGATGTGTATGGGCTAATTGGACCTGAGATTGATTTCAAATTTCGAACTGGCCAGCACGTATTGTGTCGCTTTGAATAAGCGCACAGGAAGAAAAAAAAAACATGAGGCTGTATTTATATTTTTAATCTGTATTTTTATAACCTCAACAAATGAGTTTGTCGAATTATTGCTCATGATTACGACAAGGAAACTAAAATCTATGAATATGTCGACGACTACAAAAATATCTCTTTAATATTGGAATAATTTTCATTTTTAATAATTCAATAATTATTACCCTCGAAAACAAAAGTTCCGTGGTGCAAGACGTGCAAGTTGCGTGGCCAGACGATACAAACTTCGTATAGGAATCGTTTTCTTTGTGCGTAATCTACGCGGGAAAATTGCAATAACTTTTTTGTTTTTAAATTTTCTCGCTAATTTGGTTAAGGCTATTTAGCCAATGTTTGTCTGGTATATGCAGTATGTTATAGGTTTTGCCGACAATACAGCTACATTATTTTCAGGGTGCGAACTTTTTTCTGAAATATTCTTTGGAAATACTAATAAAAATTGGACTTCCCACACAAAGTGACTCAATCGGCTGGTACATTTTATATAGAAAATACATTTTTCCATATTTCTGTAAAATTTTCCTGACGAAAGTTATATTTTATAAGTTTGTGCCAGACGATTAAATCAGTATCTGAGATAAGACTTTTCGTGGCTATAGGTATAAGCCGATTTTCCACAGACACTGCTTTGTTTGGAGTGTAATTTTGGAAAACGCAGGGTTGCTCAAGACCTGCGCCACTCTCTCGGGCTCCCTGACTGACACCACAGGAACTTCGAGTCGATAAGTGCGGAGCCAAATTGACTGCAGGATAGACTTCTGTCACACGCGTCTAATAAAGACTCCGTTCCGGGTTTAAATGTAGATTCTGTTGTCCTTCTCCAGGGCCGCCGGTCTTGGTCAGGTTTCTCCCTCGGTTGATTCTTACGACTCCCACGGGAAGAGAGGTGCTATTCTACTTTGCCGGCAGCACACGACCTTAATTAAATAGCCTTAGGCACTTAATTAAACGTAACCCTAGCCGCGGCTCCGCCCGTGTGGAAATCGGTCATGGCATCACACAGGAACATTTTTTCGCGAAGAAAACTTTCCTATGAGTTAATCCAAGTTACCTCCTTTATGTCTGTGTTCAATTTCATGAATATCAGTTAAACAGTTTTTGCGTGAAGGAATAACAAACAAACATATAAACTTTTGTATTTATATTATTAGTAGGAAGTAGGATAGGATAGGATTATTAGTATGATTACTTGCTTTTGTTTTTATTTATTCACACTCATGAACTCGGTCTTCAGTCTTCCATCACAATGTCAAGAAATGTGGCATCAGTCTACTTCACGGAATTAATACTCTTGGAAGTAAATATTGCACGTTTTTAAAAAATCTGTTAAAAATGGCATAAGAGGCGGAAAGTTGAAGATATAGGGAAGAGAACTGGAAAGCTAAAAAATCGTAGCAGGGAAAGACGACTTCAAGAAACTGAACCTTTAGGGATTCTAAAAGACTAAACACTATAAACCAACCACCGTTTTCTTACTCTTTCTTGCATGTGGATATTGAAATTTTACGATTCAACAGTTTTTTAAATTACTTACATATAGTCTGAGAAACCAAGTTTTCTGGTACCTACCTACCAACAATTTAATATTGGCTAATATTATTTTATGTTTCTTAGAGGCCTATGTTTAACAGTACCTAGTCGTCCTATATATAGCTGATAAATGATGGAAGATATATAATGGCGAAACGAAGTTCGCGGGCACCAGCTAGTACAAGAATATAATTGAACAATTCCGTCGTTTTCCTGACAAAACCCCCGCTAAATATACGGCGAATCCTGACTGAACGCCTATACATATAAAATACAAACTACATACATATATCACGCCTTTATCCCTTGCGGGGTAGGCAGAGCGTTAACGGCCGTAAAAATAAGGCCACTATCGCCACGTCTGACATTTTTGAGGATTGTTTTCTAAGGTTGTCTCAGAAAACATGTGTATCACTATAGTGACAGGTTGTCAGCCTGTCGCCTAAAAATTGTAATACACCAATACTCTCGAGTCCCTTAGTCGCCTCTTAGACACCCGCGGGAAGGATATGGGGTGATGCTATTCTAAGCCGGCATCACACGGCAATAAAAATAAGATTATTGTTATAATTTTTTGGTAAACTTTAGTTTTTCTCGGTTTTCACCGGTAAACTGGTATGCACGGGCCTAAGCCAAGTGCATATCAGGATTTAAATTATGTTTATCTAGTGTGTCAGCTCTCATGATTGTCTGTGTTTTGTGTGTCAGGTTGTGTGATAGTCTGTGTGTTTGGTGTGTCAGTTATAGTGATTGTTTGTCTGTTTTGTGTGTTAGGTGGCATGATTGTCGGTGTGTTTTGTGAGTCAGGTCGCGTGAATGTTGGTGTGTTTAATATGTCTCGTCGCGTGATTGTCAGAGTGTTTTGTGTGTCAGGTTGTGTGACTGTAGGTGTATTATGTGTGTTTGATTGTGATGTGGTAAGTGTGACTGCCTGGGACATAGGGCTAATGCTTTGTTCGGTTTGTAAAAGGGCTATGAGTAAAATTGGTGTCTTTCAAAATTTAATTTTCTGTTGTCCTTCTCCAGGGCCGCCGGTCTTGGTCAGGTTTCTCCCTCGGTTGATTCTTACGACTCCCACGGGAAGAGAGGTGCTATTCTACTTTGCCGGCAGCACACGACCTTAATTAAATAGCCTTAGGTACTCAGCCGCGGCTCCGCCCGTGTGGAAATCGGTCATCCCATGGCATCACACAGGAACATTTCTTCGTGAGTTTAATCCAAGTTACCCCATTTATGTCTGCGTTCAATTTCATGAATATCAGTTAAACAGTTTTTGCGTGAAGGCGTAACAAACACACATTTATAAACTTTTGTATTTATATTATTAGTAGGAAGTAGGATAGGATAGGATTAGTAGTACGATTACTTGCTTTTGCTTTTATTTATTCACACTCATGAACTGGGTCTTCAGTTTTCTCGGTGTTCAGGGATTCTAAATGACTAAACATTATAAACGAACCACCGTTTTTTTACTCTTTCTTGCATGTGGAAATTGAAATTTTACGATTTAACAGTTTTTTAAATTACTTAATATAGTCTGAGAAACCAAGTTTTCGGGTACCTACCTACCAACAATTTAGTAATAGCTAATATTTTTTTATGGTTCTTAGAGGCCTATGTTTAGCAGTGCTCGTCCTATATATAGCTGATAAATGATGGAAGATATATTATGGCGAAACGAAGTTCGCGGGCACCAGCTAGTTATACAATAAATCACTTCCTTTTTTGAACTTGCGATAGTCAAGCAATTATCGTATCGCTATGGCCGATAGCGTGGTACGGGATGGCCAGCCGGTCTCAAGTACCTACCAGCATGATTTGCTTGAATCATACAATGTTTTCACTTACTATTATGTTGTACGTTTAATTGTCACAAAATGTTTTTGCACTACAAGAAGCGTTTTTGATTGATCTTCACAATGGTGTATATAATCCGGTTAATAAACTTTTTTGTAGCTACCTACACAGGAACCTAGAAAAGGGGGGCTCCGTGGTAACGAGCGAACGAGCAAGACGCATACTAGTTAGCTCCGCAATGTTTTTTAGTTTTAACCGTAAAAAAGTTTATTAACCGGATTATAGGGGGTAGTCCGTAGGCGGGCAGCTTGCTAATAAGGCCTGCGTGCCAGACCCTGTAAAATCCCTTTGAGATATCAAGAGACACAGCGAGGGCTTCGCCATGTCTCTCGATAGCCTCGCTCCATAGGTGAGTGGCATGCACAAGGAGATCATCTGTGGATCGCCCAGGATGAAATCCGTATTGGTGATCGCTCAGAAGATCGTTGTCCTCGAGGTAGCCCAGGAGTCTGTTATTTAGTACACGCTCCATAGTCTTGCAGAGTATGGAGGTGACCGATAGGGGCCTATAATTCGCAGGGTCAGCTCAGCTTCCTTTTTTGGGCACAGGTTGCACGTTTGCAAGCTTCCACGATTCGGGAACCACGCCAGTCTCTAGTGACAGTCGGAACAGACGTGTTAATATCGGAGACAACTCAGGCGCACAGTTTCGCAGAACAATTGCAGGGATACCGTCAGGGCCGCTTGCTTTGTTAACATCTAGATTCCGCAGGACTTTGTCTGTAAGTTTAGGTACTTATCTTTTGGTAAACACACTTTGTATGAAAGTGACTCTTCAGAACTGTCAGTTTAATACAAAGTTTGTTTACAAAAAGATAAATACCTAAAGTTACAGACTATAAGTACCTCTTTTTGGTGAATACAGACGGCCGGCATAGAGCAGTCTACTCGAGGTAAAGTTGGTGGAATAGTACCTGCGGCGTCAAGACGCGAGTTTTCTGCAAAGAGGTAGGCAAAGAGATTCGCTTTTTCCTCTGCAGTGTGGGCAAGTGAACCGTCAGGTTTCTGCAGCGGCGGTAAAGTGGGCTGACAGAAATTGGTCTCAACTGCCTTTGCAAGAGACCAGAATGCCTTTCTTCCAGCTGGATATGAGGCAAGTTTAGCGCCTACGCTACTGATGTGCCTGAAGCGTGTTCTGCGTAACTCCTTCTTGCTTAATTTAGAGGCCTTGTTATAGGTTTTCTTTAGGTCTCTAGTATTTGGAGCTTTGCGCAGTCGAGCATTAGCCCAGGCTAGGAAAGCAGTCTGTTTAGACGCTTCTGCGCGGTTACAGTCTGCATTGAACTATGGGCGAGCTTTGCTACTGGTAGGAATGTCGGAGTACGGTATAAAATACTCCATATCTTGACGCAAAACTTCCGTTATAGCAACTGCGCAGCTCGACGATTCTCCTGTAGAAAAGCAGGCCTTCCAAGGATACGAAGCAAAGAAGTGGCGCATTTCGTCCTAATCTGCTGACTTGTATCGCCACAACCGTCTCTTACCACAAGGGCCCTGATCGGGTGGGGAATATACGGATACGGATTTCACCAGACAGTGGTCAGATGAGCCTAGTGGAGCAACAACTGACACTGAGCATCGGTCTGGATCGGTAGTCAGCAGAAGGTCTAAGCAGTTGGCTGTATGTGACTGCACATCTGGAACCCTAGTCGCACAGCTGACAAGCTGGGAGAGATTTAGAGATAGTGCAAATTTGCGGAACGGATGTGGTTCACAAATTTCACATGTGGTTCGCACTTTCTAACACTTTTATTTTATTTTTCTCGATTCGATTCGAGAATTCGTGATTCCACTGTGACTGCCCGTGCTACTACATGATATCGCGCCACGCAGTAGCGCAGCGTCAAAACGTGGTCACTGCGCACAACACTGGACCAAACTGGCCTCGCAGTGCTATACGGGGATGTGATTACGACAAAGTACTTCCCGTATAGCACTGAACGAAAAAAAAAACATTCAGTGCGATAAGATTAAATACTTCCCGTACATTTTTTCTTCAGACAAGGATAGTATTTAAAAACGTAATATCAGGAATATATTTGTCTCACTTGTTAATCATTACAATGTTTTCACTCACTAATATACTGCACTCACTAATATACTGCTTAATAAACTTTTTTGTAGCTACCTAAACAGGAACCTAGAAAAAGGGGGCTCCGTGGTAACGAGCGAACGAGCAAGATGCATACTAGTTAGCTCCGCAATGTTTATTAGTTTTAACCGTAAAAAAGTTTATTAACCGGATTATATACACCATTGTGAAGATCAATCAAAAACGCTTCGTGTAGCGCAAAAACATTTTGTGACAATTAAACGTACAACATAATAGTAAGTGAAAACATTGTACGATTCAAGCAAATCATGCTGGTAGGTACTTAAGACCGGCCGGCCATCCCGTACCACGCTATCGGCCATAGCGATACGAAAATCGCTTGACTATCGCAAGTTCAAAAAAGGAAGTGATTTATTGTATAACTAGCTGGTGCCCGCGAACTTCGTTTCGCCATAATATATCTTCCATCATTTATCAGCTATATATAGGACGAGCACTGCTAAACATAGGCCTCTAAGAACCATAAAAAATTATTAGCTAAGTACAATTAAATTGTTGGTAGATAGGTACCCGAGACTTTTTTCTTTCTCAGACTTCTCATTTCTCAGACTATATGTAAGTAATTTAAAAAACTGTTAAATCGTAAAATTTCAATTTCCACATGCAAGAAAGAGTAAAAAAACGGTGGTTCGTTTATAATGTTTAGTCTTAGAATCCCTGAACACCGAGAAAACTGAAGACCGAGTTCATGAGTGTGAATAAATAAAAGCAAAAGCAAGTAATCGTACTACTAATCCTATCCTATCCTACTTCCTACTAATAATATAAATACAAAAGTTTATATGTGTGTTTGTTACTCCTTCACGCAAAAACTGTTTAACTGATATTCATGAAATTGAACTCAGACATAAAAGGGGGTAACTTAGATTAACACATAGGAAAGTTTTCTTCACGAAAAAATGTTCCATGGGATGACCGATTTCCACACGGGCGGAGCCGCGGCTAAGTATCTAAGGCTATTTAATTAAGGTCGTGTGCTGCCGGCAAAGTAGAATAGCACCTCTCTTCCCGTGGGAGTCGTAAGAATCAACCGAGGGAGAAACCTGCAGGCTGATTGTCTAACTCTGATCGCTATCGTTTTCGGCTTCATTTTGACAGT
Source organism: Keiferia lycopersicella (assembly GCA_029255805.1). Classification (NCBI taxonomy): domain Eukaryota; kingdom Metazoa; phylum Arthropoda; class Insecta; order Lepidoptera; family Gelechiidae; genus Keiferia; species Keiferia lycopersicella. The sequence continues at coordinate 6,095,508 of JARACZ010000027.1, read as the reverse complement.
TCAAGCCAATCGGGCCGCCATTTTGTGTAATTTTTGACACTTGAAAGCGATCGATGGGCTTGGCAATTTGAAGACGATAACGATCAAACTTGAAACCAATCGAACGAATGAAACTGGGTCGTTTGACGTTAATTCGTATTGTCTATCGCCGATGACAGCTAAAAACGAAGTCGATACCAATTGGCTAATGTTTAGCGCAAATTCCGACGTAGCGCAGGAATTTGAATCATTCTTTACAAATATACCGCTTAAAACAACCGAGTCATTAAACTCTTCACCTTCAATCTCATCTTCTTTTCTTAAACAAAGTATAGAGGCTTGCAATTCAGAATTTAAAATTATTCCTGTGACTCTCCAGTATATTTTTTTAATGAGATTAAAGTTAAGAGCACCGAAGACTTATGGGGAATGTCAGTTAAAGTTTGTAAATCAATTATCGATATATTGGCACCATACTTGGCAGATATCTTCAATGAATGTATTGATCATGGCATCTTTCCTGATTTAATGAAAGATAGCAAGGTAGTTCCGCTGTTTAAAGCTGGCGACAAACAAGATCCCAGTAACTATAGGCCTGTATCTATTCTGCCCGTACTCAGCAAAGTCTTTGAAAAGATCATACTCAATCAAATGCTGTCCCATTTTAATAGCAACAACTTGTTACACAACCAGCAATTCGGTTTTACAAAGGGACGTAGTACCACAGATGCCTGTGTTGCTCTTGCCAAACATGTATTTAATGCTTGGGAAGAATCAAAGGACGCCATTGGTGTGTGATTGCGTAGATCATGAAACTTTATTGGTTAAATTAGAACATTACGGTATTCGAAACGTAGCTCTGAAATTTCTGAATTCGTATTTAGATAAAAGAACGCAAAAAGTACAAGTAAACAAAACCAAATCACAGGGATCTCGTGTTAAAATTGGTGTGCCGCAAGGCTCTATATTAGGACCATTTTTATTTTTAATTTACATTAACGATTTGCCTTACATGGTAGAGAATTTGTCCAGAATTGTATTATTTGCTGATGATACATCCCTTATATTTAACCCTTAGATGCATGACTTTTTTTTTTGTCTTGAAAAAAATCATGAGTATGTAAAAATGTGCAGATATCATATTATCCTGTTTGAGGATAATTATAAATTAAACCACGAGAAATCATTTAAACGCTTTAATGTTCGGCTACAAACTGCGGTACCTACAAGTACCCTCATATAAGAATAATTTAATAAGTACCTACAAATACCACATCCCTCCACTCTTATTCCTAAGAACATAACGTGCCGTACCTACATGTTTACCATAACATTACCAATAGGTTAGGTTAGTTCAAACAGTTACCTATTAAATAACGTACAGGTAAACAAACAGGTGATATCGAATCATAACACTAATAAAAACCGTAGGCAACACAAAAGTAAAAGTCAAACTTTATAATTAATATTTTTGTTTCGCACCGCTCGTACTGGACGAGATGACGTTACTAGTAAGGGTGCACCATCCGCGTCACCGACCGTGTTTGTTTCCTCTGCTGAGTCTCCTGCCATCGCCTGTGGTTCAACATCATGCCGTTCTGCTAGATGAGCACCATTCTCCTCCTCCTCTAGCTCCTGCTGGAGAGGTGAGCCTGGTTCTACTGGGCTCTCTGTGCAAGAATCAATAGTGTCCCTTAAAGAAGTATCTCCAACTGCCGATATCGATGCAAAACGTTACGACGGTTTTGTATGGAATATATTTTAAAGATTTGTCTGTCACTGTAGTGATAGGTGAGACAATGATTATTTATTTATCAAAGAAAATTATTACAAATATTAATCCGCAACAAGCATCGTCAAACATTTGCCAAAAGGAACAGAAAAAATCAGCAACATGCCTCGTCAGAAGTTACATCAAAAATAACTTTCAGCAACACGCCTCGTCAAAAAAGAATTATATAACTTACTCTCAGCAACATGCGTCGTCAGGCTTAATCAAAAAGACCTCCCCGAGCCATACCTCGCCCAAAGGTGCCTAAAACACTTGCAGCATTCCCTCGCTGAATTGTGATTGACAACCTTTGGACGAGGTACGAGCCCGAGCGAGGATCGAAACCCTTTTCCCGCAAGCGGCGACCTATCTCTGCTATGAATTTGTTGGCCTCTGCCCCCCAAACACCGGTAGTCTCTACTGCCACGGGAACAAACATGTAAGAATTTTTTAAATCAGCGTATTTCAAATGTTTTTGCCTAGCTGCTGACTCGGCTGCATACCCAGCGGACTGCCTTGAACCTGATAAATGGCAAGCCGCAAACGTGCAACAGCAAGTAGCGTCCCATAGGAGACAACGGCCCCTCTCCCACGGAATTAGGGTCAGGCCATCCGGGCGCTTACCATCAGATCTTGACAAGCCTGACGGCTCCAAAACACATGGAATGCTTGCAGATACTAGGGCACGGCGTAACACATCATTCAAGGCATGGTGCCTAGATAAACGTCCCGCTGAACGGACACAACTTAGACCATGAAGGCCATTCGCCTCAACCCTAGATCCACAAACACACTCATGTGGCTCACACATTGAACAGCCGAGACGCAAAGCGGCAGCTACCCTCAGCGAGTCGTCATCCAGGAAAGTACCCAGCTGCGGAGAGGGTAACGCGTGTAGCCAAGCCCCCGCCTCTGGACATACTGAAGCCTTTAGACGAGCTAAATCCAAGTCCGACGCACCATCCAAAAGAAACTTCAGGGCCAACTTTGAGTAAATGTCATCCCAGCTTTTCTGACGACACCTGTCCTCAGGAAGTGCTTCACCCGGACAGAAAATCTCCCAAGCTGACATGGCCTCACTGACGAATGGGATAGCAACCTCGTCACCATTATTAGATAGAATCTGATGATGCAAATGAATCATCATTGTTTGACTCATCCGATCTGACAGAAACGCTTTCCTCTCGAAACTGTTCAGGTTCCGGCTCATCGAGCTGCTGGTCTCTGTCTACATGGTCGTATGAACCGCTGTAACTTATGTCGTCGTCGTCCTGGTCTTCTGGTGCGTCTAACCCTTTGTAAACTAGTAATTGGTCCACATGTTTCCTAACAAAACAGTCAAATTCCGGTATATAAACTGAAAACATCCTGTTTCCCAGTCCCTGTTTTATTTTTCCGCACTTCCATGAAAATTTCGTCCCATTTTTATAAAAACTTTTAACTAAAACTTTGTCCCCTTCCTTGAAACTTAATTTTCTATGTCCTCCATACTGCCTACTCTGTGAGATCTGTTTTTCATTGACATTAATAACAGCAGCGGAAGAGCCCGATGAACCTGCCACATCAGACTGATCAGCCACAGACAACAGATCGAAACGACAGCGCAGTGATCGACCAAGCAATAAATAGGCAGGCGAAAAACCCGTAGTACTATGTGTTGAGTTTCTGTAGATAAATAAAAATCTATTTAGCTTCTTAGAAATTTCCTTTTGGGTTTTACAAGATTGCATAATTATTTTAATATGTTTTTTCACTATTTTTACTGCGTTTTCAGCCTGGCCATTTGATGCCGGATGATAAGGTGCTATGGTTATATGTGTGATTCCGTTTGAGGAGCAAAATTCTTCAAATTGCTTAGAGCAAAAATTTGTTGCGTTATCAGTAACCAAAGTGCGCACCAAACCAAATCTGCTAAAAAGCTCTAATAAAACCAATATAACCGCCTCTGAGTCTGTATTGTTCATGGTAAAACACTCTATCCATTTTGAATGAGCATCTATCGCTACTAAGAACTGTTTTCCTTCATGTTCTCTGGCCCGAGAACAAACCTGTCTCTCAATGTCGTATCTAGCTCTTTAGTAAAACCACAAAACTGAGCTAATCTTCGCACTCGCGCCGCCCAGTCCGCCAAGTCTTCCCCAGGTCGTTGTTTCGCCTCATAAAATTTATACCTCTCCGCGAATGAACACCTCTTTGGTTGAAAATGATCATCGAACTTGTCACAAATAGCTTGGAACTCCAGCTCCTCCAATTCTGTTGGGAAAGCCAGATCCCGTGCGACGCGGTATGTGTCCTCCACCAATGCCGTGAGTAGCAGAGCCCGCTGTTTGACTCCAGCTTTGTCGGTCTACGCATTTATATTATTTGCCGTACAAAACTGTTTAAACCGACGTTTGAAAATACTCCACTCGTGCACATGATGGTCGAACGTGAGCGTGCCGCCGAACAATGCACTCCCGCTAGTTTCACCCATGGTTTCTTTAATTTCCACACTCTGTGGTACTATTATCGCGAAAGTTCGTACACTCGTCGCCAAAATTATCCAATCAAAATTATGCTAATCCAATGTGCTTTGCACGCGTGGGTTCGGATCCCATCCTCGTCGCCAAAATTATCCTGTTTGAGGATAATTATAAATTAAACCACGAGAAATCATTTAAACGCTTTAATGTTCGGCTACAAACTGCGGTACCTACAAGTACCCTCATATAAGAATAATTTAATAAGTACCTACAAATACCACACATATAAAAAAAATTAAAAAAAATCTTACTTACATTTTTAGATACTTTTTTTTTAAAAAAAAAGCTTGGTATTATTTTTGATACTCCATGCACTAAGCAGATATCATGTAATAAGAAACTTGTACTAATTTCAAAAAATGTTTTTATTCATAAATTTAGTACTAAAACAAATATTAATGAAAATTATTAAAACAATCAGTTGTTTTCTTGGAACATAGATAAATTTTGCATTTTTCACACATAATGCTACTCAGAAGACTGATTTTCAGAGTCATTAATCAAGGGTGGATCAGTAGGATCTATCAATGGAGGATCAGCAGATTCAATTTCCATCTGTTCTGCTATATTTTCTATGCCTTCAGATTCATTACTTATCTGTCCATCTATCTCATCACCTTGAAGCACATCTTGCAGCTCTTCACGAGTAGGATAGTAGTCTATATCGTCATCATCCGATTCTACATCATCCTCTGAAATTTCTCCGTCCTCCAGCCGTGATAAAAGATCTTCTATGTCTTTATCCTTCATCTTTTGGCGCGACATTCTGAAGAAAACCGAAAGAAAGGTTCATATACCCACTAAAAACCATAATTCATCAATTAAACAAACTAGTACAAAAAACGGCATTACTTGCATGGAGTATCATTTTTGATACCAGCAAAAACTATATGAAAATCATTGGTAAATATTTGAAATTATAGAAAATTTATGAAAAGCTAACATTTTGAAACACTTACCTTCCGAAATTACAATTTTCGAGATCAATATAACGAAATATCTCAAAAATAATACGAACACAAATCTCACTTTGTCGACAATTCACAGACGCTATAAAACTTTTCATTCCCGCCTTCAAAAACACGCAGTTTGTCAAACAAAACAAAACGAACTTTTGTTTTTTTTTTTTAGTTTATAGGTAAAGGAAACTTTTTAAGGCCTAGTTATAAACGGCCGGTGACATATTCAAAGTTTCTGAACGAAAAATGAACTGGTATCATTTTTGATACTGTATGCATCTAAGGGTTAAGGTTGATAGACGAGCGCATAATTATGACGAAGTAAATCTCACTCTTGGACAAATTCATAGTTGGTTTACTGCAAATAACTTAGTTCTAAATGCGAAAAAAACTAAATGTGTATTATTCACTTTGCCAAATGTAGTACATTTCTTGAATAATTATGTCACGCTTAATAATGAAAAATTAGAATTTACTGCCAGCACAGTTTTCTTAGGGATTACTCTTGATTCAAAGCTTCAATGGGGTCCTCATATTACATCTTTGTCGGGAAGATTAAGCTCAGCTGCCTATGCAGTACGTAAAATTAGAGAAATTACAGATATTGCAACTGCACGACTTGTTTACTTCAGTTATTTTCACAGCATTATGTCCTATGGAATTTTGCTGTGGGGCCGCGCAGCTGATATTGAAACAATATTTATTCTTCAGAAAAGGGCCATTAGAGCAATTTATAAACTTGGCAGTCGTGATTCTCTGAGAGAACTGTTTAAGGAAATTAATATTATGACTGTGCCATGTCAATATATTTATGAAAATATCATGTATGTAAGAAAGAATATTAATACTTTCACAAAAAATCATGAAAGACATAATCGTAATTTAAGAAGTAAAAATAAATTAGATCAACCTAAGCATAGACTAGCTAAAGTTAGGACTTCATTTGAAGGTTTAAGTATACGATACTATAACAAAATACCGGAAGATATATTGAGTTTGTCTGAGAGTAAATTTAAATCTATTGTTAAGAAAACATTATGTTATAAAGCCTATTATAAGTTAGATGATTACGTTAATGACAAAGAGGCATGGTCCTCTGAGATTCCAGCGCAGCACAAGAAACATGCAGTCATTTTTAATACCAAATCGGGACGTGCATGGAATTTAAAATTGACATAAATACTCGTAGAAAGGAAGACTTTATAAGACGAAACAGATAGAATTATCTACTGTAGTACTTTTATTTTATTTAAGCGTAGCCGTCTTTTGGGCAATTAATATATTTTAGAACTTAGCTAGGTTAGCTTAGGTCCTATGGTACAAATTGTTAATTGAGAATAGGAGCGCTTTTGAGCAGGTTTTTGGGTGGTTTTCCTGTTCAGGGGGTCCGGCTGATTTACATGTCACATGTAAATATATATTTTTTTAATATTCACTTTAATTGGTTGACTTCGTACATTGACGGTGGTGGCGTAAGTAACATGCTCTGTGGTCAGCCTGGCCGGCCCCGAGGCAGTGCCTTTTTTATCCCACTCGTGCCGCGTTTCTACTAGGAACATAAAATTGTTATAAAAAAGAGAAGATTGTGTCTGATAATTTTCTGTTTTTTACAATGACTAATTTATTTTTTAGTGACAGTATTGTATTGTAAATTTTTGACTTTCTGAAAGTATTCGTTGTGAATCTACTTGGAAATAAACGATTGAAATTTGAAATTTGAATGTCATTTGAAACCGACAGCCTTAGAGTTACCGTAATCAAAGTATAAATCAAATTATTCTCTAATTTTTCAAGTTAGAAGTTAGGGCAGAAGCTATTATGCTTGCGGTTGCTAAAGAGCAGTGCCTTCTACGACAGCTGAGAGTGAAATAGCGATTTTAAGGGCTGGACACAGGACCTCTGACACGACTATTTATAAGTCATTTTCGGCTGCGAGGGTCGAAGTTTTAAGTCCTCTGCGAGGGCTTAATACCTCCCCCGCCAACAGCACAGCGCTCCGTGTGCGTCCGGAGATAGAAGTAAGTAAGTACCTCATTGGATCTGTCTAATTTATGACTAACTTACTGTTCCCCCCGGGGTCTCGCTAGCGTGCACACAGGAAATTGAGCTGTGTATTTTTAAATAAGATTAAAATAATATGGCAGATGCGTTGATATTCTCATTTGAACTAATAGTTGGTTTACTAACAAAAAATTATATTTTGTTATAGATTCATGCAGAAGATCGGATTTCCTGGACTATTGACTGCATCCATGTCGCCATCATTCGCCCAGCAGAGTATAAAGAGGCTGACTACAACCGTAAACATTACCACTCAATAAATAAGAGCCATGACGCAATGACGCACATGATGTGCTTTAAAATTGCCCGGTGAAATCTTATTGAGGGACGGGGCTTGCCGATGATAATGGACAGATGATAAGTGTAAGCAAGACTATTTATCACATACACACATTCTTATTACTAAATTTTTTTGTAGCATCAGTCATACTTATGAAGTTTTATTGTAAGTATTTTTATTTTGCAGGTGACTCCGGATATACCCACAGGGATTGGATGATGACTTCAATGTGAAATAAAATTAAAGTAGGGAGTGTAAACGTGAAATGCAATATTCGAGATATGGGTGCAAAGCTAGAATAAGCATTTGAATTCATCAGTGCAGATGATTGGCAAAAGTGAGCTGAACACATTAAAAAATCAGAAAGACAGACAACAAGACCATTTATTAGATAACATGGAACCTTTTATGTATAAATCTATGCCATAATATATGCCCCAACAATATTAATGAAATTTAATAATTTAAATTTAATAAAAATTAATATTAGAGAAAATTATTACCATCCATGTAGTTTTTATTTCCTATCATTACAATCCTTTACATAACTTCCTTAATAATTTCACCAAAGTGCTACCTTTGTTTGAGTCGATTTCAACAACTGGATTTTTTTGCCTAATTTCCGTGTTTTTTTTTTTAGTTTTGAGGATTTTGGCTAAAAAAATATGTTGTATCGAGAAGTATCCCCATTTACAGTATATATTCTAATGGGGGATTATATAAATATAGTAATTAGTGAGTTATTTCGCCCACGGGAATTGCCTTGCCACGGAGATTTTATTTGTTACACGGAAATTGTATTTGAGGCACGTAAATTGTATTTGAGGCACGTAAATTGTATTTGAGACATGAAAAATTAATAAATGCCTTGCTACAGAAACCGAAAAGAGTAGACTGATAAAAATGACTGTGTGCGATATCAATTAAAAATTGCCATAATAGAATCAACTTTAATAAGCATACTGCTTGCGAATTTTACACGCCTGTACGAGCAGGCAATTATGAGACCCTTATCCTGCTTATGCACTGATTCAATCCAAGGATTTAGAAAGAAAGAGGGAGCACAGCACCGCTCATGAAGCCCATCGAGCCGGAAAAGAAGGTGACTGCACATCAAGAAGATATAAATGCGGCCTCTCACTCATTGTAGCTGTCCACAAAGCAGCCTTCATGACAAAACAGATCTTCCTCTTTTGGTGTAGGTTGCCAAAAAATATAGGAGTTGAATATCAGCTGTCCTAGAAGAAGACAGAGCGCAAGTAGCATCACTAAAAGTAATTTCATCCTGCAGCGAGGCCTTTGTTATCGAGGGCAAACTGAAGGCTTAGATAAGGGAACACGGGATTGTACTGATGTGGCCCACAGCTCTCCACATCAACTAATCCCCGTTGAATAGTTAAAATAGTCAGCACCTTAATCTTGTTTTCTGGTATACCCTCTATTGCTGTAGGAAAACACAACCACCTCATTTCAAGGATGATGATATGGTTCAAGTTCAAGTTCTTTATTGCATAGTCAAATTCACACACACACATATAGGTATAGGCCATCACCGGATCAATCAGAGGGCCAATATTATAGCTTCTCCTAATAGGGAATCGCCCAATAGTCGGACCTACACACATACACCCAAGAAGACCAGGCCCCAGCGCCTATGTGACACCTCAGAGACAGGAGTTGAAATTGACCTCTAAATGGACAGCCTCGGTTGGCAAATGCAACGCCAAAAATTGCATTAATTGAAAAGATCATGCCCATTCTTTACGACGTCTACAAATTTAAACGGGGTGATATTAATCTAAGCCGGCACCAAACGGCACTCTAGTAAGTCCTAGGATTTATAATGGACTTATACAATGACAAGAACCTCGCGGAAACAATTATAACAGTACTTTTTAAGGTATCGCAGTATCAAATGAAAAACTTGCAATAACATTTCTGTGTATTTCTCTACAGTTGAAAACCTCGCAAACAAGTGATTACGAATCGAATGGTATGAAAAATCTGCAACTGTACATGCGAGATTATCATACTAATAAACACATACTTGTAAAAACAATGACGTGTTTTCACAATAGAAAGTAAAACATGGATGGCTAAGTAAATACTAGGTTTTACTCTACAAAATGTTCGCATTGATCGATAACGAGTTTCATCAATAGAAGACGTTCCCAGTATCGCAGCTACGCCTTTGTTTGTGGATTACTAGTTTTTCTTCCCAAAAAGAAAATAAAACAAAAATCGTGAATTTCTGCTTTACGAAGTTTTCACTGCGCTGTGATCAAGGCGGTCACAGACCTGATCAAGGCGATCACAGACCATTTCAACTAGACTACCAGCTTGAAGCAACTTTTGTAGCCACTCCTGTTTGCAGCACTGCAAGTAAACGAAGGCCGCGTTCCTCTGCCAGTTAAATCTACTGCCGCCTTTTATGTAATCTCTACAAGCGAACGTTGGCCAGGCTTACATATCCACCAGCTAGGTTTGTAATAGCATCTGCTTGCAGCGTTGCAAACAAGCTCTAGTTACAGTCACCAGCTAAGTGGACAGGTATGTGGCTACCATGATCACAGACCTGACCTAAATATAAAGCTAAACAAATGACGTGGCTGGCCTTTGGTCTAATCGGCTGGTAGAGGAGCGTGTCTCGCGTTTGCTTGCAGCGCTGTGAGTAGAGGCCAGGCCAAGTCGCCCATCAGGCGAGGTTGGCCAATGTTTGCTTGCAGCTCTGCGAGTGGAGGCCAGGGCAAGTCGCTCATCAGGCGAGCATGGCCAATGTTTGCTTGCAGCGCCCCAAGCAGCGGCAGCCACAGACTTAGCCTGTGGGTAGGCAAAGTCGTGGCAGCAGTATAGCCGCAGTTTGCCTGCGGCGCTGCGAGCAGAGTCCAGACTCGCCGCCGCTCATCAGATGAGCATAGCCGACGTTAACGGCCAAGATTATCTTAATAAGCCATGTGACAATATCCACCGTTTCCTACAGTTCTGCCTGCCCCGCAAGGGACGAGGGTGTGATATGTGAAGGAATGTCAGTATGTTTATATGAATTGTTCGATTTCTGTGGAACTTTGCAATTTCCGTGGGCATCGAGCAGACACGGAAACCACGGAAATTTGCACACGGAAATTGGAAACAAGGCATTTATCTTAAATAAATAAATAACTATTAAGGTTACTTAAGTTTTCTCCTAGTATTATATAAGTGTACCAAAGGCCTATAATTATTATACATAATAAATATTTTTATCACCTGAGGAAACATTCTAAATCTGACCATGGAGATTGCAAAATTTCTGTCCGAGTAAACTGAAATCGCGTTCTTACATTTTTTTGCGCGAAAACGTAGAAAGATGGCACAGAATCGTTCGCACAGCGCGTAAGCGCACAACTGATCCTTGCGGGGGATGGGTTTACATTCGGCATATACTCAACAATGGAAGGTAGGAACGTGAAAACAAAATGTCCATGGAAATTGGTGTTTTCGCTTGGACAGAACTAGTTGGTAGCACATTTCATTTACGGTTGGGTTAAAAAATCAAATTATAGTATTTTCTCGTAGGATAATTTAAACTTAACATATTCAGAACACTTTTTTTTGTATGAGTTGTACAGGATTTTCCCGAGAGATGATTATTTACTGTCAAAGTGGTTGTGGACAGGTCACGGTAATTGAGAATACGCTACTTATGGATTTTTTTCTCAAAAACTAATAAATGTACAAACATTATTTATATGGCTTCATATCAATACATGTGTCTTATATTTTAAGAAAAATAATCATAGTGATATCTGCAAAGCATCACCACGTTTTCAGCCGAGACGCGAAAAATTTTCGCTTGAGAAATCCACTCGTTTCCATCTACCACCATCACGGCTGCCCCTGCGGTGGCAGACATTGCAATTGGCCACCTCCGAGGTAGATTGCAATGTCTGCCACCACTTAGGAGGCTTATTCCACTAGTACAATAATGATGGGAGCATGGCAGATGGGAATAAATGTCTAGGACTTTAAATATTAAATTATAATTACCTATTATGTGTCTGTGAGGTACCTTTACATACCTGCGTTAATTTATGTATTTAATATTTTTTGTTTTTGTATATTAATTTCTATATTGTTTTTTACGTCAATATGAATGCTAATGGTTCCTCCGGCGCTGAATTAATTTATCCGCATTGCCCGTCCACCAGCTCTAAGCTCTTTACAAAACGTGGCCTTGCAATACATATAACGCGCAAACACAAACCTAGGCCAGCTTCCATACCATGCCTGTCGAATGGGATTACTAACCCACTACCAACCAGCCCCGATGTAATAACTGTTGGGCCCCCTACATCTTGCCCATTGGATAGCTTGGGAAATCTAAGAGCCAATGTTTGAATCCCGAAGCATATACCCAAAGGCGCAAGGGCTTTGGCAGCCGACAGATTAGGATTCTTGATTAACAGGGCTCTTCTTGGCAACTCTATCGAGGATTGGTATTCTGTTCTTTCCTTCGCTTTTTCAGCCTTTAGAGTTCCGGAGAGCAATGAAGTCAAAGAGTCCCTTACAAGCAAGGTCAGGAAAAATATAGAAGGTCCACTAAGCGAGGTAGTACCCGATCGCACAGACCAAAAATGCCCATCCATATAACGTATGGTGGAGACGAAGGTATATGATGGAGACCTTCGTGGGCCTGTCCGCCTCCTAACCTAGGACTGCAGTTTGGCGCCAGCGGACTCGGCCACCCTTGCAGCTTTGCGAGAGAAGCACCCAGAACCTCTCCGACCGATTGCAACTCCATTGCCACTTGATCCCCCAAATTCTGCTCAGCTCACAGTTACCCCTGAGGATGTGACTCGTGCCCTCGGATCCTTCAACGCCAGCTCGGCAGCCCGTTTAGACGGTATTCGACCTCAGCACCTGAAAGAGTTGATATCTGTCTCCGCCGGTGACCGCGGGCAACACCTACTGACGTCAGTTACCAAACTTTGTAACTTTCTTCTTGAGGGCAAGCTGTGTAGCGAGGTTTGCCCATACATGTACGGAGCTTCTTTGTGCGCTTTGAACAAAAAGTGAGGTGGGTAGCGTTTTTCGCCGTCTCGTGGCAAAATTGGGATGCCGTGCAGTGCGTCATCAGGTGTCGGAACTCTTGCGGCCACACCAAGTAGGCTTTGGTACTCCCTTGGGCTGCGAGGCGGCGATTCAGGCCACCAGAGTATATTCAATGGACCCAGGGCACGCCGGCGACGTTGTCTTAAAACTTGACATTAAAAATGCTTTCAATATTGTTGAGAGAGACGTGATGCTGACCGAGGCAAGAGATAAAATCCCACTATTATGTCCTTTCTTTGAGCAGTGTTATGTCTCTCCTATCAACTTGTATTTTGATGGTGAGAGGATAGCGTCGCAGGTAGGAGTACAGCAAGGAGATCCCCTTGGTCCGTTGTTGTTTAGCTTGGCTATACATGACACGGTAACCTCGCTGGCAGCCCCACTGAATGTGTGGTACCTCGACGACGGCACGATTGGTGGTGCACCAGATGTCGTATGTCGGGATATAAGTACGCTCATTCCAAAACTGGCGGAGATTGGTTTGATCGTCAACAGCGATAAATGCGAGCGATGTATCCAGTTGTTGTTTGGCTCAATTCCAGGATATTCTTCCGGGAGTGAAAATCCTTGATAGAGAGTCATTCGAGCTGCTGGGGGCGCCAATCTTCAGGGATGCAGTAGAGGCTAGTTTGGCTGCAAAGCGCGAGATGCTTATAAGCGCTCGAGAGCACCTGCAGCAACTGCCGGCCCATGTCGCCCTCACTCTCTTCCGCAGCTGTTTCTCAGTACCCAAGCTCATGTACCTCTTGAGAACGTCTCCGACGTGGCTTTTTCCAGATGAAATTTCTCGGTTGGACGAAGACATTAAAGTCACGTTGGAGATGATCCTCAATGTACAGCTAGAGGAGACGCAGTGGCTGCAAACATCGTTGCCGATCTGACATGAAGGTTTGGGCGTGAGGCGTGTGCAGGACACCAACGTTTCGGCTTTCTTGGCCTCTTCCCACGGAGTAGTCAGTCTCGTCACTAATATACTCAAAATACATGGTGACAGTCTTGACATTCCATTTGTGGGGGAGGCTTTGAGTGCTTGGGACTTGGTTTGTCCTGATGCGGATCGCCCGACTAAACCAGACGTGCAGCGACAATGGGATGAGCAGCTGTGTAAGGCCAGAGCGAAGGAAATGCTTGAGGCCTCATCGGAATCAGACTCGGCTCGCCTTAAGGCGGCTCTTAGACCAGAGTCAGGGGCTTGGCTTTACGCCCTCCCGTCACCCCACATGGGGACAGCGCTTGATGATGGCTCTCTCAGGGTGGCTGTAGTGCTGAGGCTTAGATGCAGGGTTTGTGAGCCCCATGATTGCGTTTGTGGCGTAAAGGTGGACGCCAGGGGTCACCACGGCTTGAGCTGTGCCAAATCAGCTGGTCGTTTTCCGCGGCACCACATGCTGAACGAGATTATGCGCCGTGCCCTGGTGTCCGCTGGTGTACCCTGCGTTCTTGAGCCTCCCGGTTTGAGCCGCGATGACGGTAAGAGACCGGATGGACTCACAATGATCCCCTGGGAGAAAGGGCGCTCTTTGGTGTGGGACGCGACGTGTGTAATTATGTTCGCAGCATCTCATCTCCCATGCACAATCCGAGCTCCGGGAACAGCTGCGGAGTGGGCAGCAGCTCAAAAGCATCAAAAATATGCCTCACTGAAGAGTGCCTACCACTTTGTACCCTTTGCGGTGGAGGTGAGCGGGTCATGGTGTGCAGAGGCAAAGGACTTTGTCCATAGGTTGGGACAGCGCCTTAGAAACCAGGGTTCAGATTCCCGTGCCGAATGGTATCTCGTGCAGCGCATATCACTGGCAATACACCGCGGAAACGCAGCCAGCGTTATGAGCATATTAGCTCCAGGTACTTAAATCAGCCGGATCCTTTGAACAGGAAAATCACCCAAAAACCTGCTCAGAAGTGCTCCGATTCCCAATTTACAATTTGTACCTATAGAATGGAGCCTAAGCTACCCTAGCTAAGTTATAAATATATATTTATGAATAGCCCATAAGACGGCTATGCTAAATTCTTGGACGAAATAACCACTGGACGCGAAACGTATCGAATTTGTTTGAAAACTCATTCAACCAATATTGGGGGGGAGGGAGGAAAGGACAAATATTATTCTTCCAAATTGAAATGTACACGTATTACATAATCATCTCTTTACTTTTGACAGTTTTGATTTTTTCCGGTTTATGAAGTAAGTCAAAGACAGTGCTGTACCATAGTCGATAATCGACAACGAATGAATGATTGAATGAAGTTTTTGATCAACTTATTCCTAAAAAAACATATAACAGGTAAACTTACATGTAAAACGGTGTTATAAAAATGGACCTTTAATACTGTGATGTCAGTTTAAAATAGAAACACTTTCATGCCGGATAAAATAGTACGTTATGACAATAGACAAAAATGGATAAATTTCTGGTCGAGTAATATTGGAAGGATGAGATGAAGTCAAGGCCTTCCCAAGTTTCTTTCTGTCTTCGTGTGGGTCACCGAGTCGTCCAACGACCCAATGAACCCTAGTGTCAGAATTTTTCAACCGCCTTCTACATGTAGCAGGCTTCTGACATGGTTGTGTAACGACCGCCGTCTAAGTGATCATAGACAGCAACCGGGACCTACGGCTTAACGTGCCATCCGAAACACGGAACCATCTTACTTACGGACAATCGGGTAGTTCAGCCCGCAATGTCCTAACCAGACTGGGAACAAATTCACAAAGAGATAAATATCAACTTTGTGAGTGACCCACCGAGAATCGAACCCGGGACCTTCTGCGTCAAAGGCAGTCGCACTACCACTGCGCCACATCGGTCGTCCACCCATAAGAAAGCGAAATGTGTACCTACATACGGTTTCAATGAAATAAGGCAAAATCTATCGACGAGGTTATAGCAAATGGTTTGTTTACATTTTAGGTCACTTTTAAATAAAATAGACTTGACTATTATTTTTATCGATATCCTTCATCGAAAGTTGAATAGCACTAGACTGAATGTAATTGTTGAACGAATGAAAAAATGACTGATAATAACCGACTAATTAGAGTACGATCAAATATTGGTTGAAATGTTCTATAAAATATGACCTTTTTTATTGTGTCGTATTATACGATCCAGTCTTGCATATTTTATTAATTTTCTACGTAAATAACACAAAATACAGGACAAAAATATACTTACGAGTGAAAAGAAATATTGCTTGTACGATGGCTATAGTTTTTACAAAGCAATACAGCACATTTCACCATGTTTAAAGCGATGTTTTCTCTCGTAGCACTGAAGCGACACTGACGGTTGCGGTTAGATAACTTTGGCAAAATTTCAGGGCTTGTGGCTAGAGGGGTAAAGGGTGAAATGACATCGTTTCGCGTCCAGTGGTTATTTCGTCCAAGGCTAAATTAAAATAAAAGTATTACAGTAGATAATTCTAACTGTATCGTCTTCCTTGCTAATTATGCCAATTGTAAATTCTATGCACGTCCCGATTTGGTATTAAGAATGATTGCATGTTTCTTGTGCTGGGCTGGAATTTCTGAGATGGTCCTCTTGAGATGGTCCTCTTTGTCATTAACGTAATCAAATTACTTAATAAGTAATCATTTACGTAATTTAATTGTTAATGAATAAATTATGATGATGATGAATCATCTAACTTATAATAAGCTTTGTGGTGCCGGCAGAGTAGAATAGCACCTCCCCATCTCCTCCCGTGGGGGTCGTAAGAAGCGACCGAGGGAGAAACCCGACCCGAGCAGACCAGGGTCCTGGAGAAAGACAACTCCATATCAAACCCGGAACGGGGTCTCCGTCAGGCGCGTGTGGCAGAGGTCTATCGTGCAGCAGACTCCTGCAGCCGACCTGGCTCCGCACGTATCGACTCGTCGTTCCTGTGGAATCAGCCAGGGAGGCCGAGAGGGTGGCGCAGGTCCTGGGCAACCCTGCGCTTTCCATAGCTGCGTCCCAGGCAACCGGTTATAAGTCTGCACATATGGGCGTAAGTGCAGGCGCCAGGGGTCGCTTCCGTCAGTGGGAGGGTCCATCGTAGACCCACTGATCAGTTACCGCCCGCTCCAAGTTGGGCAGCCCCCAACCAATAAGGTACTGTTCCGCCCCGGTGCTGGTTTGCTCTTTTAGGGTGTAGAGAGCACCAGCCTCAACTGGACAATCGGCGCCGTTAAATTGTACACCTGCGACTGCAAGGCAAAAAAACAACACTAACCCACTCCGCTTATCCATGCGATTTGCAACATGGAATGTCCGTACTATGAGGACAGGCCTCCCTGACACCTGTGGAGGCTCTTCTATTGACGCACAAGATCTGCGCAAAACTGCCGTTATCGACGTCGAACTAAACAGATTGAATATTGCTGTTTGTGCCTTACAAAAGACCAGACTCCCTGACGAGGGTTCCTTGCGTGAGACACACTATACATTTTATTGGAAAGGAAAGGACAGCAGCGCTGTGCGCGAACATGGTGTTGGCTTTGCTATCCGCAACGACCTCTTAACATCTAAAGAGGCTCCATGCGGCATCTCGGAACGCATTATGTTGCTGCGATTAAATACGAATCATGGATACGTAACAATAATATCTGCTTACGCACCAACATTATCCTCAACTGATGAAGCTAAAACACAGTTCTATGACCAGTTCGACCAGACTTTACGCGGCATAAAGTCATCTGACCGCTTATACGTTCTGGGCGATTTTAACGCTAGGGTCGGACAGGACAACGTTGCTTGGCCAGATTGTATAGGTAACCATGGTATAGGGAAGTTAAACGAAAACGGACAGCGTTTATTAGAGTTATGCTCTAAACATTTACTGTGTGTTACCAATACCTACTTCAAAGGCAAAGCAGCTCGCAAAGTGTCCTGGAAACATCCGCGTTCTGGCCACTGGCATCAACTGGACCTTATCCTGACCAAAAAGAAAAATCTCTGCGAGACTCTGCACACGCGAACCTTTCATAGCGCTGATTGTGACACAGATCACTCCTTGGTGGCTTCACATGTTGCTATAGCTCACAAAAAGATCCATTCATCCAAATTGCCCGGTAAAAAGAAGCTTGATCTTCCCAAAACCAGAGACGATGAGTTGGTCCGAAAGTTTGAGGAGCTGGTGCGAGTCGAAGTTGCCACCTGGGATGTAGACGCTAATATCGAGGAAGAATGGGGCAAAGTCAAAAAGCTACTAACAGAAGTAGCTGGTACGGCTTTCGGTTATCAGGAAGTCAAAAACCAGGATTGGTTCGCCGAAAATTTCGAGCACATTACACCCCTGCTCGAGTCCAAACGACAAGCTGCGCTAAGACACCGCCTTAACCCATCTGAAAAGTCACGTATTGATCTAGCAGACGCAAAGTCAGCTTTACAACGCACATCACGGTACTTCGCTAATGCATACTGGACCGAACTTTGTAAAAGCATTCAATCGTGCGCTGATGTGGGGAACTTTGGTGGTGTCTACGCTGGCATTAAAAAAGCCCTTGGCCCTTTGCCTAAAAAAATAGCCTCCCTTAAAGAAGCTGACGGCACTGTTATAACAGACGCTCAACGCCAACTCGAACGATGGGTAGAACATTATATCGGTCTCTAGTCAGAACCAGTAAATATAATGCCAGAAGCTGCAAATTGCATGCCGAAACTAGCTACCTGGTCTGAGTTAGATGATTTTCCTACCATAAGGGAATACCACAAGACTGTTAAGCAGCTTAAGATTGGAAAATCTCCTGGAAACGACGGTACCCACGCCGAACTTATCAGGCTCAAGTGCATATTACCTATTCTGCACAATCTGTTATGTAAATGTTGGGAAGCGGGATATATACCACAGGATATGCGTGATGCTAACATCGTTACCCTATACAAAGGCAAAGGTGACCGCGGTGACTGTAACTGTTACCGTGGAATATCTCTTTTAAGTATAGTAGGTAAATTATTTGCTCGGTTAGTCTTGCTAAGACTCCAGAAACTTGCTGATCGTGTATATCCCGAATCGCAATGTGGGTTCCGCGCCCAACGTTCCACGACAGATATGATCTTTACACTTCGCCAACTGCAAGAAAAGTGTAGAGAGCAGAAAACACCTCTGTTTGTGGCGTTCGTAGACCTTAACAAAGCCTTCGACACCGTTAGCAGAGAGGGACTTTATACTGCACTTTTAAATATCGGGTGCCCTCCAAAACTCCTGAGTCTCATTAAATCCTTCCACGAGGACATGAAAGGTTCTATTGTTTTTAACGGCAATACATCTGAGCCGTTCGAAATGCGTAAAGGTGTTCGCCAAGGCTGCGTGTTAGCTCCTACCCTGTTTGGTATTTTCTTTTCATTGCTTTTCAAAGTTGCTTTCGGCAATGACCAACAGGGTATCCACCTGCACACAAGGGCTGACGGGAAGCTATACAATATCTCGCTTCTAAAGCCTAAGCGTAACCGCGATAACTTATTTGTCGATAGCCTTCTGTTTGCTGACGATGCAGCCTTCGTTTCAAATTCTCAAAGTGAGCTTCAAAACATTATCGATAAGTTTTCCCACGCGTGTTCTCTGTTCTCCATGTCCATTAATGCCAAAAAAACAGTAGTGCTAACTCAAGGCGCAGAAGCTCCACATATAATGCTCGGTGGCGTTCCCTTGGACATTGTCGACAAGTTTTGCTACTTGGGGTCGACTGTGTCGAACAATCTCACACTTGATGTTGAGATCAATACGCGTATCGGCAAAGCGGCAACCATGTTTGGTAAGCTGAGTAGTCCATTGAATGAGTACCTCCAAAGGGGGTCTAGAGTGCGTGAGTTAGTAACGTAAGATGTTTCTTCGGAAACATGTCAAGAGTCCCTAGGTAATAAACATACTAAAACCCCGGGACACTAGGAGGAGCCCCGGAGTGGGGGGAGGGGGGGAAAGGGTCCATTTTTTCATTTTTCACTTATATCTCAAAAACGGTACATGTTAGAGAAAAACGTTCAAGGAAAAGTTGAAAGACCATAAAATTATCTACAAGTTATGCCTAAATTACTTTTTCCTATATCCTACCGTTTCTGAGTTACACGCATTAAAAAATGATTTTGGCTCAAACAATTTTCCCATACTACATACCCATGTTTATCACATCAATCGATCAAAAAATATTTCTTGCTTCCATAAAACTCAAATGTGCAACTTGTGACCGGTACTGATAGATTGCTGTTGATTAGGTCTAACATTGGTAAAATAAACACATTCCTCCATGGAAGCCTTTAGGAGGAATCGATTGTCAAAATATTATATTAGGGTAGTTTTAGTTACAAGGACTATTTATTTTTTTCTTCCAAAAAAACTCAAAAGTGCAACTTGTGACTGGTACCGATAGATTGCTCATAATTAGGTCTATCATTGATAAAAATACTAGATTCCACCGTGGAGGCGTTTAGGGGAAATTGAATTTTATAAGGGTAGTTACTATACCTGAACATTTTATTTTTTTTCTTCCAAAAAGCTCAAAAGTGCAACCTGTGACCGGTACTGATAGATTGCTCTTAATTAGGTCTATCATTGGTAAAAAAAACACATTCCTCCATGGAAGCCTTTAGGAGGAATCGATTGTCAAAATAAAGTATCATAACTACCCTAATAAAATTCAATTCCCCCTAAACGCCTCCATGGTGGAATCTAGTTTTTTTATCAATGATAGACCTAATTATGAGCAATCTATCGGTACCGGTCACAAGTTGCACTTTTGAGTTTTCTTGGAAGAAAAAAATAAATAGTTCAAGTTCAGTAACTAAAACTACCCTAATATAATATTTTGACAATCGATTCCTCCTAAAGGCTTCCATGGAGGAAGGTGTTTATTTTACCAATGATAGACTTAATCAACAGCAATCTATCAGTACCGGTCACAAGTTGCACATTTGAGTTTTATGGAAGAAAGAAATATTTTTTGATCGATTGATGTGATAAACATGGGTATGTAGTATGGGAAAATTGTTTGAGCCAAAATCATTTTTTAATGCGTGTAACTCAGAAACGGTAGGATATAGGAAAAAGTGATTTAGGCATAACTTGTAGATAATTTTATGGCCTTTCAACTTTTCCTTGAACGTTTTTCTCTAACATGTACCGTTTTTGAGATTTAAGCGAAAAATGAAAAAATGGACCCTTTCCCCCCCTCCCCCCACTCCGGGGCTCCTCCTAGGGTCCCGGGGTTTTAGTATGTTTATTACCTATGGACTCTTGACATGTTTCCGAAGAAACATCTTACGTTACTAACTCTCGCACTCTAGAACTTTTTATTCAATGGACTATGAGTACAAGAGTATGGAACAATAAACATCTGACCACTAAAACCAAGATTATTGTTTACTAAACTTGCGTTTTAAGCATACTCTTGTACGGAGCTGATACCTGGGCATCGTATGCAAAACAAGAACGTCGACTTAACTCGTTTCATATGCGCTGCGTAAGAAACATCTTGCATATAACCTGGCAGGACAGAGTCACAAACGAGCGAGTTCTAGAAATTGCACAGCTGCCTAGCTTTACCGCCCTGCTCAAGCAGAGACGCTTGCGGTGGCTAGGGCATGTGCACCGAATGGAACCTTCGCGTCTACCGCGGCGTGTCCTGCTTGGTGCCGTAGCTAACGCCAAAAGAGGGGTTGGAAGACTCATGCTGCGTTTCAAAGATTGCGCCAAGCGGGATATGGCTGCGTTTGACATCGACCATCAAAGCTGGGAGAAGCTTGCTGAGGATAGGGACGAATGGCGAAAGCGTGTATATGATGGGCGTAAGTCTCACGACGACGCCTGGTTCTCTGGTCTCGCCAACAAAAGGCAAAAACGACACCTAAACATGCATGTTCCAGTCTATAATACTACCTTCACTTGTAGAGCGTGCGGAAAGTCATGCCGCTCCCGCATTGGCTTATATAGCTACGAAAAGTCTTGCCTCAGACACTGAATGAATCGTCTGTCACAGACGTGTGAGGCCAATGATGATAATAAGCTTTACAACATAATGTTTTATTAATAACAGATTTATATTTACTTTCAGATAAACTTAATATATATTCCAGTATTTTGTTATAGCTTCGTATACTTAAACCTTCAAATGAAGTCCTGACTTTAGCTAGTCTATATGTGAGTTGATCTAATTTATTTATTTATTTTTACTCCTTATATTACGATTATGTCTTTCATGATTTTTTGTGAAAGTATTAATATTCTTTCTTACATACATGATATTTTCATAAATATATTGACATAGCACAGTCATAATATTAATTTCCTTAAACAGTTCTCTCAGAGAATCACGACTGCCAAGTTTATAAATTGCTCTAATGGCCCTTTTCTGAAGAATAAATATTGTTTCAATATCAGCTGCGCGGCCCCACAGCAAAATTCCATAGGACATAATGCTGTGAAAATAACTGAAGTAAACAAGTCGTGCAGTTGCAATATCTGTAATTTCTCTAATTTTACTTCCCGCATAGGCAGCTGAGCTTAATCTTTCCGATAAAGATGTAATATGAGGGCCCCATCGGAGCTTTGAGTCAAGAGTAATCCCTTAGAAAACTGTGCTGGTAAAAAACTCAAATTTTTCATTATTTAGTGCGACATAATTACTGAAAGAACATTTGGCAAAGTGAATAATATACATTTGTTTTTTTTTTTCGCATTTAGAGCTAAATTGTTTATTTATTTGTATTGTAAATTGTAAACTATTGTATTGTATTGTAAATTGTAAAAAAAATTACGAAGAGTTAATTCAATGCCTTGATAGCATAAACACCAGAGAGCAGATATTGTTGCTAGGCGATTTCAATGCCAGGGTTGGACGGGACTACGAGGCTTGGCCTGGAGTTCTGGGACGACACGGAGTTGGCAACATGAACAGCAATGGTCTGTTGCTGCTCGGTCTTTGTGCACAATGCGATCTAGCGATATCGAACACTATGTTCAGACTTGCCGCTAAGCACAAGACAACATGGATGCACCTGCGTTCCAAACACTGGCATTTGATCGATTTTGCTATTATACGGCAACGAGACATCGGTCAAGTTCAAGTCACCCGCGTCATGCGTGGTGCTCACTGTTAGACTGACCATCGACTAATTGTCACTAAGCTACGACTCCGCCTCCGTCGACCTCGCAGATCCACAGTGAAGAAGCCTGCGTGCTTAAACGTGGATAGGCTGAAAGATCGCGAGGTTAAGGTGAAATGTGCTGAAGCCTTATCTGAAAAGCCGTCGCCAATAACTGAGACAGATGATGTCAGTGCTGCTTAGGGATTTTTGTCATGTCATCTCATAGAAGCCGCTTCAGATACTTTGGGTACGAAAAACCGACATAGTGAAGACTGGTTCGATGACAATAGCGAGGCTCTTAAAGCAGCATTCGAAAAACATCGACAGCTCCTGCGACAGCATAATCGAACAGGTGAAAGTGTTGCGGTGGTCAAAGAGAGTGACCAAGAATTACGCAGGCTGTCTCGACAAATAAAAGACAAGTGGTGGCAGGACAAGGCTTGTCAAATGCAGTGGCTCGCCGATACAAACCAGCTTGGCGAGTTTTACTGTGAAGTGCGTAAACTGATTGGTGCGTTCTATCGTGCAAAAGTACCTTTAAGGTCTTTAGACGGTATGCACCTCCTGACCAGCAAGGAGGATGAACTTAAACGTTGGGCTGAGTATTTTCACAACTTGTTCAACGTAGATCAATCAGCTGGTCTGCATAATATCAGTTTATTGCCTCAACTCCCGTTAGCCACGGAGCTGGACGAGTCATGTGACGAGGTTGTTACTGCCATTAGACAGCAGCATAATAACCGGGCGGTTGGCATTGACCTTATACCGGGTGAACTACTTAAATATGGTGGTACAAAATTGCACACGTCGCGTCGGTATGGAAACTTTTCGTTCGAATATGGGAGGAGGGTCCCTGCCCTGAGGACTTCAAAGTGTCTCGCATTTGTGCCCTCTACAAGAACAAGGGTGACCGTTCTGACTGTAGCTCTTATCGCTGTCAGTCCCTGGAATAGTCTTTGCCGGAGTCTTACTGAACCGCCTCAAAGATTTGTCGGAAAAAATTCTGCCCGAAACCCAGTTCGGCTTCCGTCCTGACCGAGGTACATGTGAAACTATTTTCTCGGTGCGTCAACTACAAGAAAAAAGTAGAGAACAAGGTCGCCAGTTGTACCTCTGCTTTGTTGATTCAGAGAAAGCATTCGACAGTGTGCCTCGCGAAGCTCTCTGGATGGTGCTAGGAAAGTTAGGGTGCACAGAAAAATATGTGCGACTCTTAAGACTCCTGCGTGACGACATGCAGTGCTGCGTCTCCGTAGACGGTGAACAGTCTGATTTCTTCCCCGTCACCTGTGGGGTGAAACAAGGGTGTGTTCTAGCGCCCACACTGTTCGCCTTATACTTTGCAGTTGTAGTCAAAAAAGTCCTAAATACTGTTTCCCAAGGAGTCCGCATCCGTTTCCGCACAGATGGCAGTCTTTTTAACCTGGCTAGACTTAAGGCGCGCACTAAAGTCTCGTATGCATTGATTACTGAGATCATGTATGCTGATGACTTGCGCTTTCTTGCAAAATCCCCAGACGGCCTGCAACAGCTAATGTTCGTTTTTCACCAAGCAAGCTGTAAATTTGGCCTGAAGATCAGTGCCAAAAAGACGGAAGTGATGTCCTTAGACTCGCATGGTCACGAGACACTGGAGATTATACTTGGTGAGGATGTGCTGAAACAGGTTGATAAGTTTCGTTATCTGGGGAACACTATAACATCTAAGTGTAACCTTGATGCTGAGATCAACAGCAGAATCAGTGCTGCAGCTGCAGCATTTGGGAAGTTGTGTTCCAAGGTTTTCTGCTCGCACGTACTAAAGCTAGCCACAAAAATCTCTGTATATGTGGCGATTGTGCTGCCAAACCTTCTATACTCCACCAAGACTTGGTGTGTGTATAGTCACCACATACGCACTCTGGATCGCCTCCACCTAAAATGCCTTCGCATCATTATGAAGATCAGATGGTCCGACTGAGTGCGCAATACCGAAGTTCTGAGACGAGCCAATGTTGGTGGCATTGAGGCCTATCTAATGCGTCGTCAGCTTCGGTGGTGCGGTCATGTATCCCGGATGTCGGAGGAGAAAGTGGCGAAGCGCATCTTTTATTCTGAGCTAGAGGAGGGCAAGCGAAAGCATGGCGGACAACTCCTCAGATGTTAAGATGTTCAGAAACGACACATGAAAAGATGCAACATTGAGCCCACTCAATGGGAGGGTCTGACAGCACAGCGCCCCGAATGGCGCGGGATGGTAAATGGCAAACTCACGTATCCACACTGTGCACGGGAGTTTACTGCCAAAATTGGCTACAATAGCCATCTCCGGGCGCATCAGCGCCGATCTGATTAGGAGTCGAAGTGGTCGCCATTGCCAAAATCGGTCGGAGAGATCATCATTAAAAACCGACGATTTGAAATTTATAAGGGGTACAATAACGTATAAGAATGTGAACGTATTTTTTTACTTCTTTAATCTTTTAATTTTGCGAATGAAGAACTTTGACAATTTAATGACGTGTGTAAGCGTTTGTAATGTTCACCCCTACGGGGGTAAAAAAGGGGTGGAAACTTTTTACGGAGAGGTTAAGTAAAAAGGAGTAGTGAATGGATTAAAGATGACGGTAAAAGAGGGTGATATGAGGGAAATGGGGCAACGGGGCAAGACAGGGTAAAACTAGGAAAAATGGGACAAGAAGCCAAAGCGGAGGCAAAAGGGTGAAAGCGGAGAAAAGCGGGGTAAATAAGGGACCTTACTCTAAACAGCCGTAGCCACTGGACATTGCCTCCCCATATTTGGGGGTGATGCCTTACCCACCACGCTTGGCAGGCAGATTGGCGAGCGCAGTGTACGAGTTACATGTTGCATTCACAGGGAACGCTGCTGCTCATTCTCTCGATGATTATCCGTAAGTCGGTTTTTACGACACCCATTATAGAATTATGGTCATTCTATTCTAAGCCGGCCCCGCAGGGCATTGCAAACGGAATACAGGGGACAATTGGTAAAGCGAGATAGGGACCATGTGAATGTGTAAAAAAACGGTTCAGGAATGGGGACGAGAATGGGAATGGGAATGAGAATGGGTACGGGTAATGTGAATGGGTAAGGATCACATTCCCATCAGGGAATGGGTACGAGAAATAACATAAGATGAAGAATGGGTATGATCGAAAATAATACTGGGATCGAAAATCGGAAACGAGAATATGGGAGGAAAATGTATAGGGAGATGAAGCAGGAACGCGGGAGCGGCAGTAGGAGTGGGAGTGGAAGCAAGAGATGAAGTGGGAGTGGGAGCGGGAGATGGAAATGGAGCGGGAGATGGAGCGGAAGCGGGAACTATAGGGAGAGCGGGAGATGGACCAAGAGCGGGAGATGAAACAGGACAGAGAGAGGGAGCGGGAGATGGATCAGAAGCGAGAGCAAGAGAGGGAGCGGAAGAGAGGAAAAGCGGGAGTTGTGGCGGTAGCGGCACCAAGAGAGGGAGATTTAGATAAAGTGGGATCGGGAGAGGGAGCAGGAGCTTGAGAAGGAGCGGGAATAGGGGGAGGGAGCGGGACAGAGAGTGGTTAAATTATTCGCACATTTTTACAGTAATTATTTACATGTTACGTCAATATTCATCCCTAAAAAGATGTAAGAACTAGCATAGATCTTTGTATTTATATAGACACAGTAGATACACAATCATCTCATAGACCCTATGTGTACGCGAGAAGCCACGGGTTACAGCTTGTTTTACCAATAAAGTTTCATGATCTACGCAATCAAATGCCTTGGAAAGATCATAAAAATCACCATTGGCGTCGCATTAAATACATGTTTGACAAGAGCAACACTAATATCTGTGGTACTACGTCCCTTTGTAAAACCGAATTGCTTGGTTGTGTAACAAGTTGTTGATATTAAAATGGGACAGCATTTGATTTAGTATGATCTTTTCAAAGAGTTTGCTGAGCACTGGCAGAACACCACACCTGTAGACCTTTATTTAAACATTTCTAGTTAGCGAAATTTCGATAAAAGGGATTTTTAGTACTGCGAAAGGTAACCTGGTGGATGACTTAAATGACCAGTCGCTGGTGGACAGCGACTGGCTATTCAACAATGTCTGGAACTGAGAATACAACAACTGCAAGTCAATCTGCCACAGAAGAAACTACCAAAGAAGAAATCTTCCGCTAAAGCTAGCCAATTTGAATGGCCAGAAGTGAAGAAGAAGCGGCCTCAACCCGCATTTGCAAAGGTGCTTCGTGGGACAGCTGCGCCAGGAGCTACGTCCGTTGAGATTCACAAATTAAAAAACATCTAAACAATATTTGTGGCGGCGACTTTTGGTCAGTAAATGCGCTAATAGCTCGAGGAGATTACGTATCTTTTAAATTAAGACTGGTAGACTATGTATTATCTCCGGAAAATTGGGCAGCTAACATTTGTATAAAGTACTGGAAACAGAACTTTCGGAACAAAGCCCAACAAGAAGAAAAAGCTGAACATTTTCTACCAGAACGTACGAGGACTCAGGTCGAAAACCGAGCAATTAACTAATGTCGATGGTTTGACTCGTGACAAAGAACTCTTGTTCGCTACTATTGATTTTAATGGTATAACATTTTTTGTTGTATTGCCTACTTTCCTCCTTCTTATAGAGCGAGCCAGTACATTTACGTACTACATTGTATTGAAAATACTGTATCGATGCATCCTTCATTCAAAGTATTTAAAGTATTTGACTGTCCCGATGGCATAGCGGATAGTATGCCTGCCTTCTACGCCGAGGGTCGTGGGTTCGATCCCCACCGGACACAAATATTTGTTAAGTCAATTTTCAAATATTTGTGTTGTGTCTGGGTGTTTTCTATGCATAGTATGTATTTATTTACAAAAAAAAGTATATATATGTATTAGTATCAGCTATCTAGTTCCCATAGTACAAGCTTTGCTTAGTTTGGGGCTAGATGGCGCTGTGTGAATTGTCCAGGATATTTATTTACTATTATTTATTTATTTATTCTTGGTGATTTTAATTTAAATTCGTTCTTATTCAGATTAACAATGTTTATAATACATATGGCGGCATGCTAGATTTAGTATTGACAAATTTTAGTGACGATTATATTATCAACTAGCTGACCCGACAGACTTCGTCCTGTCAAAAAGATTTGTAATGTGGCAGTTTTTTTGCCTACGTATTTTAAAGAAATCTCCTGAACAGAACCGCCACCCTTTTCGTGTATCAGTTGACAAAAGCAAACTCAGTAGGTTAGGTCACAGACAACTTTTTTTTTTTATTTGATATGACTTGAAGTCAAATCCTTTTAAGCCGTACCTACGAATTGTTTTATTTATTTAAAATTTGGATATTAAAAATAATAAAACACTGTTGGTAACGCGATTTTTGTTTGACTGATATAATGACGTGGAAACTGATGCATTTTATCTCGCGTGCCGAAACTAATACAAAAGAAACGCGAGTTTCGGAACGCGACATTAAACTCCTCCAACTATGTATTCTGTGCTCCAACGCACACACGCACATTGTTTTGATAGATGATCTTTGACGTTACGAACACACCTACATTGCTTAGACAACAGTGAGTGCTTGTAATTTAATATGAACTTTATTCCATAGCAATAAAGCTCAAATTGACTACGTTTTAGTTACAAATCATTTGTATGGGAAAAAGAAAAGGGCTATTTTTAGGGTTTTTCCAGCAATAATTCTAATTTTTCTCGCCGTAAAAACCATCCTTGAACTTCAACGAACATTTAAAAAAAAATTTGGCCAAATTGGTCGAGGCGTTGTTGAGTTATGCGCTTACCAACACATTTTGCGATTCATTTTTATATTATAGAAGATGTAATGAATCTATTGAACCATTAGTAAAATTGTACCGGCCTCACCCCGCACTTGATATTGTTGTCCAGCTACCTTATTCATACAGGAGGCAAATTCCTATAGATGAGGTGCCCCTCAACGAGTTAACTTCCTCCCCACAATGGAATTTTCGTAACGCAATCAGCGGCCGGACTATATGGGACTTTAGCACAGATTAATTGGGCGACTGTATTAACCGAGACCGATGTTAACACAGCAACAGAAAATTTATATGAGATTCTATACGAGTGCATAGATAAATATGTCCCTAGGAAGACATTTTCCCAAGCATCTGGAAAATATGTTTATCCTAAAAAAAACTGACGAAATAAAATATTATGTTCGCTGCAAATATTTTAATTTTAAAAGGTTTAAAGGTAAGGAATTAAACAATTAATTGTTTAAGTACTATCACCACCGTACTGCACCACGTGCACCGGATGGCATTGGTGCTTACGTGAAAAGAACGGCTGACCGAGAAGTTGCTCTAGGGCAGGATGTGCAGGATTTGGGTACACTTTCTCAGGCTCTGATAACATTTAATACAAAGGTTGTCATTTCTTTAGTAAAAGAAGAAGAAATAAGAGCAGTAGATGAACTTTTGTCTTTACCAGATGTTCCGCAACTGAAGACTGTCAAAAACATAATGCGTATTCATCAAGTCTACTAGGATATATCAGCGCCCGATACCATTTACCTGCGAAGTCTCTGTTGCCTTTCTTGTCAACGACATTGTCAGCATTTTGGGATTGGAAACCATAAGTATGTATCTGATTCAACACCTGCCTACAATGATAATATCTGTGAACTGACAGGTAATCAAGATCAAGAGGCTGAACTTTATTCACCAGAGATGTCATATAATCGCACAAAACGGCACCGGCGCCCTGCAGTTTTATACAGCGATGAAGAAAGTGTTGACGGAGTAGTCATGAATAATGTTGATCATGCCTCTGAAGAGTCATCTGAATTAGCTAAAAAAGCTGATGATAATATAAATGAAGATAATGGCGAACAATCCTCGCAAAATTTGACTTCTGCGGATGTTACAAAGCCAACTCAGATTAATTTAATTAATATTATTTATGGTGATAATGATGAAGAAAATATCTTTTAAGTTTTTAATCTTTAATACTATGTAATTTGTTTCTATTGATCTCAATTATGTGCCAGTGTCAATGATGACAATAAAAGACTTGATTTTTGATTTTGTATATTATTATTTTTTTTGTTTCCTTTCATTCTCCTTTTTAAACCATTTTAAACATAGTTTAATGAGTAGTTTATAGTAAAAATACTCTTTATAACACGTAACAATGCTCTCTCCGTGGACAAAAATCCACTCCGTGGCCTACTCCATGGACATGACTCCACTCCATGGACATGTGTATTTAGTTCTTCGCTTTTACGCCCTTTTAAGCTTGGCTACTATACATAAAAAATGCTTTAGTTATACCTATCACATCTAACATTAAAAAATATCAAAAATCGGTAACGAATATTTTTCAAGTTTTGTAGTCGCAGTTTTAAGATTGACCCTAATAATATAATTACAACCCAAATGTGAGGGTGCGTGTAGGGCTGAGTGTGTCTCCAACGTACAAGCGCGGTGGCGGAGCAGCCAACCCGCGCTACCGCCGCCCGCTGCGGGCGGGCCCGTCCACGCACACCGTGCGCGGGAGGTACGAGGGGCATGCCAAAAGTAATTAGATACTCTTTTCTTTACTCAATAATTGGATACTGGCAAGTTATACACCATCGTAAACACTGGTTATTTAGTGACATATTTTGAATATAGAACATTTTTTAATTCAATTATTTTTTCATATACATGCTAATTTTTATAACCATCTGGCGGGAATTTCCTTGCAACAATGGAACTGAGTCGACGTGATTTACGCGCTATGATTTACTACGATTATAAAAAAGGTTTAAGCCCAAAGAATGTTTTGAACTTTTAGTTACTACTTTTGGTGAGTCTGTTTGTGCACGAGCGACAGTTTTTAATTGGTTTGCTGAATTTATAAGAGGACGATTAAGTTTTGAAGATGAAGTGAGGACAGGCCGGCTGCCAACAGCGGTCACTCTAGAAAATGTTTAAGCAACTGAAAAAATTATTTATGAAAACCAACATATTACATATCTAGAGCTCGAGCGAGAACTGGGGATTGGATCAGCAGCGTTGTAAACCATCATTCACGGTCACCTTTCTCTCCGCAAGCGTTGTTCAAGATGGGTACCGCATAAACTGATCGATGAACAAAAAGCCCGCCGGGTAGATTGGTGCCGATTTATGATTGAGAAATTCATCGGGGACGAGAAAAAAACGTATACGATGTACTCACGGGTGACGAAACATGGCTGTATAACTACAATCCCGAAACAAAACGGCAATCAAGTGTATGGTGCTTCGATGGTGAACCAACACCAACAAAGTCTCGTCGAACGCGCAGCACGCAAAAACAATTGGTTGCCTCGTTTTTTTGTAAGACCGGTCATATCGCTACCGTGGTACTAGAGTATCAAAAAACAGTTAATTCGGATTGGTATGTATCAGTTTGGGCCCCAGCAGTATTATCATTCTAGTGTGAGAAGCGACCGAAGTCAGGAATCCGGCACCTTCTTTGGCACCATGACAATGGCCTCGCTGCGTACGTCCGCCAGAACACTTGATTTTTTTAGTAGAAAAAATGTGTCTACCCTGCCTCACCCACCATATTCGCGTGACTTAGCACCTTGCGATTTTTACTAATTCCCCAAAATAAAAGAAAAATTGAAAAAAAGGAGATTTGAGAGCAAGGAAGATGCACTAGCTGCCTATAATTTCGAAATTTCCGAGGTATCTGGAAAAGAGTGGGCAGAGGTGTTTTCCAAGTGGTTTAAACGCGTGGAAAAGTGTATACTTACATGCTAAAGGTGAATACTTTGAAAAGATAGATATCAATAATAAATAATAAATATAATAATTTTCGAATATCTAGTTTTTTTTGCCATGCCCCTCGTATGCACCGACGGTGCGGAGTGTCGCCGTCCTTAATTCACTACTTTTGAACCAACACAATGCCGACCTTTTTGGTTCAAGCCATGCAGAATTTAAAAATATTGCTGTTGACTTTCTGAATAAGATATATAATGAATTTGTTACTAATTTGTTCCGAATGTAATATTGTATACGAATTTAATGTTAGAGTGCTTTGCTTTATGCTGTAAACTATAATATAAGAAATAAATAAATTGAATTGAATGAAAAGATAAAATATATTACCATTGCCCTGTTGCTACATCAGAAGTTATGTTGTTTTGTAATGGACAATTCTAGTTATTTTCAGTATTGGGATGTATTTCAAAGATTTCAAAAAATTTTGAGAAATTAATTAAAAACAGGCTTTTATCTCATTTAAATAAGTATAATGTACTAAATCCTAGGTAGGGAATGCAATCCGGATAATCCGCAATCCGAAAAATTCGGAAATCCGCCTATTTATACTACATTTTCAAATCCGAATTTGTTTAACCAAATCCGGATTTTTCGAACATTTGACGTTTTCATACCTAGACGATAGATGGCACTGCTAGAGCGTTCCGCGCGTGCGAAATTTACTTAACACCCTGCCTACAGACGCCTATCGTGCATCCCACCAACAAGTGTAAAATCGGAGAGAGCTTTTTCTGCGGCGGGAATACTCTGCAATCGCATTCGCAGCCGGTTGAATGATACTAAATTAGACGCATGATGCATTACTATTTTTAAGGTCTCATTTTAGATCTCACAATTAGTGACTGTAATGTTGATTATTATTTAATGTTAATTATTTTAATTTTGATTGATCTCAGTGTTTACCAAAGCGTAAAATGTTTCAATGATACGTTTATATTTTGATTAGATACTTAGTTAAAATTTCAAAGCTTTTTTACTTTGTATGTGACAAGGAGTTTTTGATTATTTTATATTTTTTTACCATTACCAGAGTATAAAAAGCGTATTATATTATATTGATTTTATAATATTTTAAAATGTGTACGCGACACAACAGGAGTTGCTGTTTAATTTGTTTATGTTGAAAATGTTTATCTTAAGAGGTAAAAAGAGGCAAATTATAAGTTTCTAAATATATTAATATTTGATTTGGCAAAGATCAGTAGTTTTATTTGATAAAAACTATCTGATTTTTAGATCATGCGATAACTCGTTCGTTACATTACATTTTTTAAAATAGTTACAAGAAATCATGAAAAATCCGAATTATCCGGATTATCCGGATAGACCCCAGAATCCGTTTTTGAGAATCCGGATTTTGGATATAAAACGGATTTGCATTCTCTAATCCTAGGCAATTTGGCTACAGAGACGGGGTTGGAACTGCTGATGCTATGGACAAACTTATAGATGATATAATCAGAAGCATGAACATGAAATCAAAAGTGGCAGGTTTATTTCTTGACTTGAGCTCTGCTTTTGACATGGTGGATCACCGGCTGTTAACATGTAAGCTGGAGCATAATGGTGTCAGGGGTAAAGCGTTACTTTTAATAGAGTCATATTTGCGTAAAAGGAAGCAGTTTATAGAAGTGCGACAAACAGGAATAGATGGAGCTGAGGTTATAGGTAAATCCCAACTCACAAATGTTCACAGAGGTGTTCCACAAGGCTCAATCTTGGGTCCACTTTTCTTTATAGTTTTCACTAATGATTTGATCATTTATATGGGCAATATTGTACCAGATGCTCGTCTGGTTTTGTATGCAGATGATACTAACGCTATTATATCTAAGGCTTCCTTGGTGGATCTAGAAAGGGTAGTGAATGATACGCTAACAGCTTTCCATTTCTGGTTTCATAACAATGACCTTCAAATTAGTATAAGAAAAACGTGTGCAATACGTTTTAAGAGTTCGGTTACGAATAATGCAACCATAAACTTGGAGCTAAACAGTAATAAAATAGATGTGTTACAGGTGGTCAAATTTTTAGGTGTACATATTGACGATTTACTTAATTGGAAAACTGGAGTAAATAATATTGAAAGCTCTGTTAGCTCTGCATGCTACGCTCTGAGAACACTACGTGATGTTCTGCGCAATGACCAGCTAAAGATGGTGTATTTGGCACTAGTAGAGTCGAAATTGCGTTATAATATTAAACATTGGGGAAATAGCTATTCATACAATGTCTCCAAGGCCTTTATATTTTAGAAGAAAGCTATTCGTGCTATGGCCCGTATCCCACCTTGGGAGTCGTGTAGGGAATTTTTCATTAAATATGAAATTCTTACGGTGCCCTCTCTTTATATTATGGTATTGCTGGTAGATATTTATAAACATAGAGATTTATATGAATCTCAAGAACAAATGAATCTTCGTTTAGAAACGCGAAGAATGGACCTAAATAATGTAATTGTACCCAGACTAAACATTGTTAAGCATAGCCCCAGCTATCAAATTGTGAATCTGTTTAATAAGCTTCCAATTAAATTAAAGAACATTGCCTGCCCTAACATTTTAAAATCTAAACTCAAAGAATTTTTGCTCGGTAAAGTTTTGTATGATTTTAATGACCTGTGATATTGACATTGAATTTTTATTATTATTATTATTGTAAACCTTTTTATATTATTCGACATTCCTCAACATATAAATTGTGATATTAGTATAATGTTAATTATGTGTTATTTGGATATAATTTAGTTATTGGTTACCTATTGTGATTTGACTTATTATTCGTTATTGTCATTGTATTAATTTTATTTTATATTGTAAGCTTGTATTGTTAATTGTAATTCGCACACAGTTCAATACTGTTATTCAATAAATGATTGATATTTGTTAAAAAAGGATGCAATATCACGATTTGCTATTTAAACCTGTGGGCTACAGATATGTTTATAAGAAGAACACTTTCAACATGTGTAACGAATTATATAATCAATTGCCTAATGAATTTAAACATCTAAATGGTAATATGTTCAAGAGTCAACTTACAAGATGGCTAATGGATCACTGTTTTTATAATTCTCAAGGAGTTTTTACAGTACTTGATATTATATAAGAAAAGGTACAGTAAGTCATTTTATAACAATAATTGCACGTCTGCTGGACAGACAAAATACACGTACTATTTAATTCTATGGCATCTGTAAATTGCTATTTATTTGAATGTATTTTTGCAAATAAACGATTTTAATTTATTTATTATTTTATTATTTACTAGCTGGTGCCCGCGAACTTCGTTTGCCATAAATCGTCCATCATATCAGCTATATAAAGGAAGCCTACTGATAAACATAGGCCTACCCTAAAGACTCTAAGGACCATAAAATAATATATTATAAGCTTAAATTAAATTGTTGGTAGATAGGTTCCCAAAAACTTGGTTTCGCCGACTATAAGGTGTGTAAAAATATTAGCTGCAAATATTTAAATGGGTAAATCAGTCCACGAAGCTGAACAACTTTCCCCAAGCAACATAGGTCGAAATATGGAAAAATTTTTGGACCTCCCATACAAAATGTAGCAGCCGAGCAAGTCAACTGTATGGAAGGCCCAAAATGTTTTTTCATATTTCGGCCTATATATTCCTTGGGGAAAGTTGTTCAGATTCATGGGCTGATTCGACCCTTAAAATATTTGCAGCTATTTTTTTACACCTTATATGTAATTTAAAAAAACTGTTAAATACTAAATTTACAATTTCCACATGCAAAAAAAGAGTAAGAAAACGGTGGCTAGGTTTAAAGACTTTATTTTTCTCATTCAAGACATTATATACAATACAGTCACTTACATGAGAAACAGGGTAAAATGTAATATCTAATATTTCCGTTCACTTTGCACAGACAGAACACACAAACACTTTTAAAACGGTAGGTAAGTAAACCAATACAAGGCAAATTTAATGTGTCCAACCAAATCTCCAACAAAAATCAAGTAAGTAGGTAT
The DNA here is from genome assembly GCA_029255805.1 of Keiferia lycopersicella. Taxonomy (NCBI): domain Eukaryota; kingdom Metazoa; phylum Arthropoda; class Insecta; order Lepidoptera; family Gelechiidae; genus Keiferia; species Keiferia lycopersicella. Next base: position 6,059,981 of record JARACZ010000027.1, on the reverse strand, counting down.
TAGTTATTTGATAAGATGTGCTGAGCTAACTTATGTTTAAATTGGCGAATAGATTCGATACTTTTCATATCCGAGGGTAATTTGTTATAAAGATCGACTCCACGGTAAGTGAACATACTCCGTCCGTAGTTTGTTCGTGTTTTAGGTAGAACAAGGTAACTGGCGCGTCTCACGGAGCGTTTAGATTGATCTTTTTTTAACGTAAAGGTTATTGATGATTTGATTTGTTTGGCAAGGATTTTTTTTACTAATATGCATGTATTATAAGTAAACATCTGTTTAATAGTCATTAAGTTAGTTTTTTTATAGATGGTTTTAGTAGGTGTTAGGTACGGGTAATGAAATATCATTTTGATTAATTTATTTTGCATAACTTGGAGTTCAGATAATCTTGTATTACTGGCAGTGCCCCATATTTCAATTAAATATAATAGATGTGATTTTACTAAAGAGTTGTATATGATAAGGCGTATTTTTTTAGGGATACATCGCACAATACCGCGCAAAGACCCCATTAATGAGGATAGTTTCTTTTTTATATGATCAATGTGTGTATCCCAGAGAAGACGGTCATCTAAGTATAATCCAAGGTATTTTTCAACGCGTTTTTGTTTTATCGGAATATTGTCGACAGTTAAATCTTTGTGTGGTGGCAGAGGTTTGTTCTTGGCTTTGAAAATTATGTACGATGTTTTAGATGCATTTATTGTTAGCAGATTTGTTTGCAACCAGTTATGTAAAATCTGCAGGTCTTTTTGGACGGTATCAATTATGTCATGCATAGAAGATCCAAAGTAGAATAAGCACGTATCATCAGCGTATAGGGTTACGTGACCTTGCAATCCGATGTTGCAGATGTCGTTGATGTAAACTAGAAAGAGCAACGGCCCCAAAATTGACCCTTGCGGGACACCACAAGTAATTGGTTGCGGGTGGCTTTCATGTTCATTTATCCTTACAACCTGTTGCCTGTTCGTAAAGTATGATTCGAAAATCTTTAGTGCGCTGTCAGTAATTCCTAATGCTGTTAGTTTGGTTATAAGCAGGTTGTGGCTCACGGTATCAAAGGCCTTCTTTAAGTCTATGAAAACGCCTAAAGCAAACTTTCTATTATCAATGCTGTTTTTTATTTTAGTTATAAGCTCAGTGGTTGCTGCCAGCGTATTACTTTTGGGCCTGAAACCAAATTGTTTTTCTGTGATAAAGTTAATTGTTTGAAGATAGGACTCTAAACGGGAATGTAAATTTTTTTCGACTATTTTTGATATAACAGGCAACACGGATATTGGTCGGTAATTTCCAGGCTCAGACTTAGAGCCGGATTTAAAAATGGGGCTCACCTTCGCAATCTTTAATATATCTGGAAATCGGCCTTCCGTCAAAAGCTTGTTGATACTACTTGCGAGAAGAGGGCTTATAATTTGTTTTAAACACTTTAGTGTTTTTGTATTTATGCCGTCCAACCCACTACTGGAGTTGGGGTCTAATTGGTCGATTATCTTCGATATTTCATCAGCAGTCGTAGGGGAGAATGTTGATATTTTTGCATTATAAGAAGTCACGGGTCCTAAACTGTTTTGCTGATAAGAAGATGGGATCGCGTTGGCAAGCAGTGTGCCAATTGAGGCAAAGTAGTTGTTGAACTCGTTACAAATTTCGCTCGGATCTGTAATAATTTTTGTACCTATTTTCAGGGGATGAGGGGTAGAACTAACTTTGACTTTGTTGTTGGAGAGATCGTTGATGTAATACCACATTTTTTTGGGTTTATTCGCACATTTTATGAACTGGTTGTAATAGAAACTGTCTTTTGAGTTTTTGATTAAGCTTGATGTGGCGTTTCTTTCAGATTCAAATCGAGCTTCAAGATCTGTATTATCCGGGTCTTGTTTGAGTTGCGCGTGAAGTTCATTTCGTTGGTTAATTTTGTCTACTATTTGTTGGTTGATCCAATCCTGTTGTGGCAAGTTCTGTATTTTCGTTCTTGTGACTGAGTTCTGACTTATATGTTTCTGGAGTGCCATTATTAGGTCATCAAGCATCACGTCATCATTAATTGAAGTACTTGATACTGATTTGTAGAGCTTTTCATAGTCAATAGCTTTATATATCTTGCGCTCTTTACGCGTAGAAATGTATTTTTTGAGACTCAGGAATATTTGCCGGTGGTCCGAGAGTGACGAATCAATCAATGCAATATGGTACGTGTCGTTTTTAAGACTTGTACTAACATGATCCAAAATTGAAATTCTAGCTGCATCTTTTATTGTGTAGTGTTGTTTATTAATTTTATTAAGTATTTTATAGCCTGCTGCATTCAGACTGTTGGTATAGGTTTGCTTTTTCTTGGTCTTTAATAATAGGTCTATATTGAAGTCTCCGAATATTAGTGCTCTTTTCCTTTGATGTAACTGTGCTTCTAGTGTATCTATGAAATCGTCATATTTCGTGTCCCCTGGGTAATAAACTATGCCAATATCAAGGGCGTATCTTTCTAACTTAATCCAGAGATAATTATTGCCACCAGAATATATGGAATCAGTCTGGTTGTGCTTCAGATCATTATGTACAAAAGCCGAAGCCCCGCCTCCAATTTTATCAGATCTTATATTGTAATAATGAGTATAATTTTGTAGACGAAAAGTGTTGGCTTGATCCTCAGATTTTATCCAAGTTTCCGTAAGCAGAACAACATGCACCGTCGTTGGGATTGAGCGTAGGATGCATTTCAGCTCATCAAATTTATTGCATATGCTGCGCGCATTCAGGTATAAAAAATTTAGGCGAGATTTCGAACATTCTATGTCATTATAGTTGCTTACTATTTGGTATGTTGTTTGGGAGACTTCTGTAGATTTGGACATCAAATTTAGTTTTTTTCAGTTGATTTTACGATATTTGGCATACCCTTCACATATTTAATGGTAAGATTTTTTTCCCCATTTTCTGTACGCCGCTTTAATTCTTCACTCAGGTCTTGAATATGCTTTCGCTGCAGTAGGGTTTCATCGGAATATATTTTTATTCCTTCTGGGGATTTTTCTTTGTTCCGTATAATGGTTCTAGCATGCTCAATGTTGTCGAAACAAACTTTAATTCTTCTGTTCTTTGTCGGGTTATATGTGGCGCACCCTGAAAATATTATCGGCTAAACATATAATAACAGTATGTAACAGACCAACATTGGCTAGTAACGTAGATATAAAGAATAGCCTTAACAAAATTAGCAAGAAAAATTAAAAACAAAAAATTGTGTAACTTCGCTGGTCGACTTACATCATAAGCAGATCCACTTCCGCTGAGCCATTTTAACCATATTATATCTCTTCACACAAACTTTTGCTTTGAAGCTATTGCAATTTTCCTGCGGTAAATAGTAGATTACGCATCAAGAAAACAATCCACAAATAAAGGTTGTATCATCTGGTACGCAACTTACACGTCTTGCACCACGGAACTTTTGTTTTCGAGTGTAAAAAAATATTGAATTATTAAAAGTGAAAATTATTCCAATATTAAAAAGATATTTTTGTAGTCGTAGACATATTCGTAGATTTTACTTTTCTTGTCGTAATATTTTTTTATTTTTTTTTTATATGTAATAGGCCCGCATTTGTCTGCCATCTCACCTGGTGGTAAGTGGAGATACAACTATATCAAGCTCAAGTTCGATCTTGCATGGAGTATTGCTGCCACCTTTGGGATGGATCTGCCAAATACCAACTGGCCGCCTTAGACTCCATTGAAAAACGCGCCAAGAAGCTCATAGCAGACGAAGCACTGGTTGAGACTAAGTTGCAGAGCCTTGAGCACCGTCGTAAAGTAGCATGCATGTCGGTATTCTATAGGATACATTTCGGAGAGTGTGCTCAATCACTCCACGACCTGATACCCCCTTCCCCATTCCATCTCCGGGGATCGAGGCGCCGACTGGGGTTCCACCCTTATGTTGTAGATATACCTCTGATCCGCACTAAGCGTTTCGCTTCAACTTTTTATTATTATTTATTTATAAATGTAACAACATATTGTGTTTTGCGTGTAACGAAATGTCATTGTGTTAGGGTGCTCACACTTAAAAAGAAATAAAACTGTCAGTCTGTTGAAGCTTACTACCGCGTTTTATTAGGTTATGGGCCCAGACCCATATTTCGCGATAAATTAATGTATTTTTCGTAGATTCGGACTGATATTTCATAGCAGTGTGCTCGTCAACTGATTGTGATAAAGTTTTGCATAAAAATATTTGGACAAAAGAACTGTGTAGTGCAAAACAAGTGCCGTGCGAGCGTGGCGTTGTACTTTTTTGAAAAATGGCCGGCAGTTACCTTGTTAACGTACCAAAACTCAAGGGCCGAGAAAATTTCGATGAATGGGCATTTGCAGCAGAGAACTTTCTATTACTTGAAGGCATAGATATCCACAAAGAACGTGCAAAAGATGAGATAATTACGGCTGACGATAAAAAAGCTAAAGCAAAGTTAGTTATGACGGTGGACTCAAGCTTGTACGTTCATATAAAGGAAGAAACTACTGCTCAAGGTGTATGGAGTAAGCTGAAAGCACTTTTCGATGACTCAGGATTTCAGAGGAGAATCAGTTTGCTGAGACATTTGATTTCGATTCGACTAGATGAAAGTGAATCGATGACGGAATATGTAACCCAGATGGTCGACACAGCTCAGAAATTAAGCGGCACAGGATTCGACATTAGTGACGAGTGGGTTGGATGCTTGTTACTTGCAGGATTACCCGAAAAATTTGCGCCTATGATAATGGCCATTGAACATTCCGGGATAACCGTCAGTATGGACGGTATCAAAGCAAAATTGTTAGACATGAGTGCTGAGGTTGGCGGTACTGGAACGGAGGGAGCTTTTTTCGCTAAAGGTTGGCAGCGAAAAAAGAGAAATGGCAGCACCGCTGTAATGTCAAAAACGTCAACAACAAAACCTGTCAAGAAAATTCGTTGTTATGTTTGTAACGAGATTGGACACTACAAAAATCTGTGTAATTTGAATAAAAAGAAAGAAAGTGCCGTGTTCAGTGTATTCTTTGTGAACGCAACTTTCAAAGACACTGATTGGTATGTGGATTCAGGCGCCAGTGCTCACATGGTTACCGACAAGAAGTGTCTAACAAATGTATCTTACAACCCAGCTATGAAAAACGTGGTGGTGGCTAATAAAATGACAATACCAGTATTATGCTCAGGAAATACGCAGATAACGACTAAAGTGAATGGTTCAGAACTCGAAATTCTAGTGAAAAATGTCCTATGCATACCTAACCTCACTACGAATCTACTGTCAGTGAGTGAGTTAACTCGGAACGGAAATCGTGTTATTTTCGAAAAACAAGGTTCAGGCAGTGTATGCAAGATATATAATACACAGAGAAAACTTGTTGCAATTGCATTTGAGCAGCAAGGAGTGTATAAATTGGACATAAACATGAAATGTTTGTTGGCAGTTTCAGCACAAACAACAAACAGTTTGTTATGGCACAGGAGATTAGGCCATATCAACAGTAAGGATCTGAACAGTATGAAGAATGGCGCTGTAGATGGTGTTTCTTTCACGGATAAGGCTGAAATTGACAAATCCCAGTGTATCACATGTTGTGAAGGGAAGTTAGCGAGATTACCTTTCTCACACAGAGGTTCCAGATGTGACAGTGTGCTGGAGGTAGTACATGCGGATCTGTGCGGTCCCATGGAGACGGTCTCGATTGGAAAGTCAAGGTATTTTCTCCTTTTCGTTGATGACTACAGCAGAATGTCATTTGCTTACTTTCTTAAGTCTAAGAATGAAGCGTTAGAATGTTTTAAAGATTTTAAAGCATTAGTAGAAAAGCAGACTGAAAAGAGCATCAAGGTATTGAGAACAGACAACGGCGGAGAATTTTGTTCTTCAGAATTTGAAAGTTTCTTGAAAAGATCTGGAGTAATTCATCAAAAAACAAATCCCCACACACCAGAACAAAATGGATTGTGTGAAAGAATGAATAGGACGGTAGTAGAGAGAGCTCGGTGTCTTTTATTTGATGCCAAGATGGACAAAAAATTTTGGGCTGAAGCAGTTAGAACTACAGTATACCTACGTAATAGAACATTAGCTTCAGGTTTACAAAAAACACCCTATGAGCTCTGGACCGGAATAAAGCCAGATCTTAGCCATATTCGAGTGTTTGGCAGCACAGCAATGGTTCATGTACCTAAAATCAAACGAACCAAGTGGGATAAAAAGGCAGAGAAACATATACTTCTTGGATATGCCGAGCACACAAAGGGCTATCGATTATACAATCCAAGAACGAAGAACATAACAACCAGCAGGGATGTCGTTGTAATGGAGACAAACAAAGACTCAGAACTAATACCAGCGGTCGTAGAAGAACAGAAAGAAGACGACAGTGTAACAAGTCTGGTAGAGGAGCAGAAAGAAGAAGTAGAACAGGAGACAGACTACTCATTGGATACTCTCACTTCAGAAGATACCATGATTGACCAGTCAGATAACACATACGTACCAGATGAAACCAGTTCCTCCAGCAGCTCAGAAGAGCTTTGTGACAGTGTGTCAGGTGGGGAGGTGAATCCAGTCCAGAATGCTAATCCAGTTCAGGAAGTGAAGCGTGACAGAAGACCGCCAGAAAGGTTTGGGTACAGTAATGTATGTGTGACCGAGGATATGGATCTGAGTGAACACAGTCTTACATATGAGGAGGTGATGAACAGTTCAGAAAAAGAAGCATGGTGCAAGGCTATGGAGGAAGAATTGCAGTCGTTCAGTGACAATCAAGCTTGGGACTTGGTGGACAGACCGAGTGACGGCAAAGTAGTTCAGTGCAAGTGGGTGTATAAGAAAAAGTTAAATAGTGATAATACAGTGAGATATAGGGCGAGACTAGTGGCAAAAGGATTTACTCAGCGTGAAGGTATTGACTATAAAGAAACCTTTTCACCAGTGCTCAAATATTCAACTTTGAAACAATTATTTGCTATCAGTGTGAATTTAGACTTAAACATAACCCATCTAGATGTAACTACAGCATTTCTGAATGGCCAGTTAGATGAAACTGTTTATATGCAATTACCTCAGAATCTTGTATGTAAAGGTAATGAGAATAAAGTCTTAAAATTAAATAGGGCTATCTATGGCCTGAAACAATCATCAAGGCAGTGGTATAAGAAGGTTGATGATAGTTTGCAAGAATTTGGTTATAGAAAGAGTGTTTATGAACCATGTTTATTTATCAAATGTTCAGGAAATGTAAAAACATTTGTCGCATTATTTGTTGATGATTTTTTCATTTTTTCAAATTGCCAGAATGAGGTAAATAACTTGAAAAATTTATTGAGTGCCAGATTTAAGTTAAAGGACTTAGGGCAATTAAGAAAATGTTTAGGTATGAATGTAAAAATGGAAAAGAATAAAATTTGTGTAGATCAGAAAGATTTTATTGAAAAATTGGCATGTAAATTTAATTTGCAGAATTGTAAAAACGTAGAGACACCTATGGAAGCAAATTTAAAACTTGAAAAATGTCAGAATGTAACAAGTAACTTACCTTATCAACAGCTGATTGGTAGTTTGATGTATCTCTCGGTATTAACTAGACCAGATATCTCATATTGTGTTAGTTATTTGAGTCAATTTAATAACTGTTATAATGAGACCCATTGGAATCATGCAAAAAGAGTATTGAAATATTTGTACTGTACAAAATCACTTGGTCTTATGTATGTCAAAAATGATTCAGATATAATTGGATATGTAGATGCAGATTGGGGGTCAGATATAGTAGACCGTAGATCATACACAGGGTATTGTTTTATTTACTCAGGTTGTGTAATTTCACATGAAAGTAGAAAGCAACAGACAGTCGCTTTATCAAGTTGTGAAGCAGAATTTATGGCAGTATGTGAGGCCAGTAAAGAAGGTATATTCTTGAAAAACCTACTGTCTGAGCTTATAAATAGAACTGATATGCCAATAATTTTGTTAAATGACAGTCAGAGTGCCCAGAAACTTACAGAAAATTGTATGTACCACAGGAGAACTAAACACATAGATGTGAGATTCTATTTTATTAGGGAAGCAGTTGCTAATAAATTAATTAAAATTAAATATCTAAAAACAGCAGATATGCCAGCTGATATGTTTACTAAAAGTTTATGTAAAGTTAAACATAGTAATTTTTTACAAAAAATTGGTATTGTAAAATTAAATTGATTCAGTTGGGATGTAATTTAAATTGTAGAGTCATGTGTTAGTTATGTTTGTCAATATTTATTGAAATGCTTTATTAAGTGGTAGGTGATAGAGCAGGAGTACTATCTTTGGAATATTTTGTTAAGTGGTAGTATTATTATTTATTTATAAATGTAACAAAATATTGTGTTTTGCGTGTAACGAAATGTCATTGTGTTAGGGTGCTCACACTTAAAAAGAAATAAAACTGTCAGTCTGTTGAAGCTTACCACCGCGTTTTATTACTTTTATCATGCGTACGGCTAAAGAGTGGAATTCCCTGCCGGCGGATCTTTTTCCGGAACAATATAACTTGGGCCTTTTTAAGGCAAGAGTGAATAGGCATTATCTAGGCAAGCATGTACCATCTTCGTCTGCATCTCCACTTACCACCAGGTGAGATGGCAGACAAATGCGGGCCTATTACATATATAAAAAAAAAAAGATGCAGACGAAGATGGTACATGCTTGCCTAGATAATGCCTATTCACTCTTGCCTTAAAAAGGCCCAAGTTATATTGTTCCGGAAAAAGATCCGCCGGCAGGGAATTCCACTCTTTAGCCGTACGCATGATAAAAGTTGAAGCGAAAGGCTTAGTGCGGATCAGAGGTATATCTACAACATAAGGGTGGAACCCCAGTCGGCGCCTCGATCCCCGGAGATGGAATGGGGAAGGGGGTATCAGGTCGTGGAGTGATTGAGCACACTCTCCGAAATGTATCCTATAGAATACCGACAATCCTATATATATATAGATATTGACTAGAATCCTATATATATATAGGTATATCCTATAGATATTGACGACCGATGTGGCGCAGTGGTAGTGCGACTGCCTTTGACGCAGAAGGTCCCGGGTTCGATTCTCGGTGGGTCACTCACAAAGCTGATATCTATCACTTTGTGAATTTGTTCCCAGTCTGGTTAGGACATTGCGGGCTGAACCACCCGATTGTCCGTAAGTAAGATGGTTCCGTGTTTCGGATGGCACGTTAAGCCGTAGGTCCCGGTCGCTGTCTATGATCACTAAGACGGCGGTCGTTACACAACCATGTCAGAAGCCTACTACTTGTAGAAGGCGGTTGAAAAATTCTGACACTAGGGTACATCGGGTCGTAGGACGACTCGGTGTCCCACACGAAAAGAAGAAGACCGACATGCATGCTACTTTACGACGGTGCTCAAGGCTCTGCAACTTAGCCTCAACCAGTGCTTCGTCTGCTATGAGCTTCTTGGCGCGTTTTTCAATGGAGTCTAAGGCGGCCAGTTGGTATTTGGCAGATCCATCCCAAAGGTGGCAGCAATACTCCATGCAAGATCGAACTTGAGCTTGATATAGTTGTAGAAGCTGTTCTGGTGCAAAGTAGCGCCTAACCTTTGAGAGGATACCAAGCTTTTTTGCTGCAGTCGTGGCCAAAGATTCTATGTAGCGTCCAAAGTTCAGGTCTGACGTAAGAGTCATGCCAAGATAGTTTTGTAGTCATTGAGTAGTAATTCGACAAACTCATTTATTGGGGTTATAAAAAAATAGATTAAAAATATAAATACGGCCTCATGTTATTTTTCTTTTTGCGCGCTTATATAAAGTGACACAATACGTGCTGGCCAGTTCGAAATTTGAAATCAACCTCGGATCTAATAAGCCCATACACATCTTTTTACTACGCGGCACTATGAAATTTACGTTATTTACAAACTTATTTTATGTGTAGCAGCCAACCCTCCTTTTAGGGCTATGTTTTTTTTAGCCTATAACCTGGTCGGTGATTTACTTGACATTTTGGTACAAATTGCATCAAAATCCGTTCGGTCGTTTTCGCGTGATGCTTCCTCATATCCACAAACAAAAATTAAAACATCTAAACATCTAAACATCCAAACAGACAAAAATTTGTAAAATTGCAGAAACGTCACGAAACAATTTTTTTTTTATATCTTGTATGTAGAGACTTTTGATCCTCTTGAGCTTTATTATATGTAAAGAATAGATATAGATTAAACAGGCAGGCAATTGAAACAACTGATAACCTAACCTAACCCTAATAGGTTTAACTTTATCTTTTATTTTTTATTTTCTGTCTCCACACCATTGAAATCGGTTAAGAATTGAAAAAGTTATAAGAATTCAAAAGTCAAAAATAGTTTTTTTTGCTCTACAGAACAGTAGGCGAATGCCCCTTACAACATTTTGAGATTAATGCACTCGATATTTTGACGGTTTTCGTGGGTTTTAAGTATTCATATTCGCGGCTTTTTATTTTGGATATAACCCGGTCCCTAATGATAACTTGTACGGTAGTAGTTAGTTACTGAATGTCAGAAGCCTGCTTGTAGTAGTACTGTGACACCAGGTACATCGCGTCGTTGGACGCACAAAGAGAGAGAGAGACAATAGTGCTTATGAAATAAATCAAATATAACAAGATAAAAAATGCTAAGCAAATAACAATAGTGCTTACTAATAAGTACACATGATTGATTCGCCAACGTAATGAAATGATAATCAGTTACACCATACGTCTTATACCATCGCCGGCTACAAGGTACGGTGATATCTTTGACATACGGTCGTGTTTCGACGCTCTCCGTATCTTTACCTATTCCAGTGTGAAATGCTACTACTTTATCCTGAAAAATAAAAATTAAAGTGTAACATTAGTTCTTAGTTGTGCTTGAGGCTTCTTTGCTTACACATGGTCGAGATGGTGGAGTACGCTACGGAGGAAGATGGTAACGGAAATAGCCCAGAATAATCTCGTTCCTAAGTCATGGGGATATGACTTTCACCTGCCTTACGTTTTTGCTTCGTTTCTCACAAAATTTAGATTTATCCATGGATAGGTTGGTATTGCTTCTAAGTATTTACTGATTTATCATAATGAACCGACTGATTGATTCTGAGTTTTATTAGTCAATTGTGTATAACTCCTTTGCCATACGCAATTAGTAATACCTACCGGCCAGCCTAGCGGTTGCACCCGCTACTTATCAGTCTGCTATGGAAAAAGGCGTTTTCTATCATCACTACATAGAATAAAGCAAAGTCGCTTTTTACGTCTGCGTGTATGTAGGTATGCCTAAAACTTGCTTAAAACTATACAACAGCCTTTGATGCATTTTTCGTTCAATAGATAGTGTGGTTCAAGAGGAAGGTTTATTTGTATAATGCTTCCAAGGAAAACATATTATTTCCACAGGAAAATGAGTTATAGCGGGCGCAGCCGCTGGGCGGGACTCTAGTCATAAATTACTCTTTCATCACTTTAAAAAGCAGCATCAAATACCTAGATTGCGAATTAGTTTAGAAGGATTCCGCGATGTCCATGACAGACAAACACAAAAAGCGACATTTAATTATGTACACGTACACGTAGGGGGTGTAAGGGGGCCCAAATTACATCTCTCGGGCCCCAAGCCAACCTCTCCTGCTCGCGGTGCACCCTGCTGGACTACTAACGAGGCTCTGGCAACCAAATCCCCACCAACCCGCACTGGGCCAGCGTGGTGGGTGACGGCCCGTACCCCCCTTATGGATTTTACAAATAGAAATCGGCCCCAAGTGCCCGGCGGCCCCGGTGGCCGGGCAGATTCAGGCGAAAATCGACCCGGCTCCGAGACCAGGGGTGCTAGGAATCCCCGGGCGGCGTGGATCCCTCGCCGAACGACCTTGGCCCTGGCAACATATAACGCGTGCACACTGCGGACGGAAGAGAAGTTAGTGGAACTCGAGGAAGAACTGAGCAGGTTACGGTGGGACATAGTGGGACTGTCCGAAGTCCGAAGAGAGGGGGAGGACACGATAGCCCTGAAGTCAGGTAACCTGCTCTACTTCCGGGAGGGCGACCATCTGTCCCAAGGTGGTGTCGGGTTCATCGTCCACAAGTCCCTCGTGAACAACGTAGTACAGGTCGGGAGTATTTCAAATAGGGTGGCATTCCTTATACTCAGAATAACTAAACGTTATTCGCTGAAGGTCATACAGGCATACGCCCCAACTTCGAAGTACCCCGACGAGGACGTGGAGGCAATGTATGAGGACATATCCAAAGCCATACATACCTCCAGGACTCATTACACGGTGGTCATGGGGGATTTCAACGCTAAGCTGGGCAATCGTTGCGGTGACGAACTGAGAGTTGGGCCATTTGGTATTGGGGTGAGGAACAGCCGAGGTCAAATGCTGGTCGACTTCATGGAGAAGGAGGGACTCTTTATGATGAACTCGTTCTTCAGGAAACGGCCGCATCGAAAATGGACCTGGAAGAGCCCCGACGGTGTTACCAAAAATGAGATAGACTTCATCATGACAGACAAAAAACGGATATTCAACGATGTCTCTGTGATCAATTCGTTCAAAACGGGTAGCGATCACCGAATGGTAAGAGGCACGTTGAATCTTAATGTAAAAGCCGAGAGATCACGTCTGATGAAGTCTACGCTCCGACCAGCACCTGCCCAAATCCAAAACCCTGAGAGCTTTCAGCTCCACCTGCAAAACCGCTTCGATTGCCTGGGTGAGTGTATCGACGTGGACGACTATAACGACAGGGTCGTGGAAACTGTCCTTACGGTTGGCTCTAAGTTCTTCAAACCCAATCGTACGAACAGAACCAAAAAAATCTCAGACCATACTTCGAGGCTCATGGAGGAACGACGCGAGATGATTCTGCAGTCGTCGGAGGATACTTCCCAATATCGGCACCTCAATAGGCAGATCTCTAAGTCTTTGACCCGCGACATACGCCAATTTAATACTGACCGTATTAAAGAGGCAATTGAGCGCAACAAAGGCTCCAAGGTGTTTGCTAGAGATCTGTCGATAGGCCAGAGCCAACTAGCGAAGCTAAAGACCGACGATGGCAGAATCGTATCGTCCAAGCCCGAGCTATTGGAAGAGGTCGAGAAGTTCTACGGACAGTTATACGCGACAACATGCACACCTGTCAATAATCGGGTCGCAGATCCAAGAGCTCGATTAACCCGGCACTACACAGAAGACATCCCGGACGTCAGCTTGTACGAGATTAGTATGGCTCTGAAACAGCTAAAAAACAGCAAGGCGCCGGGTGATGATGGAGTTACGGCAGAGCTTCTGAAAGCCGGTGGTAAACCGATACTTAAAGCACTGCAGAAATTGTTTAACTCTGTCATACTCGAGGGCAAAACGCCACAGGCATGGCACAGAGGCGTGGTGATGCTGTTCTTCAAAAAGGGCGATAAGTCTTTGCTGAAGAACTACAGACCCATCACGCTTCTGAGCCATGTCTACAAGCTGTTCTCAAGAGTCATAACGAATCGTCTCGCACGCAGGCTCGACGACTTCCAGCCTCCCGAACAAGCCGGCTTCCGAAAAGGCTTTAGCACCGTGGGTCACATTCATACGCTGAGGCAAGTTATACAGAAGACTGAAGAGTATAACCAACCACTCTGCCTCGCGTTTGTGGACTACGAAAAAGCCTTCGATTCGATCGAAACATGGGCCGTACTTCAGTCTCTTCAGCGGTGCCAAGCTGACTATCGGTATATCGAAGTGTTGAAGTCCTTGTACGAAAGCGCCACCATGTCAGTTCGACTTCAGGACCAGGACTCGAAACCTATCCAGTTGCAGCGAGGAGTGAGACAGGGAGATGTAATATCACCGAAACTGTTCACAGCAGCACTGGAAGACGTCTTCAAGCTTTTGGACTGGAGAGGACTTGGCATCAACATCAACGGCGAGTATCTGACTCACCTTCGTTTTGCCGACGATATCGTGGTCATGGCGGAAACCCTGGAGGACCTCGGTACAATGCTCGATGACCTCAATAGAGCCTCCCAACAAGTGGGTCTAAAAATGAACATGGACAAGACCAAGGTTATGTCAAACTCTCTTGTTGCACCCATTACTCTGACAGTTGGGGGCTCTACTCTGGAAGTTGTCGACGAGTATGTCTACCTGGGACAAATAGTCCAGCTGGGTAGGTCCAACTTTCAAAAAGAGGTCAATCGTCGAATCCAACTCGGCTGGGCAGCGTTCGGGAAGCTACGTAACATCTTCTCTTCTCAACAACTACCGCAGTGCCTCAAGACAAAAGTCTGGGATCAGTGCGTGTTGCCAGTGATGACTTACGGAGTTGAGACGTGGCCGCTAACAATGGGCCTCATAAGAAGGCTCAAGGTCACTCAAAGGGCAATGGAAAGGGCTATGCTCGGAGTTTCTCTCCGCGATCGAATCAGAAATGAGGAAATCCGGAGAAGAACCAAAGCCACCGACATAGCTCGAAGGATTGCGCAACTCAAGTGGCAGTGGGCGGGGCATATTGCTCGTAGGACCGATGGCCGCTGGGGCCGGAAAGTTCTCGAGTGGCGGCCACGGACCGGTAGACGCAGCGTAGGTAGGCCTCCCACAAGGTGGACCGACGATCTGGTGAAGGTCGCGGGAAGCCGCTGGATGCGGGTGGCGCTGGACCGATCATCGTGGAGATCCTTGGGGGAGGCCTATGTCCTGCAGTGGACGTCTATCGGCTGAGACGACGACGACGACGACGACGACGACGTAGACTGACAGATAGGTAATTAGGTATTTCTACATACCCGATCATTCTTTCTCCCTTGTTCCCTAACAGTCAAGATGATTTCTTTTATAATAGCGTCATGGCGTCTTAATTTCTGTATCCTGGTTTCATTTTCAGTGTCGTTGAAGTAAATGCGGTAAAAGTAATGGCTCCAAAAATTGTCATATACTATTTCAGGAGTTTTGTTGTACACGTAGTAATCATTTCGGTAATTGGTTGGATAGAACCAGCGGCCAAGCTTGTGAGCAGCGTTAGCAACCTGAAACCAAGTATCTGGTAAAGGTTTTGCAGAGTGGCAGTACTGGGTAGGCAAATAAAGAAAGTAGATAAAGTAGTAGTTGTTTTATTGTAAGATCATGAAATGTGCTGTATTGCTTTGTGAAAACTATAGCCATTGTACAAGCAATATTTCTTTTCACTCGTAAGTATATTTTTGTCCTGTATTTTGTGTTATTTACGTAGAAAATTAATAAAATATGCAAGACTGGATCGTATAATACGACACAATAAAAAAGGTCATATTTTATAGAACATTTCAACAGCCACTGTTTCCAGGTAGGTATCTACGATACACAATTTAAATCATATTCGAAAACAATTTCGTTTCATACATATTCACTCAACAAAAGGTTCGGTCATTAAGAAGAAAATTATTTCGCAAATCATTACCTGATGTGACCTGACCTTGTGTACGACAACACAACAACATGCTACAACAGCAGCGTGCCAGACAGGCCTCTGTCAATTACGGAGTATTTTCCATACTCACCACCACGGTTAGCAAACGGGCGAGCGCAGTGCAAGATGTTGTATTCATAGGGAATGCTGACGCCTCCCATTCCCTCGATTTATCACTTAATTGCTTGTTAAGACACCCACGAGTATAAATCGCTTGATGCTATTCTAAGCCGGCACCACATGACCAAGCTGTCTAATAAGATTTTACTTAGCAAGGTTACGACTTTTACTATTCGTCTCTCAAGAGGCTGCCGAGAAGACGGAGCATTACAAATAAAAACAAAATAAATGGTTACCCGTGGCATAATCTTTACAATCTTGTCCCGGAACGCTTGAGTCATATAGTAAAAGGGCGATCCCCTTTCATCTCTGTTGCTTAAGTCTTCGTATGAAAATTCCTCTTCTATGAAGATAATCACTGTAGAGACACGCTGTGCTGCCTTCTTTTGTATCGTCAACCACTCGTCCTCGGTGGTTTCGTGCAGAGGATTCATCTGAGTATTATTGACCACTCCGTCAAGCACGCCGCCGTAGTCATAAATAACTACTGGTGCAACATAATTATAATTCAAGGCAAATGATGCAGTCTCGATAGCACACAATGCAGTCATTAGTACTATCGAGAACCCTCTGAATCTCAACATTGTTGAAAACTGGATTTTATTTATTGTATTTATTGACTTGTTCGTAGATATTATGTAAATTAGTTTGATTTCACAACTACAGAAGACACTCTGAACCACATCCCTGAACACACTATTGAGCTCCGTGAAAAGTGGATCTTGTTTATTTGTGACTCATAGATTGAAGTGCTGACAAAAGACTATCGAGGTCGGTGTGACAAAGTCATAGTAGAGTTTCAATTATTTTTATAAATAAATGGTTATAAAAACTCCTTTATATCCTCCCTTGAGACATTTATTGCTTTTGCATTTTCAGGGTCAAGCACTGATCTCGATAGTCTTCGGGTACCATAGAAGTGACCAGTACCTACCTGTGGCCTATGCAACGAAATTACAGGCTACAATTGTACAGGTGAAATTCGATGTACATTGCGTAGCCGGTGGGACATTATAAAACCAAGATTTTTGACCCGCTACGCAATGTACATCGAATTTCACCTGTAGAATTGTAGCCTGTAGTTTCGAAAAACGAGGCACAGGTCACGCGCGCCAACCAACTGACATTAGGCCCCTGTTACAGACAGACTGTGGAAGTCATTGCTTTGATATAATTTGGTTTTTTTGTCACACACTGTTTTTCTTGATAGTTATCGTAATATAGCTACTGTTAGCGTAATATACTGCCGATTCTCGCCTTTTCTTATCACCTACGCCGTTTATATTGGTCCTTCGAGTGATATGTTCAGCACGCCACCGCCGCACATTATAGATTTACGAAAAACAGCGGCGCGGTTGGCACGCGAACAACAGACGAACAGCGATAACGACGGCGCCGATAAAAAGGGTCACGAGGATCCAGAGTCACACGATGTCCCACAGTTGGAAAACGTGGCTGAAAAGTCGCACAAGACATCGAGCAGCGGCACTAAAAGGTGAGCTACGAACAGCGGCACCAGAAGGTCGGTATTTAGGAAATCGCTCGCTTCCATCGAAGCACAAAAGAAGCAGTTGGAATTTTTAGCCGAGCAACAAAAGGCAAATATTAAGAGCGACCTTATAGAAAAAGAGCTTGACGCCAAGATCGCGGCTCTAGAGGTAGACACCGAAAGCAACAGTCCACACGAAGGTAGTAGCGTGAGTCGTCATACTTACACTGCAGAATGGATAAAACAGCAACAACAGGAACAACAAACGGCTGAACCAGTGGCTGAAATATCGCCCGCCGCCGCCCTCGCCGCCGCGCCCGCGCCCCAGATTGCGCCCGGCGCGGCGAGCGGCCTTGCGGCGGACATCACGGTCACCAGCTTGGTTAACTCTGTTCAAATGTTGGTTGCTACCTGTGAAGGGCCTATCTACTTCCCGTAATGACGCCTCTCCGAACACTGGTCTACTCAGCCGCTTAAGCACGCCGAAGGATTTACCGAAATTCTCAGGCGACCCCATGGAATGGAGTTTAAACAAGCATACCAGGAATCTACTGAAGTTTGTAAATTCTCAGATAAGGAGAATCTATGGAGGTTCAGAAAATGTCTGCGTGGTCCTGCCAAGGATACGGTTAACGCTTTGTTTATCAGCGCTACGTTACCTGAGAAAATAATGTCGACGCTAGAGCTACAATTCGGTAACCCGGACCGCATCATGAACAGAATCTTGCGCGACATACAAAAACTGCAACCACTTTGTCACGACTACGAAAGGGATATTACAACATTTGCTGTAAAAGTACAAAACTACGTGGAAGCGGTAAAAGCTGTGGGCTGCTACGAATACCTACAGGGAATCACAGTTGTTTCTAGCTTGCTCACCAAACTGCCTACCGCTACCGCGCTTGTGTCTAAATGGTCTGATTACAGTTATGAACTAATTACTGAAGGGAAAATACCAAGGGTGGTAATACTATCACAGTTTTTGAATGATGAAGCCAAAAAAAACAGCGGCCACAGCAAGCGTTTTTACCATCGGTAAATATGAATACAGCACGAATAGGCTCCCTAAAAATACTATCCTACAACGCCCACACACGATACTTGTCCAATCCGATGACTCGGCTATAATAAAATGCAAGTTTTGTCGTAGCGACACTAATCTTTCTTCTTCTTCGTGTCAATGGCCGAACTATATCTTATCCTGCCAGTACTTGGCGACGGCTATGGCATTATCAGACGCCAAGTTCAGCTCTTCTTTACTACATGTGACCGGTAACAGAGGGCAAGCCAGTAAATGTGCCATGGTTTGGGATGGGGCTCCGCAGTCGCAGTGCGTCTGCGTACTGTCAGCGAAGCCCCATTTCACCATATTTTCTCTGCACCGGCCAACTTGAGTCCGCAATCGGTTGAGCGATTTCCAGGTTTGCCACGGTAATTTATGTCCCCGTGGCAGGGTCTCGGACGGAGGGATAAACCCGGATGGGGTTGGGTAACGGCTGTTCCACAAATGCTCCCTGGCCTGTTGCGGGACACTGTCTGTAGCCGCTGCACACCTTAAGAAGCTTCTCCTGCTTTTCAGGCGACCGGGAGGTAATGAGTAGCCGTGCAGTGAGTGCCGAGGGTCAGTTTCCTGTTTGAATTTCTCTACTGCACAGGCTACTTCTCGCCGGACATCCGGTGGAGCAATACCTGCTAGAGGGTACAGCATGCTAAGTGGTGTCGGTTTCAGGCAGCCTGTTATTATACGACACGTCTGATTAAGTGCGACGTCGACATGCTTCGCGTGGGCAGAACGGTGCCATACTGGACTTGCGTATTCACCAGCTGAGTAACATAACGAAAGCCCTGTCGTTCTAAGAACATGAGGAGCTGCTCCCCAGGCCGATGATGTCAGACGCTGCAGTAAATTATTTCTTGCGCCAACTTTTTTCTTTGTATTAGTACAATGCGCCTTGAAGGTTAAAGCCCTATCAAGGGTGATACCCAGATATCGTGGGTTAGGGCAGTGCTCTATATCGACGCCACGCCAGGAAACTTTTAGAGCTCTTCTCGCCTCGCGGTTACGCAGGTGGAAGGCACATGACTGAGTTTTTGACGGGTTAGGCCTTAGTGCATTCGCGTCATAATACTCATCAAGTGCATCCAGCGCAACCTTGAGGGATGATTCAGCTTCTTCGAAGCTTGACGCCTGAGCTGCTAGCGCAAGATCGTCGGCGTAGAGAAAGTGATTGGTGTTCCGCGTTGTGGGTTGATCGTTTGTGTACACATTAAATAGTGCTGGAGCCAATACACTTCCCTGCGGGAGTCCGTTCTTCTGGCAGCGCCACCTACTTTTGCTGTTGTTTAGGTGTACTTGGAATCTCCTGTTGTTCAGCATCTCTCTCAGAATGTTAACGAAACCCAAGTCGTTTGTCATATGTTGCACTTTTAGCAGTAGTCTTCTGATGTTGACTGTGTCGTACGCAGCTGTGAGGTCGACAAATACAACGCCGGTAACTTTTTGGGTCTCGAAACCATCTTCGATATGCTGAACGAGATTTAAGGTTTGGCTGGTACACGATTTTCCTGGACGGAAGCCGGCTTGGTCGGGAGTTAGAGACTTTTCCAGTATTGGAGAAAGACGATTCAAGAGCATTCTCTCGAAAATTTTGAATGTATGGCAAAGCAGTGAGATCGGACGATAACTTTTTGGATCTGTTGGGCATTTTCCGGGCTTCAATAGTGCTATGACTTTAGCTTGCCTCCATAGCTTTGGGATTTTCAAGTCTTTCAGGCATGAGTTAAACATTGCTAAAAGCCAAGAGACAGCTACTGGTCCCAGCCTTTTAATTTGTTCAGTCGTAATGTCGTCCAATCCAGCAGCCTTACCATATGGTAAAGACTTTATGCAATCTATGATGTCAGAGAGGACAAAGGGTTTACTGATTGTGCAAGTGTGTTCTGCAAGTGGGTCGCGCTTATCGGCTCTACTAGATATTCGGTGTGGTGGCTTTCCATTTAGCAGCAGTTGGTGTGCGACACTAATCATAAGCTTCCAGATTGCAAGCAGTTCAAAAGAGCTTTACGAAAGGTAAGATGGGAGTTTGTAAAGAAAAACGGCTTGTGCTTCCGGTACCTAGAGTCTCATCAAGCCCGCGGGGCATGTGTGTCGCCGGTGTGCGACAGGGATAACTGCGGTCAAGACCACCACAGGCTACTGCATCTTACTGCGGGTTCCAGTGCTCGTATGCGTGATGTCACCGAAAACTCTCTACAACTGACCGAACAGCCATCTCAGTCGACGGATCAACCTGCAGCTGAGACAGTTGAACATGTAAAGGACAGTGGCAATGCAACACTACTGCAAGTTGTGCCAGTTCGCATTCACGGACCTAAAGGCGTTATAAGTGCGAAAGCCTTGTTGGACGGCGGGTCGACTGTCTCAATGATCAGTGCAGAACTATCGGAACGCGCAGGTCTAAGTGGCCACCAAGAGACGATGCGGGTACGTGGCGCGTGGTCCGATAGCGATCTCGTGTGCGATACTCACGTTGTAAACGTAGACATTTCAGGTAGCATGGATAACAAAATTTATAGTGTGAGAGCGCGCAGTGTCAAAAATTTAGACCTACCGATGCAAAATTTGTCATACATAGATTGTAACGATTACGATCACCTTAGGTTCTTGAACTATAACGCTAATATGTGTAACTCTAATGTAAAACCTTATATGCTGATAGGGCAGGATAACATGTATCTTTGAGACCTTCACAATGTATAGAAGAGAAGACATTTCACGAGCCAGCTGCTACACTCACTCGCTTAGGTTGGTGCGTGCACGGCACCGCACCCTTGCCGCAGGGCTGTCGCAATCGGGGGCGTCAGTCGACTGCTGAAGCGACCTTATTTTTGTCTAAATGTGGGTCGGATCAGTTCACAGGCTCTCTAGGTGATCAGTTCACAGGCTCTCTAGGTGCAGCCAGTGAGGAGACTTTGCTACGCGACATCCACGACGAGATGCGGCGATCGTTCAAACTCGATGCCGTAGGTATTGAAAGTAAGCCGCGACAAAACGCGAACGACGCTCGCGCCATCGCTCAGCTGGAGCGTACTTCCGAGCTCATCAATGGGCGCTGGCATGTAGGTCTACCGTGGAAGGATGAGCACTGTAAAATGCCAGATACTTACCCTAGAGCAGCTAAAAGATTAGAAGGTAAATAAAATAAATAATAATAAATAAATAATAAAATCATTTATTTTCTCACAAATTAGAATTAGGTACATGAGAACACATAAAAGAACAAAATACACTAAAATAAAGAACTTATTAATACAGTTTGAGCCAACTTGTGAGACTGGCGCCTAAACTAGGTTTCGGTATGAAACCTGTATCATAGGTCACCAGGCCCCCATTCTGACACAGTTAGACTATTTCTATGTGAAATGTGTGCTGCATTTAAATATAAGAACAACTAAATATTATTATAAAAATAAATGGTTAATATAAAAATAAATGGTTAATCTTAGAACTAGACTATTATGGTAATTAGGAATTGACAAGAAGTACTGAAGTTATTGTGCAGTTTGAGTAGCTAAAACATACTTATTAGACAGTTATTTGTAACAAGTCTTCTGTCTCATCATAATTGAGCTGCAAGAGCCAAGACCTCAATTTTTTCTTGCATTCAAACAGAACGAGTGGGTACAGGTCAATGTAACCACTCGCCCGATTGTACGTACATTCTAGGACCCAGTACCCAACACTGGCGGGATGCAAAGGTTGTTCTATGACGTACCTTACCGCATACGAGGTCTGTCCTGCGGGATGTAGTAAGATGGCTTGAGAGGTATTCCAGATTTTTATGGCAACGAAGGATAGCATGAAGAACAAACAGCTGCCGGACTGTAAGGACTCGGTAGTCAGCATAGAGCCGGTGTGTTGGGTAACGGAAATTCCGTTTATTAATCACTTTAATTACTGCTCTTTGAGCTCTCTCAAGTGGAAGTAAAGTTGTTTTGGGCGCCCCTCCCCACGCGGAAGCAATACGAGAGTAATGACTGCACGAGAGCAAAATAGACCATTTTCATAATAGAAGCATCGGCCGAGTTGCGAAGCAATTTGAAAATGTACATTAATTTACGAGTACGGGTCTTGACAGATTCTACTTGGTGCTGCCATGAAAGATTTTCATCTACTAAGACTCCCAAATATTTGACATATGCTGAACGCGTAAGTAGAGGACAGATGCACAGTTCGGTATCTCTCGCACAACCATGCACCCTGATGGAGAAAGAGGGCGGCGGCTGAGTGGCACAAGTAATAGAGAAGGCAACGTAAGTTGTTTTAAGGACGTTCAAAGTGAGATGGTTGTGATCGAGCCAACTTGTAACAAGTCAAAGGATCTCCTCCGTCTTCTGTTGAACGTCCGGCCAATCAATCCCTTCCACGAGCAACGCAGTATCATCGGCATAGGCAAACACCGAGCAACCCGGATAGCAAAATTGACATAACTGATTTATATATATTAGAAAAAATGTTGGACCGAGAACGCTACCTTGGGGGACACCGAAAGACAAAGAAGATGGACGACTAACAACATCGTTTATTTTAACACATTGGGTCCTGTCAGTTAGATAGTCTGTGAAAATATCAAGTGCAACACCTCTGATACCTACATCCCGCAATTTGTTTAGTAAAGTTGGTACCGAAACAGTATCAAATGCTTTTTTGAGGTCAAGGAAAATTCCCAAACACTTATGCTTTTTGTCTAATATCCTGGAAACTGCTTCAGTCATAGCTAATACAGCATCCTCAGTAGATATACCTTTCCTAAAACCATACTGATTTGTGGAAATAATATTTTCGCGTTCAAGGAAACCTAATAGCCTCTTGTTTAAAACTTTTTCCATGATCTTAGACAGTATGTTAAGAACCGATATTGGACGATAATTACCAATTTCAGATTTTTCACCGGACTTGTAAATGGGATGGACAAGTGCTTTTTTAAAAGCTCTTGGAAATATGCCATTTACTATGCATAAGTTACACAACCGGGTAATGAGAGGAACCAAATTATCTCTTGAATTTTTTATCAAAAGAACAGGAATTCCATCCCACCCTGCAGCGCAGTCGTTTTTAAGATTCCTTATTATACTATCAATTTCAATGCAGTCTGCCTCAAGTAAAACAAGTGAATTTGAAATAGTAGGTTTAGGAAAAGCTTGCACTGTTGGGTAGTCGTGTATATTTTTATCTGAAATATTATTGGCCAATAACTGTCCTACATTTGCAAAATAGCTGTTAACTAAGTTCACGGAATCCATGGGATTATTGGCAATTCTCAGGAGCTCAACTGACGAAACAGACCTTTTCGATAAGTGTGTAACATTTTTTACTACATTCCAAGTGGCGTAAGGGTTGTTTTTTGCCTTAGAAAACCGATCACGTTCATACTCACGTTTAAGCTTATGTAATAACTTTCGGCAAAAGTTTCGATACCGCGTGTAAGTTATTTTTAATACCTCATTAGTTGGGTCTTTTTTGAGTTTTAGATGAAAATTATCGCGATTTCGCATACATTTTAAAAGACCTGGCGTGATCCAGGGTTTGATCGATCTTTTTCTCCGGGGGATTTTACGTGTTTTAGAATTTTCGTCAACTATTTTCATCAACTTCGAAATAAGAAGGTCCGCAAATACATTGGGGTCCGATATTTCGTAAAACTCGCCCAATTCCGCTTCCCTAAGAGCAGTCAATGCTGATCTAAAATCTATTCGCTTTACATTAGTTGCTGACGTATGCCTTTGTAGCGATTGTTTCAAACATAGAATGGTAGCAAAGTGGTCCGTAATGGTGGAACTAAGCACCACAGTTTTTGAACAACACTGTGATTTTAAAATGACGTGATCGTAGCAAGTTTTGCCATGAGTTGGAATAATATAGATAGAGGGCGCCACTAAGCGCAAGTAAACATCGATTCTGTAAAAAATATTCTGGAAAAATATTAGTAGTGCTTTAACAGCAAAAGAAGAGTTAAAATTACTTTAAGAGCTAAAAAAGACAGTGTGTACAGTAGAAGTTTTATAGTTTTACTATGAAAATTTACCAAAAACAGTGTAAATCATAAGCCGCCGGCGAACAAACAAAATTTAGTTGAAGACAAAGTTATTGGTCAGTTTGAAGCGAAAAAACATTCATTTGCTTCGTTTGAGATACAAAGCAGTACTTATGGATGTTGTCCGGACTATTACGGTAAAATATTGAAGAATATTTTATTTTCATAACCTATAAAATAGAGAACTGAAAATATAGAGTCAGCGCGGGAGCGAAAACAAAACCAACGCCATCTATTCATCTGTACGCGAACTAGCATGCGATTATAACTGGTTATCTATCGATCGCAGTAGTGCAGAATTTGATGTACAGATGGAGCCACCCGTATTCAAAATGAGTACGACGGAACAAATAAACCCGAAAATATGTACTGGATGCTTAAAAATCATTGAAACGAGACAGTTTTTGAAATGCAGCCGATGCAAAGACGAATACGATTTAGACTGCGCCAACTGTTCTATACAAAGATATTTTTTAATGACCCCGGAAAAGAAATCAGCATGGTCTTGCCGAACCTGTCTCCATCCAACTGGTCAGCAGAGCCGCGATAAAAAAGATACTGATTTATTAGAAAATATTAATATCACCATTCGAAAACCAAAACAATATTTAGTTAGCAACTCATCCTCATCATCAAGTATTGACGATCTGAGCTGCTTAGGCGACACTGTCGTTCATGAAAATATAAATTCACTCCACTCCCAATCTCCCACAGCGGAACCTCTAACTGTGAGTTTATTGGAAAGAGTTCTAGACATGAAATTAGCTACTAATAAAGAATCTTTACTTCAGGAAATCAAAACGACTATATTAGCCGAATTTAAGAGCGCTCTGTCTGAACTTAAGACCGAAATGAATGCAAAAATAAATACTTTATCATCCGATCAAAAACGCCTCAAGCACTCTATCTCAGAAATGGACAAAAACATAAACAGCTTAACCATCGAAAACACCAAACTAAAGAGCGAATTGGAAGAACTTAGAAAGCAATTTTTAGCTACAAAAGAATACATTCAGCCCAATCCTACAAAGTCAGAAGAGAGCAAGAATGCAACCTGCAAAAAAATCGTCCTGCATGGCTTACCCGAAGATTATTATGAAACGGAAGTAGAGGTGCATGACCGAGTTATCAATATATTTAGAAATATTGTAAATGTAAACACCGCTGGCTATATTGAGGACCTGACGAGAATAGGCAGAAGAAATGAAAAAAGACCTTTAGTAATTGAGTTACTGAGTAAAAGACTGGCTAGACACTTACTCCAATACAAACATCTATTCAAAAACACCGGTTTGGCAATTTCTGAGTATTTGGACGAAGATGGCCTTCAACAACGCAAAAAAATGAGAGAATCTATGTTCGAGGCCCGTCGAAACGGCAAGCATGCTGTCATTAGAAACAATAAGCTTATAATTAATGGAAAAGAAGAAAAGTCGATCCAGGAAGAACAAGTAAACATGAAAAACTCAGAAAATAAATATAATAAAACTACAACACCTAACGTACAACAAGAAAAGAGCGCTGGAAAGCACAGTAACTCATCACAAAATAGTTCCTTTCGTACAATCGTTTAATATTTTATTTCAGAATGTACAAAGTTTAAATGATAGCAAAATAGCACTTTTAGAAAGTCTCTTGTCTACACATAGTTTTGAAGCCATATGTCTATCTGAGACTTGGATCCCATTTTTAAAAGCAGAGTTTGTTAAGATACCAAATTACAACTTTGCCAGTGCATTTTACAGAAAAGAGCATATTCATGGAGGAGTAGCGATTCTACTTCGTGACGATATAAAATATGTAGAACGTAAAGATATATCAGATTTATCGGTAGAATTCACCTTTGAATGTTGTAGTATAGAGATAGTTCAGTATGACATCATATTAATATGTATTCACAGATTAGATCGCAATATAGACGTGTTTTTCAAAAGTTTAGGTAAAGTTTTAAACAGAATAAAATCAAAAGAACCTAAAAAACACATAATACTGGGTGGGGACTTCAACATAGACTATCTGCAAACCTCGCCAAATCGATCAAAATTAACTGAGTTAACGATGTCACATAATCTTAAACAAATAGTTCAAGATTATACGAGAATTGATCATGTAAAAAATACTTCTAAATGTATAGACCACATTTACACTAACAGAAAACCATTTACCGCTAAAGTTGAAGAATATGGCTTTTCAGATCATAGAGGTGTAGTGTACACACTCAATGTAAACGCACATTTGGCCCTAGTAAATAAACCTTGGATAATATACAAAAGATTATTTAATGAAAAAAATATAGAACTATTTAAAAAATATCTACAAAAAACCGACTGGAATAAAATAATTAAACACGGACAAGACATTAACTTAAATTACAACGAGTTCATAGCAGAAATAAAAAGTATCCTGGATAAAACAATACCTATAACAAGATTAAAAGTAAAGATTAAAAAACAAAAATCTTGGTTAACGAAAGGGTTAAAAACATCCTGTTATCATAAACGTTTATTACTACAACATTTACAAGAATCAAAACGAAATCCTATTTTAAAAACTCACTGTAAAATGTATAGCAAAGTTCTAAAAAAGTCCATTAATATGTCAAAACGTTATAATTACATATTTGAGATGAAAACTTCGACTAATAAAACCAAAACAATGTGGTCAATTGTAAATGATATAACTGGGAAAACTAAACCAAAAAACCTAAAAAATATGCATCTTAATTTAAACAAAAATCTGACAACTAATTCTCCACAAGTAATAGCAAATGCATTTAATGATTTTTTTATAAATATTAACAATTCCTCTTCAAGTACCGTACAAACAGAAATAAATTTAAAGCAACAATTAAATTCAATCTACTTAAAATACGTTGATGAAGATGAAGTCTATAAAATTATTAAAAATCTTAAAAATAAAAATAGCACCGGTATAGATGAAATACCTCCGTCCCTTTTGAAAAATTGTGCAGCAGAGTTTACCCCGCCCATAACATTACTAATAAACCAATCTTTTGAAACTGGCAAATTTCCTGATCAACTGAAAATAGCCATAGTAAGACCCGTTTTCAAAAAAGGGGACGAGCAACTAGCTGATAATTACAGACCCATAGCACTTCTACCAGCAATCTCAAAAGTATTTGAGAAAGCTATGTGTTCTCGCATAATTGGATTCTTAGAAAAAAATAATTTCTTTGATGACGGCCAATATGGTTTCAGAAAAAAAAGGTCTACCATATTGGCTGTCTATACTTATGTTCAACAGGCGCTCGAGTATATAAATGAAAAGCAAAGTGTTGTAGGTATACTTCTAGACCTTAGCAAGGCATATGACAAAGTAAATTATTCTATATTACTTGAAAAATTATATAGAGCCGGAATACGAGGTAGAGCCCACGACTGGTTTAAATCTTACTTGGAAAATCGAACTCAATATGTTCAAATTGAGCATTATAATGAAGCCACGAATGTTATAGAAAAAATTCGATCAACAAGCCGCGAACAAGGTTCTATTCCACAGGGCAGTGTACTCGGCTGTATACTGTTCCTGGTATATATAAACCAACTGCCTAAACATCTAAATATCACCTGTACCATGTTTGCTGACGATATATCGTTATTATTTAATTTTCATTCACACGAAAAAGATAACTGCGTCCATAAAATTAATTCCACTTTAAAGACAGTACAAGAATGGCTTACTAATAATAACTTGCAGATCAATACCAAAAAAACTAAAGCAATTCAATTTCATCCACCCCAAAAACAACCCTTGTCGCTCAAAAATATACAAATTGATCAAAACCCAATTGAGGAAGTCAAAGCACATAATCTTTTAGGTATAAATCTCGATAGTACCTTAAACTGGAAGGAACATATATCCAAAACCAAAACTAAATTGATCAGATTTGCGTATGCATTAAATACCATAAGGGCTAACACTAATGTAGAAGTAGCCTTGTCGGCTTATTACGCTTATGCGGAATCGTGGCTTCGCTACGGAGTAATATTATGGGGTAACAGTACCAATGTAAACGAACTTTTCATTATGCAGAAGAAATGCCTCAGAATAATATTTCGTGTAAAGAATCTGCAAAGCTGTAGACCATACTTTAAAAATAATAATATATTAACCATTCATTCCCTATTTATATTAGAGTTAGCAACATTCGTTCGAAAAAATATAAACAGATTTACCAAAAAAAGTAGCTACATTACTCATAATTTAAGATTCAAAAACAACCTAAAACTCCCCACTACTACAATGACGTTATATTACAAGAGCACCTACTTTACCGGGATCAAAGTATATAATAAAATACCAGAAACCATTAAGTCTGAACCAAAAGATCCCATATTTATACAAAAACTAAAATCTTACTTAATAAATAAATGTTACTACAGCCTTAATGAATTTTTACATGAAAAAGAATGCCTAAAATTATAAAAAAAACACACACTTACACACACACACACACCTACACACATTAAAATACACATTCTACATACATAGAAAAAAATTTAATCGCTAATAAAAAAATACCCTTTAAGTAGATTAAGTAATAGCTTTATATAAATACTAGTTTTTAACTTTTAATTATTACTAAGTTGATAATTTTATATAAGCCCTCTCACTTATTTGCTATACCCTACAGCCCTACTGTATAAAGGGTTTCATATGCTGGAAAATATGTACCTCCAACACCTTATGTACCATATGATTCGCAATAAAGAATATGAATATGAATATGAATAAAGTGTGTAGAAAGGTACCCCTGGCATGCCAACATATGCAGGTAGTCATCCGCAACTCCAGATTTGTTGGTCGGTACGATATCAATATTAACGTCGCCAAGAATGGCAACAGATTTATATTCAGAAAGGTTACTAATAACCGTATTCAAGCTATTGATGAAATCCTCAGTATTGGCGTAGGATGGGGAACGATAAATACCAACAATAGCAAGATCTTTTTTAAACTTACACACTAAAACTGAACCGTCTCTAAAGTCTGGGTATTCAACACTACATTCTAAAGCAGCTCTTACGTAAGAGGTAGAAGTAGGAGAGGGCGTCACAGTCCGCAAGCAAACATAGCTTCCGTAGTAATTTTGAGTTTAAAAATCAAAAGTTGTGAATTTAAGTAAAACTTTCTGCTAGAATAATTGGAATTGTTCTGATTCCTTATTACAAACGTTTGTGAGACGATTAACATTAAAACCAGTGCTGTGTGAACATATGAAAATTTGCTACCAATATGAAGTAAAAAACATAGTGTGATAATCTTACGAGACGTTCTGCATTATGAATATTAATTAACTAGTACCGTGCCACAAAACAGTGACAAAATATATGTGAAAATACTTGTTATCAAGCCAAAAATCAGTAAGTACGATCTGTGATGACGGTTGATATTTTAAAATGTAAACAAACACCAGTAGACAGGCCCATAATATCAATTAAGACATACTAGCGCCATCTGTCGCAGAGCGGCCGAACTTCTTGTAAGTGAAGTAACTCAACGAACCCAAGTATATTAAGTTACCGCTACTCCACACTAGATGTCACTATAAAAAAATAAAATGGTTTTAGTTTGTGGTAACCCGAAGTGCTCTAAAATTATTAACGATAAACACTTTTTAACATGTTCGTGCTGCAAGAAGAATTATCACTTGAGTTGCGAGAATGCGGAAAAGAGATTTTACAGCACCATGACAAAATTTCTTAAAGACAACTATAAATGTAAAGATTGTCTGAAAAATGTCAAATCGAGAACAGCAAAACGATGTTCCAATTTTAAAACGGCGGGGCACTTGACCTGTAGTAAAGGTGGTTTGTATATTTAAACTACTTGACACTGGCTGTTTGTCCAGTATCGGAATGCCAAAAAGTATTAAGCGAAGAGGGCGCTTGGTGAACTGCCAGATTGTGAGGCACGTTTGTAATTAGATAAAAATTTAAAAGATTAATAAAATTTATGTGTTTCATAGTTAATATCTATTATTTTAACTACATAAAAATACTACATGGCGCAGCCGAACGCGGATTTTTCGCTCCTAAGAAAATAATTTTTTGAGGTTATAATAATTCACATGGCTGAAGAAAACATGACTGGTGTGGAGTATAGAATGCCGGCTCCTCTAAACCTTGATAGTTTGGAAGATCAATATTTACAATGGAAGCGTTTTCAAGCAAGTTTTAAGATATTCCTTACTGCAGCGGGCCTCGGCAGAGTTGCGGAACTAAGGAAAGCCGCCATCTTTTTGAACTGCATTGGGCAGTCGGCTCAGGAATTATATTATAGTACGCTAAAAACAAATGAAGATACAGATGATGACAAGCTTGATGATGTAATTCAAGCATTTGAAGACCATTTCAAGCCGAAGACGAATGAGATTGTTAATACATTTCACTTTAACAGGCGAACTCAACAAGATGGTGAAAGTTTTGATGCATTTTACACAGACCTCAGAAAAATTGCACAGAATTGCAATTTTGAAACATTCAAGGACAGGATGCTAAGAGACAGGATTATTTACGGAATAAGAGACCGAAATGTTCAGCAGAGATTGTTGACAGAGAAAGATTTAAAACTACAAGAAGCTGTGGAAATTTGTCGTTCATCAGAACTAGCTAAACAACAAGTAAAAGTGATTGCAAAGCAAAACTATCAGTCACTGGAGGTGGAGGCGGTGCTGGCTGCGAAAACGCATGCCAGAGTTGTTCAGCAAGACCATACTAGAGCTAAGTATAAACCTAATTTGAAAAATGCTGACACATATTTGTGTAAGAAATGTAATACAAAGCATGGCCCGAGGAACTGCCCTGCCTTTGGCAAAATTTGTTCTTTTTGTAAAAAAAGCAATCATTATGCCGTTGGTTGTAAAAATAGAAATCAGGTTCACTCACTTGATATTGAATCAGAAGAGCAGGTATGCTCTGAGGACTTGTGACTCGTTCGGGTTGGGTCTATTGAAAGCAACAATAAGAGATGGACAGAAACAGTTAATGTTCGAAATAAAAATATAAAATTTAAATGTGACTCTGGTGCAGAGGCAAATATTCTTTCACTAAAAGATCTTAAGAAAATAGTCGATGATGAGAGCCCTAAGTGGTCTGAGACTCAAATTATTTTGGAGGTGTATGGGGGAGACAAAATTAAACCTATTGGCACAACATTTCTAACAATTTATAAAAATGGAGAAGCGTTTAAGACAGAATTTATAATAGTTGACAAAAATGTTCAACCAATTTTGGGTCTACCATCTCTTATTGAGCTAAAATTTTTAAAAGTCAGTAAAAATGTTAACGAATTAATAACTAATACAAATAATGACAAAGACAGGCTAATAGACAAATATTCTGATCTTTTCCAGGGTGTCGGTCAGTTTGAAAAACCGTTACAATTGCACATCCAGCCAGAAGCGGATGCAGTAGTGAGACCACCTCGGCGTGTCCCAAATGCACTGTTGACACGGCTACAAGACAAATTGAAGTCACTGGAAGACAGACAAATTATTTCCAAGGTCGAACATCCTAAGAGCTTTGTAAGTAATTTAGTAATTATTGAAAAGAAAGATGGTTCACTAAGAATCTGTTTAGATCCTAAAGATCTCAATAATGTTTTGTTAAGAGAATATCACCTTATTCCAACTTTAGAAGAAATAATACCTAAAATAACGAATAAAATTTTTTTCTCAGTTTTGGATTTATCTGAGGGTTTTTACAATATAAAATTAGATGAAAATTCAAGTGAACTATGTACTTTTAATAGTCCCTTTGGTTGTTACAAATTTAATAGACTACCTTTTGGCTTGTCAGTTGCCACAGAAATTTTCCAAAAATATAATGAGAAAGCCTTCGGAGATATTCCGGGAGTGATAATTTACTGTGATGATATGTTGATATGTGCTGAAACTGAATCTGAACATGATGAAATATTGAACAAGGTTTTTGAAAGAGCAAAAGTATGTAATGTACGTTTTAATAAAAGTAAATTTCAATACAAATTAAAAGAAGTTAAATATTTTGGTCATGTATTTTCAGAGTCAGGCATGAAAATTGATCCAAATCGAGTGAAGGCAATTTTAAATATACAATGTCCTAACAATAAAAAAGAACTTCAGATATTTCTTGGAATGGTGAATTATTTAAGACAGTTTGTTCCTAATCTTGCTAATCTGGCAGCACCATTGCAACTTTTATTAAAAAAGAATGTTGACTGGATTTGGACCACTGTTCATGATAATGCGTTTAAGAATATAAAGAATAGCATAAGTAGTGCACCTGTTTTGCAGAATTTTAATACAAAACTTCCAATTGTAATTCAGTGTGACGCCAGTAAGGATGGTTTGGGTTGTTGTTTATTACAGAATGGCAAACCAGTAAGCTTTGCATCTAGAAGTCTGACTAGTAGTGAACAGAACTTTTCACAAATAGAGAAAGAACTTTTGAGTGTTGTTTGGGCAACCAGAAAGTTTCATTATTACATCTATGGTCAAAAATGTACAATTTTGAATGATCACAAGCCATTGGAATGTCTTTTAAGAAAGCCAATTCATGACGTTCCTTCACCAAGATTGCAAAGACTAAAATTAAAACTATTAAAATATGACTTGGAATTTAAATATTTAAAGGGTAAGTTAATGTTCATTGCAGACTTACTTTCCCGTTCATTTCTGAAATGTGATAATACTGATGAGTCATATATGTTTGAAGTTATTCACAGTGTTGGTTTAGCAAAATACTTACAGTGTTCTGATGATACAAAACAACAATTGATAACTGAAACATCTAATGATATGGAATTAAAAAAAGTTATAGAGTTTACTATGCATGGTTGGCCTAATAATTTCAAAAATATCCCTGATGAGGTACAATATTATTATAAGTTCAGATCAGATATTACAGTTGATGAAAACTTGGTATTTTTACGCGAAAAAATAATAATACCTAAAACTATGAGAATGGAAATTCTAAAGAAAATGCATGAAGGACATCTTGGCATCAGTAAAATGAAAAGTTTAGCAAGAGAAATTTATTATTGGCCTAAAATAGATATTCACATTGAGCAATTTGTAAGAAAATGTTTTATTTGTCAAATGTACCAAAATAAAAATGTCAAGGAGCCCTTGTTGTCACATGAAATTCCAGAGTTTCCATTTCTCAAGTTGGGGATTGATATAATGGAGTACAAAAATAAAAGTTACTTAGTTGTATATGATTATTACTCAAAATGGCTTGATGTAAAATTATTATCTAATAAAAGTGCTAAGAGTATTATTAATGTACTAATAGATATTTTCTGTTGTTTTGGGTCACCAAATGAGATTGTTTCTGATCACATTCCATTTGACTCAAAGGAATGTAGAGACTTTGCTTCTGAATGGGGATTTAAATTTACTTATACAAGTCCAAGATATCCACAGTCAAATGGAATGGCTGAAAGAGCAGTTCAGATAGCCAAGAAAATGTTGAAAAAATGTGATGTTGATAAAACTGATCTCAGAGTAGCTTTGTTGCACTATAGAATTTCACCAGTTTGTGGTACAAATTTTTCGCCTGCCCAGCTAGTCATGAATAGAAATCTGAAATTCAAATTACCTGTTTGTTATAATTACTTAAGGCCAAAATTAAATAAAAATGTCAAATTAGAATTCAATAAGTGCCAGGTTAGAAATACTAGGTATTATAATTCAAATACTAGATTTAAGAATGACTTTTTTATTGGTCAAAATGTTCTTTTTCTTAAGGATCCCAGTATCAATAAGTGGTTATCTGGGACTATAGCAAAGAAAAATGGTTTAAGGTCCTATGATGTTATAGATACTAATGGTGTTAGGTATACAAGAACCTCTTATCATGTTCGACCTGGATAGGTTTGTGTTTGTTTTACAGTTGGTCTGGCTGGATGGATGTGCAGTTGGAATTTATGAAATTAAATTTCTTTCAGTACTAAATTAGTAATTTAAAAGAGTGGATGTTTTTCTTTTTTAAATCTGTAATAGGTATGTTACTACTTTTAACAGCAAGAGTTATGTTTCATGTTACTTTATTTAGAATAATTTTTAATTTCTTTTCTTTTTTGTTGAAAGAGGGAGAAAACTTGTAAGTTGATACTTGTTGGCATTTTGATAACTTAATTTCATATGTTTGTTATGTGTTAAGTTTATGTGGGTTTTTGTCTTTTCTTTAGGAAAAGGGGAAGATGTAGTAAAGGTGGTTTGTATATTTAAACTACTTGACACTGGCTGTTTGTCCAGTATCGGAATGCCAAAAAGTATTAAGCGAAGAGGGCGCTTGGTGAACTGCCAGATTGTGAGGCACGTTTGTAATTAGATAAAAATTTAAAAGATTAATAAAATTTATGTGTTTCATAGTTAATATCTATTATTTTAACTACATAA
Organism: Keiferia lycopersicella; assembly: GCA_029255805.1. Classification (NCBI taxonomy): domain Eukaryota; kingdom Metazoa; phylum Arthropoda; class Insecta; order Lepidoptera; family Gelechiidae; genus Keiferia; species Keiferia lycopersicella. Next base: position 6,025,385 of record JARACZ010000027.1, on the reverse strand, counting down.
AAATACTACATGACCAATAAAACCAAAGTTATTACCCCTACCACATCGTCGAAGTCAAATAACCTACAAAGAAACACAACAGCTCAGATCACACCGAATATATTACCTAATAACTCTAAGGCTAAAGTGACCACACATGAAGTCTCATCAGACATACCTTCTGGACCTATCTCCCATCAAATTACTAAATTACCAGCAAGCATAACAGAGCCACAGTTTGTCTCTAGCTCATCTGCTCAGCCTCCAGAAAATGTAGCTGAAAATCAGAAGGTTATTGTGAACATACCCACAAATAATTCATTTGACTCTCTGGAAGACGATGTTGATACTGATGAGAGTTATACACAGATCTTGAACGCTAATTGCTCAAACCAAAATAAGGCGGATTACTCTTTCAACTCATCAAATGCCACTTCACAACAGTCTACTCCAAAATTAAATAGAAGCTGCCCAGACCTAAGTCAACTTAACAGAACTACTACCGAAGACCTAATAAGCACCATTGCCAGACTCGAAGAGAGATTAATGTCAGCTGATAATGAGATTGCTACTCTTTTAGGAGAAAACTTTTCATTAAAAGCAAAACTATCAGAGTATGAGTCTAAAGTAAAACATTTAAGTACGATATGTCGGCTTACTGAAAATAACCCTTCCTCATCTTCTACAAAGAGTTCCAAGAAGCGGAAATCGATTAAACCTAAAGACGGGATAAGATTAGATTTTTCAGGTAAAGAACATCGACCTTCTGACAAAAATTCTGAGCCTCTGACATCTTCTAGCAGGAAAAAAGGTTCAAACCCTGGCAAAATAATTAATCCCAACCTCTCCAATTCAGGCAAGTCATGTCCAGTACCCACGCTTTCAGTGAAATCAAGATTATGCATCATTAGCAGTAATAATAAGAACTCTATCCTGTCTTCAGCAGAGGACGTGTTCCACGATGCCAGTATTTGTCATTACATCACACCAAACGGGGGCATACAACAGCTTCTCAAAGGTTTAAATAAGAAAGTAGAGAGCTTCACTCTGTCAGACCTTTGTATTGTGATGATAGGTAGAGCAGACTTTGAATATGATAACGACTATGAAAATTTAGTCAATTTGGTCAAAAATGAACTGCAAAAAATTAAGCATACAAATGTAATTATTTGCTTGCCGACTTACCAATACAGTTCTTACTCAACATTAATTAACAAGCGCATTGAATGTTTCAACTATTTGCTTTATCTTGACAACTTGATGCATAAGTATGCTTGTTTATTTGACCCTAACATTAATCTGCCGTACTCAAAAGCCATGATTTTTCGGGGCTCCTTGAATAACAACGGCTATCGTCAGATTTTTATTGAATTGATGAATTTTATTCTTAGTGTTCAGACGTCACATGAAACCAACAAGTCGAGTGCGAATGATCTGAACCAATCCAGCTCAGAATCTACCCAACAGTTTTTTCGTTCCTAATAATAATAATTCGTTCACAATTTTGCATCAGAATATACATAGTGTACCGGGTAAAATTGATTTGATAGAAGTTGCTCTCAAAAATCTGCAAAATGCTAATAAACACATTGATATATTGTGTTTTACTGAAACATTTATGAAAAAGGGTAACGAATGTAATCTAAAGCTCTCGGATTATAAGTTGGCTCATTTTTACTCACGTGTTAATCGCGGGAGAGGCGGATCATGCATACTTGTAAAAAACTCTATCAACTTTAAAACACTATCCATTTGTGAGGAGCTTTCCTGTAATAATACATTCGAGTGTTGTGGAATTGAACTTCCTGATCATAACACAATTATTATAAATATTTACCGAGTACCTAAAAAGAAATATGCTACACCATTTCTTAACAAACTGGAACTGTTATTGTTTAAACTCACATCCACATACAAGAAAAACAGGATAGTTGTCTGTGGTGACTGGAATTTGGACGTTTGCAAAAATGACCCTAAGGTTTCTGATCTCTTAACTATCCTTAATAACAACAATATTCGACCTCACATTACCGTGCCAACCAGAGGATTATCATGCCTTGACCAGATAGCTACTAATATTCCCAAAGTGAGTTCAGAAGTCCATAAGCTTGCTTTGTCGGATCATGAAACTGCACAATCGATCACTTTTAAAATAAAAGCAGTTAATTATATAAAGGACTATTTTATAGAGAAAAGGGACTACTCCAATGATAATATGCGCAAATTCCATGATTGTATGTCTAAGCTATCTTTTGCTGATGTTTTGGGAACCGAAATAACAAATAATGCGTTTCAAGAGTTTCATGAGTTGTTTCTACTATTTCACAATCTCTGTTTTCCTTTGATACGTATAAAAATAACTAATAGAAGAAAACGTCTCAAATGGATTTCAAGGGGAATAAGAAAATCTTGCGCTACAAAACGAGTACTCTATTTAAAATATAGACAATCAAGTCTTAATAAAACTATTCATAAGTCTAGTTACTTGAAGTATTCTAAACTTCTCCGGAAATGTATGACAGAAGCACATCGAATCCAAAATAAAAATAAAATATCTAGAGCCAGTAATAAATGTAGAGCTACTTGGGATATTATCAACGGCGATAACGCCTACAACATAGAGAGGCAATCTATTGAATTAATTGAACATGAAGGAGTAACTTATACGGATCCAAATAAAATTGTAGAGTTAATTAATGAATATTTTATTGACATAACAAATATACCTAATAATTTAAATAATAATTGTAATCTGAGTAATATAGTAATGAACCTAAATTCAATATTGTTGACCCCCACAGACGAGCGTGAAGTTTTAAAAATTATTCTATCTCTAAAAAACAGTAATGCCTCGGGTTGTGATGGTATAAATACCAAAGTCATTAAATATGTTGCATTGTTCTTATGCAAAGCTTTGGCTTACATAATTAATCTATCTTTCCAACAGGGCACGTTCCCGGACTTGCTTAAGTTATCAGTGATTAAACCTTTATTTAAAAAAGACAACAGAACCAAATTAGAAAATTACCGTCCTCTTGCTCTACCTACAATTTTTTCAAAAATAATAGAGAAGGTCATCTACAAACGCCTTATAAACTTTATTGACACAACCTCCTACACGAAAATCAATATGGTTTTCGGAGGAATAGTTCCACAACACTTGCATGTTTTAATTTGATCAATGACGTTACTGAGAGCCTTAATTCAAAAATTCCTGTAGTCTCTATATATCTTGACATGAGTAGAGCATTTGACTTTGTTGATCACAGAATTCTTCTGGCAAAATTGTATAGATATGGTATAAGAGGGATTGCATATGAATGGCTAAAAAGTTACCTTGATAATAGACATCAATACACAGAATTACAAAAAGTTGACCAGGATGCGTTAGTACAAACCGGACTACAGCACAGACAGGGGACTGTCTGTGCTGTAGTCGGGTTGGAACATTAAATTATGCTACAAAGGCGACTACAACACAGACATCATCGATAAATGATCAATGCCGAGTTAACGATTGTGATTGTTATTATTTTAGCGATTACCTAATGATGTTTTAATGATAAATTGTAGCTTAATGATATTTTAAATGATGAATAACCAATCATAATGAATAATTACTGAAACGATTAATGATAATTTTAATGATTAATCATACGTAAATGCTTAACGAAATTTTAATGAATAATGGCATTTTAATGATTAATGGCTTTGTAATGATTAATGATATTTTAATGATTAATGATATTTTAATGATTAATGATATTTTAATGTATAATGATATTTTAATGATTAATGATATTTTAATGATTAATGATAATTTTAATGATTAATCATACGTAAATGCTTAACGAAATTTTAATGAATAATGGCATTTTAATGATTAATGACATTTTAATGATTAATGGCTTTGTAATGATTAATGATATTTTAATGATTAATGATATTTTAATGGTTAATGATATTTCAATGATTAAGGATATTTTAATGATTAATGATATTTTAATGATTACTGATATTTTAATGATTAATGATATTTTAATGATAAATACAAAAGCAACTCAAGCTCAAACATAGGTTTGTTAGACACAACCTATCCTAACCTGGCGTCAACGCCAGGTTAGGTTAGGTTAGGTTAGAACTGCGTCCACAACGCACGAGCCGAGCGAGCGGAGCGAGCGTGCCCCGGCAGGGGCCGGCGATGTGCCAGAACCGACACAGGGCATTTCAAAACTAATGTAATTGCGAAGAGGCTGGTATGAGTGCTCTGTGTTGTAGTCGGGTTTGTACGTCCGAACTCTGTACCAACCAGACTACAACACAGAGTATGGATGTCTGTGTTGTAGTCGGGTTTGTATTTACGCGACCAGGATAGTTCTGAACAACGCATTTACAAATCATCTGCTAAGCATAATAGGTTCGGTGTCCCTCAAGGAAGTATTTTAGGACCACTCCTATTTCTGGTCTACATTAATGACCTTCCAAGTTGTGTAAACCATAACTGTATTATGTTTGCAGATGATACGACTGTAACAATTAAATGTAATAATAAGAATACGTTTAATGATGACATTAATATTGCTTTATATAATATAATAGAATGGTTAAAATGTAATAATCTAAATATTAATATGAATAAGACAAATTTTATGCAATTTAGGACATATAACGCATGTGACATACCTCTAAATATAAATTATAATAATAGAAATATTGTCAATGTGCAAGTAACAAAGTTTCTAGGATTTCATGTTGACAAATTTTGCGACTGGAAAGAGCACGTTAATAAAGTATGCCAAAGAGTTGACAGATTTGTATTTGCCTTGAGAAGACTTAGTAGGATAGCGTCAAGAGAAGTAAGCCTTTCAGCATATCACGGATATGTGTCATCCGTTTTGGATTATGGACTTATGTTGTGGGGGAATTCAGTGGATGCCGAAAACGCTTTTATTGCTCAAAAGAAATGTGTACGTGCTATATGTAGAGCGCACTACTTGGACTCATGCAGACCTTTATTCAAGCAGATAAAAATTTTACCTCTTTTTTGCATGTATATTAAACAAATATGTATTTTTGTAAAGGAGCATCCAAATTATTTTAGAGCAAACAATGAGGTCTACCAAAAGTCTTCTGCAAGATATAGAGATCTACTTTACCAACCACGAGCTAGACTTCAATTATATCGACGAAATTCCTTTAGTATGGCAATACGTGTTTATAATTCTCTACCGAGTCACATCAAAGACGTACAGCTTCCTGAATTTAAAAGTAAAATTAATAATTGGCTTTTAGATAAATGTTACTACTCTCTCACTGAATATTTTAATGATCGTAATAAATAATTAATATTTGCATGCTGATATCGGCAGGACATATGATACTACCTAATTATTTTATGACATCTTAACATGTACCTTGTTTTTGTGTATGTTAATTACTATGTTCTCGTAAATAAATGTTTTGTATTTGTATTTTGTATTTGTATTTGTAAATAACTACACCATCACTTTGATTTTTATGCAACGTTGTTGAAAATGACGTATATCCTAATAACGTCGGCAAATTGGTGACTTTACTCAACCAACACTCAGATAGTATTATAATATCAACAGTACTTCTTATCTCTGTTAGTAAAACTAAGAGTTCATTAAAATTACAATTTATACTACGAATGTTCATATGGAATATATTGATTTGGCCGTTTTGCTTTTCGGTGAGACTATAACATTCACTAGGAGCACACAGATACGAATCAGATTCACCCAGCTGTTCAAGCTCCTCACGTACACTATTAAAGTTATCCATTATTGCATTGCAGTACACAAAAACACTTAAAGGTGGCGCTCTAGGCGCCTTCATAGTCAATTGATTGAAGAAATCGGTCCTCTGCACTTTTACGAGCCGGACATTGTAGGTCCCCAGTTTTGTGGTCGCTTGGCTTTTTAAAGCGCAAACAAGAGGCGCACTTCGGTGATTGGGCGAGCACTGTGCATTCCTTGATCGAGTGACCAGAAGCACCGCAATGACCGCACGTGTTTTCAGATTCCCTACAAAACTTAGCAGAGTGCCCATATTGTTGGCATTTAAAACACCGCGTCACTAAAGTAAAATCTTTAACCGGACAGGAGGTCCAGTTAATATAGACCCGGTTTTGTGGAATGATCAGTTTCCTTAATTCAGCAGACACTTCAAACACGAAATTGCAGTGTGAGCCGTCTTTCCTACCTGACTTATGGCTTAGTTTTATAGAGCTCATAAAAATTTCCCGTTTGAATGTCGCGTCCTTGTCAATGATATTTTGTGCATAAATGCATTCGATGACGTCATCAACGGGGTGGTCAGATGGGACACCCAGCAAAACTATTCTCGGCCTTCTTTTCGTCCTTTCTTCTACTGTTAGGCCAGATGTTTTCAGTTCCGTAGATTCCTTCAGAATTTGCAGGTCACTTCGTCTCTCGGAGCTAACAATAACACCGCCATTTTTGGTGTTCCAGACCCCACGGATGTGCAATTTTAATTTATCGGGCTTGATAATATCTCTAACTAATTTTTTCGTCTCTTCACTGGGCAGGGCTTTATTAGCTGGGAAAATTGCAATGCTTGAGGTGTTAGTCGGGCGAACAAATGAGTTTTGGCTGGTTTTTACGACGTCAGCAAAAGAGGTGGTTGGGGCTAATTGTTGAGGAGCTGAGGACTTCACAGTGTGCTTGAGGTCTTTAAGTTGGTCACTCAGATCTTGTTCTTTGGTCAAATTCTGTATGTGAGTATGAGCCAAAAGTGTTTTTTGCTTGGCCGACTGATAATAAATGGCCAACTGGGACACATTAGTCATTACATTTGGTATATATTATTACCTATACTATGAGCTGCTCGAGCTGGGACTGCCGACCATGTCAAGCCCACGGTTCGAGTCCAGAATGCGGCACGAGCCCAGCCAGTGGCCCAAGTCCAGACCGCCGCCCTGGCCCAGCCAGCAGCTCCGACCAAGCCAGGATGTTTGAGCGCGGCTCCGCCACGCACCAGTTCCCTGCACTTATTTAACTTCAGTCTACAAACAACCACCACTGACATCACTGAACACCTCAGCCATCGCCTCAAGCTTAACAACGTCCGTTGCGAGAAGCTGACCACTCGAGGTGAATATTCATCGTTCAAACTAGAAGTTCCAGCTGCGCGAGTTCGAGACATCCGAAACCGAAATTTGTGGCCTGAAGGAGTCGCTATCAGACCTTTCAACGAGATCACTTCGAAAACTGAACAGAAAATGGATTCAAAAAACACGCGCACGCGGCGACCAACAAAAAACCGATAACCTCAAAACCTCAACTAAAAATTATTCACCAAAATGTTCGCTCAATTACGGGAAAAACAGGATTGTTAAATTTGTTATTAGATAAACAAAGCCCTGATATCTTATGTTGTTCGGAGATTTGGTGTAAATCTGGTGAAATTGAGCGCGTGAGGCTTTGTGGTTATCAACTTGCCAACTACTTTTGTCGTGCCGATATCCAACACGGTGGTGTGGCGCTATACATACGCAGCGGTCTTATGTATAGACGCAGGCCTGACCTTGACAGCCTAGCATTGGAATTTCACTGTGATTTATGTTGTATTGAATTATGTAATAGTAAACTAGTTATTATAGGGGTTTATAGGACGGGAAATGGAGATTATAGTAAATTTTTGGACACATTTGAATTATTATTGTCTAAGTTAAGTGACGAAGGCAAAAGATTTATTTTGGTTGGTGATATAAATGTTGATTATTTCACTTACAACGCAAATGAGCTCTGTAAAAAGCAAAAATTTTTGGATTTATTACAGTCGTATAACTCGCATAATATAGTGAATTTTCCTACGCGTATATCAGATGTGCGTACCTCATCCTTGGACTGCGAGATAGTTGCTTGTAATGACAGTGACGTCAGTGCTACTTGCTTAGATACGCCGATATCTGACCATTCCGCACAAATATTTTTAGTCACATTGTTATCAAAGGAGAACTGCTTACCTCGGTTCACAGAACGTCGAATTTTTAATGAGGAATCTATTTACAAGTTTTATTTTGACATAACTAATTATGATTGGAGTTTTATTAATTTATTTGACATCACTATCAATGATAAATTCTCTAAATTATTTTCCATATTGACATTTTATATTAATGCACATTTTCCAATGCGTAAATTACATTTGAAAAAGAAAAGCTGCGCTCCGTGGATGAGTGATGAACTAGCTTGTTATATAAATAGGTTTGACAATTTCTGTACCATAAAACACCAACACCCGAGTGACCCACTTATCAACAGTTGCATATAATATTACGCATCTCTCATTAAATCAATAAGCCTACGCGACCGTCGCACTTACAATGACAATAGGCTATTATGTGCAAAAAATCCGTCAAAAGAAGTGTGGCAAATCATTAATGAGGAGATATCCACCAAGAGTAAATCACAGGGTATTGGTCTCATAGACGCAGGGTTAACAGTACAACCAGATCAAATACCTAATTGCTTTAATAATTACTTCCTCACTTCAGCCATTAATGTACCGATTAGTTGTGATAGAGATAAAGCTAATGCCTTGGTTCACCAGTATCTGGAGGAATTAAAACCGCCGAAATTTTCGCTACCTACTGTAAATAGGGACAGGCTCGACAGGATATTAAAAAACATAAAAAACATAATATACTAGTTTTTAAAGCTTTGAAACAAATTAATACTCGTAAAGGACCTGGTTCTGATAGAATATCTCCATTGTTTATAGCTGAATGCGCTGAAGCACTCGCTACCCCTCTATGTATAATTTTTAATAAATCTCTCTCGTGTGGTGAATTTCCAACGTTATGGAAACAGGCCCACATTTTACCTATACATAAAAAGGGATCTCGTGTAAAAGCTGAAAACTACAGGCCCATATCCATACTCAACACTTTTTCCAAAGTTCTTGAAAAATTTGTATATGACGCGATTTATCCTACTATACTTAGCGCCATCCCTTACAGTCAACATGGTTTTGTAAAAGGCCGATCCACAGTTAGTAACTTAGCTCAATTTTTAACGGACACAATTTCAGGTATGGATGCGGGGGGTCAAATTGACGCTATATATACTGATTTTGAAAAGGCGTTCGATCGTGTTGACCACTGCATCTTAATCAAAAAGCTAGAGAGGATAGGTATACATGGTGATCTCTTGCGCTGGATAGAATCATATCTGAAAAATCGATCTCAGGCTGTTGTAATAGGTGGTCATTGCTCAGAATTCATCAAAATAACATCAGGTGTTCCACAAGGCTCCCATCTCGGTCCGTTACTGTACAATGCGTACTTGTATGATATTCATACATGTTTTAAGTATGCCTCGTTCGTTCTCTATGCAGATGACAAGAAAGTATTTATGAAAATTAGAGATGTTGACGATTGTCTAAAACTTCAAGATGACCTTAATAGATTATCTACATATTACCAAAATAATAGAATTAATGTTAATATTAAAAAATGTCAATTTATATCATTCACTCGTAAAACTAAACCTTGTCATTTTGTCTACAGAATGAGCGAAGCTGTAATTGAAAAGACTAATGCAGTAAGAGATTTGGGAGTTTTGATCGATAGTAAGGTTACATTTAATGAGCACATCGATACTATTACAACTAAGGCATATAAAAACTTAGGGTTTATAATACGCACATGCAAACCTTTTAACAATATTTTCTGTATTAAGCTACTTTATTTTGCATATGTGCGTAGTACTTTAGAGTATGCTTGTAGCATATGGTCTCCTATTTATAAAATACATATTGACAGAATCGAAAAAATCCAACGAAAATTTCTAAGGTATTTAGATTATAAGTCTGGATTTGGAGGAGCAGATTATGACTCACGATGTGCTCATTACAAGTTACTTAACCTCGCAGACCGAAGAACATTACTTGACCAACTTTTATTACATGATGTTCTACACGGCAAATTAGACTGTCCCCAGCTGCTATCCAGGATCAACTTCAGTGTTCCCTTACGCCGCACTAGAAACTCAAAGAAGAAGTTATTTGTCACGGGTTTATGTCGTACTAATCATGCTCAAAATGCACCCCTTAGACGTCTTTGTGAGTCATACAATGATGTGTTTCCTGACATTGATATTATCCATCTATCTAAGTCTAATTATAAATCAAAAATAAATGAATTCTTATTCACTAATTACACTTTCACTGAAGACTAATTTCTCTCATAGTAGGTATCTTCTCTGCATGTTTCATCCCTCACTCACACACACACACACACACACACACACACACACAGACACACACACACACACACACACACACACACACACACACACACACACACATATATATATATTCTTATTGCCTCGCATCCTAAATATCTTTGCTTACCGGACTATAAATGTGTATTATGTTAGTCCTCGATAACATTTCATTCATCTATATTTGCTCGCCTCATTATCATAGTAATGTTTCTTTTGTTAAGAATTTGTTTAAAAACAATATTTGTCATATATTATAATATCACATCACGTATGCTCTTTGTAAGATAGCCTTATAATGTAACGTTAATTTAGGGAAACCTGTCATTGGCTTATGTTACACAAATTTATCTTGCCTATTGTTTATTATATAGCTGTTGGTTTTCTCAATAAATAAAAATAAAAAAATAAAAAATAAAATAAAATAAACATGCTTAGCAAATCAGGGACACAAGACATATATGACATATCAATAATATTATAATGTCAATATGGCCAGTCCTCGCTGACATATTAGTAATTCTAATCAATGAAATGTTTAGTGAGGGAACATACCCCGACGTACTAAAAACTACCAGGGTATGCCCTGTGTACAAAGGAAAAGGAGATAGGACCCAGGTAGAGAATCATAGGCCTATATCGATTGTACCTAACGTCTCGAAAATAATTGAATCGATATTATCAACTAGTATAATGCAACATCTCGAGACAAATGAATTACTGACGGACAGACAATATGCGTACCGGAGGGGCCGGTCCACTACTGATGCTGCACATCAGGTAGTGGACTCGATTCTCACGGGCATTGATGTCAGGTACAAAACTGCTGGCGTGTTTTGTGACCTCACTAAGGCTTTTGACGTAATTAAAAATGACATTCTTTTAAATAAACTATTTTTATATGGTATTCAGGACAAAGCCCACGGGTTGCTTAAATCCTTCTTAGAAGATCATAAGCAGCTAGTGGAGGTCACTGTTGATGGTCGCAAATACAGATCTGAAGCAGGTGATGTAACAATTGGTATACCACAAGGCTCTGCACTTGGAAATACTCTGTTTTTGCTATTCATTAACGATTTGTCCAACTTCATTACAGACGGCTTAGTTGTTCTTTTTGCAGACGACACGACAGTGATAGTGAGTGCAAGAACTTATGAGCAGTTAGACGTAAAAATAAAAAATACCTACGACAGACTGCAAGAGTGGTTTTCCGCAAATGGGCTTATTTTAAATGCAAAAAAGTCAAATCTAATGTTATTTTCAGCAATGCATATTGAAAGACCACTTTTAATAAATAGTCCGATCCCGTTGTGCAACTCTTGCAAATTCTTAGGATTTAATCTGGATTGTAATATAAACTGGAAGTGTCATATACAATCACTCTGCGAAAGGCTTAGTAGCGCATGCTTTGCGTTACGAAAACTAAAGCCGTTAGTTTCTGGTGCTGTCCTTAGACAGACGTATTTTGCGCACTTCCAGTCGCTTTTGAATTATGGTCTGATTTTGTGGGGAGACTCAACAGACTCAGACAGAATATTCATATTACAAAAGCGTGCACTTAGAATAATGGCAGATATGAAGCCCCGTCAATCGTGCCGGTCCCAATTTGCGAGAAAGAATATTATGACGATGACTGGTCTTTATATAGTGCAAATAATAACATATGTACGCCAGAACATCGCGCAGTTCAATCGTCGTGGATGTGCGGGACGGTCCCTGCGCAACGCGGGTAGACTAGCCAGTGTGCCCCACCGCACCCAAATGGCCACTAAAAATCCGCGAGTAATTGGTCCGATTTATTACGAGCATCTGCCAACCAGTCTCAGGGAAATTACAAACGATGAAGCATTTTATCACCAACTAAAGTATCTTTTGCTGAAAAATGAATTTTATGACATTAAGGAATTTCTTAGCTTTACTTTTTAATTGACTACAAGTTTTGTAGTGACATTTTTATTTTGTTAATATTTATTTCGATTGAATTGCTTATTTTTGTACATTGTTTGACATTGTTATTTCTTATTTTTATATTGTTACTCACGTAAGTTTTTTTATATTTCCTATACTCTTTACTGACATTTGAATGTATTGTTTTGTATTATAAGTTGACATATATTTTATTTCATATTTTTTGACGAACATATTATCCTTTGACATTTTTATTTAATGTAATATGCTTACTTGTAATAATGAATTTGATAATGTGTAATAAATAAATCTAATCTAATCTAATCTAATCATTTCGGCAATATGTATTTATTCTCAGTTTTTGATCGGTATTAAGCTTGCCCTCATTTGATACAGCACATATATCATTCAGGCAATGTTCTATATTCGCGATCCAACTACTGAGTTCAGCTGTCGAAACAACTTTTGGGACTTCTGGAACAGTTGTTTGCCTAGGTGGGGCTTGCGGAGATTGCGAGGGCGTGGATACCTCCTCCTCAGGTCTTATCGGAGGCGGACTGCGTGCCGTGAGATTACTCTTGGCACAGAAGGGACTGTGCATTTTGGTTTTATATTTTATTCTATCACTTACATTCACTCCGTTTCACAGAAATTAATCACTGAATCAGCACATTTACTAGGTCGTCGCTAGCATAGCAGAGAAACGCTGACTACTATTATCTTGACCCAGATTACATAAATATTAGAAATTAATTATTGAAAACAATAAACACGACCGTCTGCAATCGTAGTCGGAAAGGAAGAAGGGTATAGGGAAGAAGATGCAGAAGGACTCGGGGTTTGCTAAAAGGTATGAGGAACGAATTATTCACTTATTAGAAAACGATTTTGCCAGGGAATTGAAGGAGGAGGAGATCCCAGAGATCACAACGCGAACGTGGTATCTGTCATATTTTGGGGTTGACAACCCTTACAAGAAAAAACTTCGCTTGGTTTTCGACGCGGCCGATATGGTAAACGGTAAAAGTTTAAATGATTATTTACTCACAGGACTAGACTTGCTGGCATCGCTGTTTGGTATAATGCTGCGCTTTAGGGAAAATAGAGTTGCAGTCACAGGTGGCATTAAAGAAATGTTATTGAGAGTAAAAATTCGCGAAGAAGATCAAGACGCTTTAAGATTTCTATGAGGGGTGACCCGACTACGAAAATTAAGACGTATGTAATGACGTCACTCATCTTTGGGGCTAACTGCTCGCCCTTCGTAGCGCAATTTATTAAGAACAAAAATGCGAAGCGCTTCGAGGCGACACTACCAGCTGCTGTGGATGCGATAGTCAATTCCCATTATATGGATGACTATATAGATGGCCTTCCTGATGAGTGCACGGCAATCGATATGGTAAGAAATGTAATAAATATTCATAAAGATGGGGGTTTTGATATCAAAAACTGGACCAGCAACAGCGTCGCAGTTTTGAACAGCGTGTCGAACAAAGTTTTGGATACTGCTGCCGTAAGGTTTAAAGTTGATCAGCAGTGCGAAGGTGAGCGTATTCTCGGTATGATTTGGTACACTGGAGACGACCAGTTGGCCTTTGATGTATCATTGAAACGAGTTCCCGAAAAGGTGATACAGCGTAAGGAACGTCCGACCAAACGTTTAATGCTTCGAGTTGTAATGTCGATCTTTGATGTTTTAGGATTCTTATCGCCGTTTACGATTCAAGGCCGCATTATGTTACAAGATACATGGCGCCTAAATATCGGCTGGGATGATTACATTCCTGATGAAGTTTACGTAAAATGGTGCAAATGGATCGACCTACTCAAAATGGTTAAAGAGGTACGCATTCCTAGGTGCTACCATATTTTATGACTTGCACGAAAGGAGCAGATCCAGTGACTCCTGCGTCCAGCGTCCGCGCGCCTGGAGGGTATAACGACTTACAACTGCACCTGTTCTGTGACGCATCGGCCAAAGCAATGTCGGCAGTGGCATATTGGCGCTGGGTTGGTAACGATTTTACAGACATGGCGCTGGTAGCAAGTAAGTGCAGAGTTTTACCTATAAAACCTATAACTGAGCTGAGCTACAAGCAGCCTTGTTAGCAGCACGATTGACCGATACTATTGTAAAGGAACACAAACTCATACCCGTGCGTAGATTTTTTTGGTGCGACTCTACTACTGTGTTACATTGGATCCACAACAACACGCGTGTGTACGAAGTCTTCGTCGCAAATCGTTTAGGGGAAATCGATGATCTAACTCACAAGGAGGAATGGCGTTACGTACCCACAAAAATGAACGTTGCGGATTTGGCGACGAGGGAGTCATTTGATCAACGGGTGTTCAAAGGTGAGTGGTTTAAAGGCCCTACGTTTTTATACCAGCCTGAAGCTTCGTGGCCGGAGCTTATTATTCAGTCCGAACCACCGATAGAGGGAACTTCAAAGTGCGTTATGCTGACGCAAAACGTCCCTATGACGTTATCAGTTCCCGACCCGCAACGGTTCTCGTCTTGGCTGCGACTACTGAGGAGCACGGCCACGATGCTGAAGTTCATCGATAGGTGTAAAAAGCGTAAAGGCGACATAGGCTGCGATACTATGATACAAGCAGAACAGTTATTGTTTATACATGTGCAAGGCGAATCGTTCCCTGAAGAGGTGGCCAAGGTAAAAAAAGGTAAACCAGTGTCGTCTAGTAGTAAGTTGTTCACCCTTTCACCAATTCTCGATCTGCATGGCGTACTCCGCGTCGGCGGCCGTATTGATGCCGCGCAGAACGTCACACAAGAAATGAAGCAGCCGGTCATCCAGCTTCCTGTCTCGCGACTCATTGTGAGGCACTATCATGTAAAGGCAGCTCATGGTAACCAGGAAACTGTTGTCAATGAGCTAAAGCAGAGGTATTGGATAACGAGGCTCCGACCTACTGTAAAGCCTGTAGCGACTAAATGCATGCTATGCAGGATACGCAGAGCAAAGCCACAGGTACCTAGGATGGGCGATCTCCCTGAGGCTCGACTGGCACATAATCAGCCGGTGTTTAGCCACTGTGGTCTCGACCTATTTGGCCCGATGGAAGTCACCGTGGGCAGACGTCAAGAACGAAGGTATGGAGTGCTTTTCACTTGCCTCACCATTAGAGCAGTTCACATTGAGATAGTGCACAGTCTCACCACGGATTCACTTATTATGGCGCTGCAACGAATGGCGAACAGGCGTGGCTGGCCATGCTGTTTTTACTCTGACAACGGTACTAAATTAAGGTGCAACAAAGGAGCTAAGGAAGTCGATGCAAGAACTGCTGAGTAACGAAGCACTGCAAACTGAGTGCACGAATAGGGGTATAAAATGGACATTTATCCGTTCCGCCAGTCCCCATTGGGGTGGGGCATGGGAGAGACTTATCATAAGCGCGGCACCGTCACTCTCTACAACGCTTAAGGCTGCAGAACCCATCACGCAGCTGTATGTGTCCCGGCTGGACTGCAATACGACAGCGGAGGACATCATGCAGCATGTGCAGCAGATGTGCAGGCTTCACCGGGATCTTCTACGGATCCCCACCGGATTGATGGTGGAAATCCGACAGCTGGACTCTAAAATTTCTACCAATTTTAAGTCTTTTGTTCTGTCGGTTCCCCAGAAACATGTGTGCGGGTTCCTGCGAGAAGATTTCTGGCCACAGGGTGTCGTATTCAGGCGCTATCGACCCCCCGTGCAACGTGAGTCGCCGTCACGAAAAGTGCCTACCTAGTTTTTATTAAGTAATGTTATTGTAGTGTATTTATAGTATGTTTATAGATTTTAAGTTATATTGTATCATATTATTTTATTCTATGGGCCTTAGTAGCCTGAAATAAAGGATTCATTATTATTATCAGAAGTGTAAAAACTTCACTAAAGGTAATTTTGAAGGAACGCACACCACGAGATGAGGTGCTTAGTACTCTAATGGCCGAGGTGGAACATATGGTAAATAGTCGTCCTTTAGCGCACGTCTCAGTTGAACAAATAGCTTGGAAACTTTGACTCCAAATCATTTTCTTCTTGGAAGGTCTTGCCGATCACGGGGGCGTTTTTTCTGACCTTCGCAAGAACTGGCGTAAGACTCAGGCACTGGCGGATATGTATTGGAAAAGGTGGGTTAAAGAAATTTTGCCTGAACTGTTGCCAAGGAGAAAATGGTAAGATGAGCGGAGGTCACTGGCAGTTGGAGATTCGGTTCTAGTCGTAGATCCTGATTCGCCACGGAACACGTGGCCAAAGGGACTGGTCAGCCAGGTCTTTCCGGGGAAGGATGGCCGTGTTAGAATGGTCGAGGTAAGAGTTGCTGGGGCTGGTACATGGCGGCGTTCTGCGGCACGGGTGGCTCCCATAACCTTGGAGTGAGTGCTAGCACTGGGGTGGGGCATGTTACAGACAGATTCCTTGGTATTAAGAGTGGCCATGGGTCTGTCTATGACGTGTGGAAGTCATTGCTTTGATATAATTTGGTTTTTTTTGTCACACATTTTTTTCTTGATAATTATCGTATTGTATCGGTGCCGTGTGATGCCGGCTTAGAATAGCATCACCCCATTTCTTTCCCGTGGGTGTCGTAAGAGGCTGACTGAGGGACTCGAGGGTTTTAAGTGTATTGCAATTTTAGGCGACAGGCTGACAACCTGTCACTATAGTGATACACGATTTATCTGCAGCGACCCTCAAATGTTGTCACACGTGGCGGTAACGACCGTAATTTTGCGATCGTTATCGCTCTGCCTACCCCGCAAGGGATAAAGGCGTGATATGTGTATGTGTGTATGTTTACCTAATTATCGTAATATAGCTACTGTTGATATACTGCCGATTCTCGCCTTTTCTTATCACCTACGCCGTTTATAGCCCCTGTGGAGTGCGGCCGAGCGGGTAATAGTGGAGTGAAACAAACTTCTCTTGTGTCTCGCTTTTCGAAACTACAGGCTACAATTTCTACAGGTGAAATTCGATGGACATTGCGTAGCGAGTCAAACATATATACATACATACATATATCACGCCTTTATTCCTTTTTAACGGCCGTAAGAATGCGGGTAAACATGCTGGTTTTATAATGTCCCACCGGCTACGCAATGTACCTACATCGAATTCCACCTGTAGAATTGTAGCCCGTAGTCTCGTTGCATAGGCCACTGGTGTCCTACAGAAATGATCGAAACTTTATAAAGACTAGTTTTTGTCTTCTCTAACAGTATGTAGTAGACGCGCCGTCGGTTGCCATTTTTCAGACTGCAGTGCGCGCAATAACACTACGACCGTACGACCTCCATTGAAAATGCCGAGTTGCAGTGTTTTTTCGTGTACAAAATAGATCGAAAACATCAAACCTTCAAAAGGATTATACAGGATGTAAAAAAATTAGCTGCAAATATTTTAAGGGGTGAATCAGCCCATGAAACTGAACCACTACACTGAACTGAACCACCCAAAGAAACATAGGTCCTAATATAGGAATATTTTTTGGACCTCCTCCCATACAAATTGACTTGGTCGGTCGGTAATTTTGTTTGGGAGATCCAAAATTTTTTTTCATATTTCGACTTATGTTCCTTGGGGAAAGTTGTTCAGTTTCATTGGCTGGTTCACCCCTTAAAATATTTGCAGCAAATTTTTTACAACCTGTATTATGTGAAAATGCATCAACAATTATTATTATAGATTCGTGTTTTCAGGACAGTGCTGCTATTTCACTGTATTTATACGATACATTAAAAAAAAGCTGATTTCTAGAAAAAGAAATATTACATATCGACGCAGGAAACGCAAAATACCTAACCTCCATTGACAAAATTTCGAGAAAACGAATTTTTAAGTTACTCCTGTTATTTGAATGAAACCTTCATTTCGCACATGACATCCTAAAGTGACCTAACTCAAAAAGGCAAATTTGTGGTAAAATGGATTTTAAACTTTAAACACGTCCAATAAGTAAGCCGTTAATCGTAGTACTTTTAGTGATATACCAAAAAAAACTTTGGAAAATTGTATATAATAATATTGAAAAGTTTATTGACGAATAATATAATTATTTTATTATTTTTCAGATTTAAAAAAGCACTTTGACTTATGGCGTTACTGCCCGATATTTTGAAACGTTTTTACTTTTATGCCTCCTTTTAACCAAACTTTCTATTCAAAATTTGCGTGTTAATTCAAATGTGCCAGCTGACATTTGAAAAAAATTTGAGAAAGAGGAGTACTAGCTCAAATAATCTAGAGAAATTATCTTTTTCATGTAATAGAATTAATTGAATCACAGAAATATTTAGATTTAATTAAATAATCTTTTATTTTTAACTAGCTGTAACCCGCGGCTTTGCTCGCGTACACATAGGGTCTATGAGATGATTGTGTATCTACTGTGTCTATATAAATACAATGATCTATGCTAGTTCTTACATCTGTTTAGGGATGAATATTGACGTAACACGTAAATAATTATTGTGATATTTGTGCGAATAATTTAACCACTCTCTGTCCTGTTCCACCCCCAGCTTTACCTTCCGCCACTACTCCCGTTCCTTCTCCTGCTCCTGCTCCCTTTCCCGATCCCGCTTCATCTCCTTCTCCCTCTCCTGGTGCCGCTACCGCCACAACTCCCGCTTTTTCTCTCTTCCGCTCCCTCCTTCTTGCTTCTGATCCATATCTCGCTCCCTCTCCCTGTCTTGTTTCATCTCCCGCTCTTGGATATCTCCCGCTCCCCCTCTCGCTCCCGCTCCCTTTCCCTGTCCTGTTTTATTTCCTACTCTTGGTCCATCTCCCGCTCTGCTTCTCGCTCCTGCTTCCACTCCATCTCCCGCACCCGCTCCATCTCCCGCTCTTGCTCCATTTCCCGCTCCCGCTCCTGCTCTCACTGCCGCTTTTGCTTCTGTTCTATTTCCTGCTCTCTCTCCTGGTCCATCTGCCGCTTCTGATCCATCTCCCACTCCCGCTCCCACTCCATCTCTTGCTTCTTCTCCCACTCCTACTTTCACTCCATCTCCGGCGGGAGATGGAGCAAGGGCGCTTGCTCCATCTCCTGCTTCCACTCCATCTCCCGCTCCCTCCCATGTTCCATCTCCCGCCCCTACTCCTGCTGCTTCTCCTGCTCCCGCTCTCTCGTTTCAATACAAATTTGTGAATTAGTTGCTATATTCAAGTGTTCAAAGCTTTGGCGAATTATTGGACGTTTCTTAGTAGTCGTAGGAGCTGCATAAGCCATGTGGTTTTTTTACAATCTGTCATATGAATGACGTGTTCATAGCAAAGTAAACATAAGCATATACAACAGGCACTAAAAACCTCCGATGTGCAGTTGTTAAACTCACAGTGTTGCTCATTGTGGGTGTCAGTGGTAAGTAAAGTGTTATTTGACTTCTGCAGTTTTTGCGGCGGGGAATGAACCGACTCGTCACTTTGAATTTGAGACATATCATCTCCAACGTTAAACGTAGGGTCTTTTACCGAGATTCTTCTTAAGAGTGATACTCATTATGAGGCTCAGAGTTCTATGCTGATTGGGCGATCGGTATAGCCAATAAATCTTTGACAGATGTTGAACAAGGAACACTTTCAACTTGAAAGCTGTCGTAGTGTTAAAGATTGTAAGCGTACTCTTGAAGCAATACAAAGCTATCTGTATTGGGTAATATAAGGCTTGGAGTTGAAACGTTGCTGCTACTTGAGTTTGGCCGTTTATAAGCACATTCGTCCGGGTCCATTTTGATTTGTAAGTTCAATAATATACCTGAACTAATTTTAAAATTCTAAACTACCTACACCCAAAACCTACACACACAGATGTCATGCCTTTATCCCTTGCAGGATAGACAGAGCGTTAACGGCCGTAATAATACGGTTGCTATTGCCACGTCTGACAAACACCCAAAACTGACTTAACTAAAAAACTACACTTGTCTGCCCTTCCACAAAGCTCCATCGAGCACATTCTCGTCATTTCTTTTGTTTTCTAGGTGGTTTTCTTTATAATCAATTAAACCGCGAACTAAACTTTTATCAGATGAATAACCAATTGTGTAAAAGGACTCTTATTAACTGGTTGAAAGGCAAAACCTATAATGAAATAGAAAACCTTATCTTAATAGATGTTTAGTTTTAGTTTAAATAAGTATGAATTGTATTAATAAGTTATTGTACGCAGAAGATTGTTTTTGTTTAAGTAAATTATAATTTTAACTTGCACAGAATAGATTTTTAGATATTACCTGAGATGCAAGTAAATATTTTTATTTATTTACTTAGTTTAGGTATAATTGATAAATTTATGCACTACTTTACTTTTATATTTGTAAATTTACTATTTGTAAGCACTATTTTATTTTGAAATAAATTATCTTTATCTTTATCTTATCTTTACCTAAAAAAATATTTTGGAAAATGTTATAGTGACCTAACACAAAATTTTTGATCGCTATATAGGCATAACTCAAAAAATACGAAACAATTTATAAAAAAAGTATTAACTAAAAAAGGCAATACTGCACTAACTCAAAATAATACACGGGTTAAGCTAACTAAAGAACGGGATAAACAGGCATAACTCTAAATATGTCCCTATAGACTTTCTTACCTTGACGGAAATCGTAGAAAAGGGCGTACTGTTTTGAATTAGCAGCGCGGGCAGAATGCGTTCGTCCCGTCGCCGGCGCACTAACTGAGAAACATCTTTGTTGACTTGCGGGGGCGGTGCAGGGTGGGGTGGCGCGGGTAATATGGACATTTCATTGAATAACTTTTGATATGAATATCGTAGCACTGTGTATGTTTCACCAATAGGTAGAGTATAAAATGCATTATTTAAATACAGTTTTCGTTCAATTTGGCATTTTTTTGAGTTAAGTCAGTTTAGGATGTCATGTGCGTTTGTAATAGAATTGTATATACGCACAGATTACTAATACCTACTTATATTTTTTGCTATTTTTTACATTATTAACTTAGTTTTTTACTCCTCTATTACACGACTTAGTGTCGCTTAAGCCAAAAATAACTCAGATTTCCAGTGAGGCTAAACTGCTGACAGGAAATTCATTTATTATAGACTAGCTGGTGCTCGCGATTTTGTTCGTGCGGTGGAAATTCGATTTAAGTTTAGTTAAATTTATAACGGTTTATCGGGTCATTGGATGACTTGGTGCGGTGTCCTATACGACAGAAGAAAATGCCTTGTATTATGTAATAGCAAAAAGTTCTATGAAACATAATTGCAACTCAGCCATACCTTTTACACTTTATGTTTCTTGTTAGACCCTAAATCATAATACGACTCGTAGTTGGTGGTCTTTAATTACCTACGGATTGGGTTGAAGACCTTCTTCTTTCTTCTTTTCGTGTGGGACATCGAGTCGTCCAACGACCCGATGACCTATAAGCTAGATAAACTACGAACTACTGCCGATTTGTTATATGTGAAGTGGTAAATTAAATTCACTCAGTTGCTGTATAATATTTTTTCTGTGATGTCAGCTACGAAGTTTGCCTTTAACAATGGTTAATGCCGGGCACATTGTGAACAGTTTTTGTTTTACTCTGACTGATGTTTTACTCTAATTTTTGTGATTTCTGCCAGCTCGCCTTTACCCGTGAAGGGCACTTGCCGGCCGGTTGTGGCGGTCACTTTGCGAAAAATGCAGCCATTATAATCCACTGTTGGAAACGAGCCATGGACATTCACAGGGGCCGCGGCTGCTGCCCGTCCCTTTTCCTAGTTATCTTTTAAAACACGCACATGTAGAAATTGAGTGATTCTATGCTAGTTACAGTATAATAATATCATTGGATGCTATTTGTTAGCCGACACCACTAGTCGGATAGTGGGACTTGATTTTAGCCAGAAAAGTTATTAAACTATTCGACTATGTTATTTTAGAATATTTCGTTAGGGGCAAGGTTTTCAGACACTTCTATAAACTTTTTAGAACTTTTTCGCACTAGCGTTAGGTAGAATTTTGGTATTTTCAATATCTCTGATTATATGAGTAAATATAAGACTTAAGTTTAATAAATTGATTGAAACTGTCACACACACGTTTATATTTTATTTTGTATAAATTTTAGAAAATTTTGGTACCTGCGAATATGAAAATAAAAAATAACCTCTGATCGCATTGATATTGAATTTGAGTTTCTAAAATTCATAAAATAAACTTTAAGGCATCACATAAAGTTACCAATAAAAGATTAGAAATATGAGAACTCAGCTTACTTAATTATTTAAGTTTTTTGTCGCAGTAAGATTAATATTGAATGTAAGTGATTAAGTCCGTAACCATTTCATTATTCCAATTAACAAAACTATGAAACAAAATATTAGAATATTTAGCCAAAAGCTTTACGAACTATATAGCAATATTTAAAAAGGCGCGTATTTTAATATTTCGTGCACTGGGAGCGCCGGCGCGCTGTGCCAGCGAGCCGGGCCTCGCCCCCCGCGTGTCCTACCCCGCCGCCCGCCGCAAAACAAAATTGAACTTGTTTGTTTGTTTTCGTGCTGCGATGCAATTATTCACAAATTCGTTATTTTTTTCGTTTATTTCGTGCCAAATTTCACGTTTCTAGCTCATCTAGAAGTGGGTTAGGTTTTTGATCTATATGTTAAGAAGTCAGTCAGTCAGTCAATAGCAAAAATTACGATTTGGCCGCCTATATTTTCGGAACCGTTCAACCGATATTTGGCTTGTTCTCCTGTGAACGCGTTCTCCTGAGAATTTAGTCATCATTTTTCAAATTGATTTTATTGTTGTTTTGGGAGCGTAGGATGATTATTTATAGGAATTTAATTAAAAATAATGTAAAAGGCCCACTTTTTCGTCGCGGTAATACGAAGTTATAACAAGGCCACTATTGGCTGTAATGGAATCTAGAGAATTAAATTGAGTTTATGACGGATCTAACAAAAATGTTCCATGTGGCCTTGTTTTCCCGTATCTACAAGATGTACATATACATGGGCATTGTATATAGTGGTATAAAGAAAACTTACAAAACTGTTTTGAAATTGCATTAGATATTCATAGTAAAAATTGAGTCCCACTATTTGGGTGACGGATCTGATAAAATGTCCACTATTTTGGTGACGGATCCTATGAATAATCATAGTTTATTTTATGCTTACACCCTTATTGATATCGTTACTGCAAATGGCTGATCATTACTTCGTTTCTCTGTTTTTAAGAAACAGTTAATAAAGCTGTTAGCACATAAAATTTATATTTCACACTGCCTTCTTCATTATTATTGGGATTAAAACAAGATCTATCTCACCGACAAGCAGAATTCCGTGGAAAATGGCCAACGGCTTCGAGGCAATGGCCTCATGGGCGTGGGAACAAAACGCCGCCTGTGGCAACAGGCGGGCGGTAAGGGTCACTCGGTTGAAAGAAGTGATAATCCGGGTTCTAAAGAAACTTTACGCCGCGGCGATGTCGTTTCAGCCGGGTTCACAGCCAGCGGCGGCTTTCCTCTGGTGGTCAAAGTCCTGTGGTTGGCTGCCGCATCTTCCTCCAACACTCCTCGGACACCGAGGAGGTCCCAAAGCAGCTGTCAAGTCCGGTTAAGCGGCGGGTGCCGGGCATCACTGGGCAAGGCCCACGATCCTAACTACTCGAAGTTGAGTAGTGGACAGGTGATGGCTACGTCAGGCTGTGCTGGACAGCACCACCCTGAGCAACCTGTCTGGGTACTTGAGCTTCCAGCTCGCCCATACCCAAAGGGTTGCCGACCGCTCCCAACGGACCCGTGGGTGGCTCTTAGCGTGGCTGACCCGGCTTTTCCATTCACCTCTTTAGGGGGCGGGGGCAACGCTCGCCTCCTTCGCCTCCTTGGCTTCAGCTTCTTCGTTGATCCGGTGGGGGCGTTGGCTGTCGCCATGAGAGATCTTACCGCGTTTATCTCCCAGCAATGCCGCACCGGGCTTTGTGATAGGCACTGTGCCCGCTTTTCTGTTCCGCACTTCAAGGCGTAGTACGGGGCTGTCTAGGTAGTTAACCGGTCGCGCTCCTCCACAGTTAGCGTTGGTGACCGGCTGCTCACGGGGTCTTTTGCAGTCCTGGGCGGCGTGTTCGCCACCGCAGATGACACACACCAGCTTGCGGTGGCAAAGTCTGCTGCTGTGCCGGAACTGCTGACATATGTGGTACTGTGGGGGTCCTTGCTTGCCACGCTATCCCTCGATCTTCACGCTGGGCATACACATTAGCTTTATGAGGCCTGGGCGTACTCCACGAGCCTTATTGGGGCGTACGTAGCCCAGGGTGGTCAGCTCCTTCAAAAGGGCTTCCGGGTTGGTTTGGTGTTACTGGGAGGTCTCTGATGGTGACCTTCAATCCCCGTTTTTCGGGAGTGCGTAAACAAACCAGGAAATTCCGGTTCCGGAGCCCTCCAACGCGGTTAGGTAGCAAACAGTACCCACGGGATTCCTGTTCGCTCCAAACCCCGTAGACCCGTAGGGCCGCACGTTTGGCGCATAGCCGACGGTTCTTTCAGCTTACTGAAGTAGTGGCGCGATTTATGAAGCAGATCGACCCCTTTCGGTGGCGGACCCTTCGTGCACCACGTCAGCTTCATGTTGAAGGATGCAGGCGGCGTCTTCCTGCTCGCGTCTTGGGTGGGCATGGGTGGCTTCTGTCGGTTCATGGGTAACGTCAGCGCGGACGCATAGTTTGCCTGGGTAGCCAATGGAGCAGAGCAGCTCGACCTTGACGTAAAGGAGCTGTCCAGCAGAGGCATGGACAGCGGTGGCGTGACCCTCGTAGCCAAAACCGTGAGGGTCCTTGGCAGTGACGTGAAGGACAAGACTCCCCCCATACCCATAGGCACATTATTCGCCGAGGTGTCGGCGCTCCGGCCTGCACGGTTGCATCACTCTCTCTGAGAGCATCCAGGTCTGTGTGCCGTGCAGCGGCGCGCCGAAGATCCAACAGGGCCTGCTGCCTCTTGTTTGGCTCACACTGAAGCAACAAAGGCGGCGAAGGCGACATGGACGTCATGGGCGCAAGGGCGTCGACCCACTCTCGAGGCGCAAGACCCTGGAGCCCTGGGTGAGACCCGCAGATGGGAGGCTGGGATTACGGGTGCTCGACAGAGCCCTACGTGACTATCGAGGGTACGCGAGAGCTCAGATGATATAAAACTTCCGTACGCGAAAGCGACTAGGCAGGTAATTCTGATAAATAGAAACTGTTGCATCACTTTTTCAGCCAGTGTTCATGGATAGCTCTTTAACTCAGCGAATTAAAGAGAAAGCAAAGTAATTCTGCATTTTAAAAATTTATCTAGGCTTTCTAAGTCACCAATTACGATCTAGGATTTACCTGTTTCCGAAAAAGCCTTTGAGGTCTGCTTCAAATACTCCAGACTCTCGAATGTTAGCAAAAAGTAGCATTTGTCCACCTTTGGTTTACTAATAATATCTCCAATAAAGTTCTAATCCAATCGTTAAAGCGGTATGGTTACAAAAGAGTTACAAACAAGATAACTTTCAATTTATAATTGGTTTGATAAAATTGTCCAACTGTGGACAACAATTCTTGTCCACTTTTATCAATTCTCATAATTCCGTCATCACCTTATCAGATCTATCACAACACGGATGACGGAAAACTACGGATCTGGGATGATGGATCTGACAACCATGGCATATTTTTTCAATTTACAAGTAACTTACTACAAGTTAAGTAAATTCCTACATACGATTAGTTTCAGTCAACAGTGGTTTATGACAAACCAGGGTTTAAAACAATAACAGATATGTTAAAATCAGGAAACAAAAATACGGACCTGAAAGATCAACAATAATATTGCCCAATTCTGTAAACTTTACGCAGATGTTACCAATGGGGCTTCTAAAGTACGTTTTAAGCTACATCCTGGCGGGATAAAATCATATCTAGGTTTAATCGTTGAGGAGAAATTGGCTTCTGAAGTGGTGGTTACGGATCTGAGATAGATATTAGACACCATTGTTGTAGTTAGCTTGTTTTTAAATATATGGCTCTAAAAAATTATTTGTACCATAATATGATACGTTGGTTCAGTTTTCATCTATATTTATCAAAACATGAGCCAATCTTATGACAACAATAGCAATTTTAAGGCGTTCAATGGCCAAACTAGGAATAGACACCGCCTACGGAACTAAGAGAATAAAGGTTCAAAAAATATTTTTTAAATATATACAATAGTTATCCTAGTTTTATGAGTTTGTCTAAACGACTAAACGTATATACTATCTGGAAAAAAAAGATATATCATTTCCATTATCTTGGCTATGTGTTTTGTTGTGCCACTCATCAGATCCATCACCGAGGAGAACTAGCCATTTATGAAATTTGGTACACTCAGTCATATAGGAGGTTTTAATACATACACCAAATTTCTTATAACTGTCTTAAATAGATTTGGAGTTATGAAGGGGTGAAAAGTGGCTCCAAATGGTTCGTGTAATATTACACACTGCCGGTTCTTTGCTTGAACTTGGCTGGACACGCTGCCACGTGTCTTGATAATCAAACAAAAGTTCGCGATACCTACGTAGGATGTGTTGCTAAACGTTAAATACTATACTACTTTAACAGCCATCCCCCTATAAGGGGGATAGGTATTTGCCATACTCACCACGCTTGGCAGACGTATTGGCGAGCGCAGTGCAAGGTGTTGTATTCAAAGAGAACGCTGCCCCATTCCCTGGATCCATCCCTTAGTCGGTAGGTATATATTACTATTACATCCGCGATCCGATTGAATGCAACCCTGTTTGACAGCGAGCTGATCTACGGATCGTCCGCGATAAATAGGTATAAATTCGCGCCGCGCCATGCTTCGATCGGCCCTATGCCCTATAGTTAAATCCCCATGTTGCCATGGAGGTAAACTTCTAATATTTTGTATGCTTGTTAATTACATGATTCTGGTACAGTAATGTTAACTTTATACACTCGAATTTAATATGAGCCCTTATATGAAAAAAAACATTGTATAAAAGCTTTAATCCTAGACTTCTACACTTTTATGAACGAATATAGTAAAAGCCAATAGAGTATTTTACCAATAAGAGACTAACTCTAATTTAATATTGGCGAAATTATAACCATTTTTCCGTTTAGGTATGAAGCAAGTACTTTAAATTTCTAAAAATTTCATAACTTTAAGATATTTATATTTCATTCTAGATGTTACTTTTTCTTCTCCTCGAATTTTGTAATAACTGTTTATTTTTGCTAAATATCTAAATGCCAAAACAGTACCTATAGCAGGTATTTATAATTTCTAATTTTTCAAAGAATAGTCTAAAAACATGTCAGTTATTGGGCTTTAAAAAAACACGCACTTTAATAACATTAAAACACAATTACTTTCCGCTACTCAACTACACATGCCAAACAGATGTTGTTATCATGTTTACCTCGTCAAAGCAGCTCAAAGCTTCTTAGCGCTGTCGATGCTGGTCATACATACATACTTACATATCATATATCACGCCTTTATCCCTTACGGGGTAGGCAGAGCGTTAACGGCCGTAAGAATACGGTCGCCATCGCCACGTCT
The DNA here is from genome assembly GCA_029255805.1 of Keiferia lycopersicella. Classification (NCBI taxonomy): domain Eukaryota; kingdom Metazoa; phylum Arthropoda; class Insecta; order Lepidoptera; family Gelechiidae; genus Keiferia; species Keiferia lycopersicella. The sequence goes on along the minus strand of JARACZ010000027.1, from coordinate 5,997,631 downwards.
GACACTTTTGAGGATTGTTTTCCAAGGTTGTTTCAGAAAACATGTGTATCACTATAGTGACAGGTTGTCAGCCTGTCGCCTAAAAATTGTAATACACCAGTACCCTCGAGTCCCTTAGCCCTCTTACGACACCCGCGGGAAGGAAATGGGCTGATGCTATTCTAAGCCGGCATCACACGGATGCTGGTCATGCTGGTATCAATTCCAAGCAGTATTATAAAAGATGAGGTATATTTACATAATGTTGTGTATTAGCTCAAAATGGTTTACCTGCAGATTTTCGACAAATATATAATATATTTTTAGGGATCAGATGTAGGACTTTATTTAAAAAAATAATGCTATCATGAACAAATCTTTTATTTTTACAGAATTACAAAATAAATCCACTGAATTTACTGATTAAATAAAACACCAATTAATTATCAAAAAATGTGCAAAAACGAACCAACAAGTCGCGTCGAACACGATGTGAATCCTCCAAGCGCCACGAGCAAAATGCGGTTGCAACATGGCGGAACCCTTTTATATTAACGCGAAAACGCGCCTAACCTAAACCGGTAGTGACGTAGTGTGGATGACGTCTCGAATATCCTAACACGGCCTCTCCTGACTGGAGTCGTCCTCGACGACCTCTGACGGTGGTTGATGCTGCCCCTGTAACAGTGATGGCCCAGGCGCCAGTGACTGCGGTGGCCCAGGCGCTGGCAACAGCGATGGCCCGGGTGCCGGTGACCGCGATGGCCCAGGTGCGTCTCTCTGCGACTGAGCTGCGTCATCATCTGAACCATCACCTGAAAACACAAACAAAAAAGTTTGTAGCAATACATAAGCACTTCTAGTCACCTGTAAACATTCAGCCATCTGCACATCAAATCGAATGATTAACTGACTTCATCACTTAATTTTATTTTAAAAACATATCAAAGCAATTGGATGTAGAGGTGGCTGCACAAACAGAACAATAAAAATAAAAACAACCAAAATATTAACGTTTGGGCCCAGTTTCTTACTCATTAAAAGTTGGCTAGCTTTGAGGACAAACGTAGTCACTGTTGCCCGGCATCGGAACCTGTAGACAACAGACAGAAGGCGTCCCAACTGTCTGTATATCAGTCAGACGGAGGCATCGCTGAATCGCACGTCTGACACTCAGATGGAGGCATCTCTGAATCGCACATCTGATTCCAGATGGAGGCATCTCTGAATCGCACATCTGCACAGTAGGCTACATCCAACCAGAGAGCCCACTACATACTAGAGATTGAAGGTAGAGGGGTCTCTACATCATACATCTCATAGCAACAACATATAGGGTGAATAGTTAAGCTTGCCATGTCATTAAAAAAAAGGGACATAATGTACAAGTATAAGCAAAAATAGTCAGTCAGTCATGTACGTAATAAATAAATAAGTAAGTAAATAAAAACAAATAAGTCATGGGGTAATTAGCGTTTAAAGGACATAATTTAAAACTTAAATTAAAATTCACGACAAACACAACCACACTCTATATCAACTTATAAAATCAACTCACTTTCAAAGAAGGCTGCACATGTTTCAGGGCACCATTCTCCACGCCATGGAACCATGTACTGGGCTGCCGCTTGTGTCGTCTTGCCATAAGACCCAGCCAGTAACTTCAGTTCATAGCGGTCGCTTGGCAGGATCTTGACCACTCTATATGGTCCCCTCATCCCTGGATCTAATTTCCCTGTAGACTGGGAATATTTAATTACAAAAACCAAATCGCCATTGTTAAATTTTCGAGGTGACTTGCGCTGTTGATTAACGGAAGCATCTTGTTGCGACTGGTTTTTTCTTAACAAATCACTTGCCCGTGCTCGGCATATCTCACGCCACGCTTCTCTATTAGGGTTAAAGTTATCAATAGCCACGTCACGAATCAGCCTTCGTAAAACTGGAGTTGTGGCGTCCGTCCCCACAAGTAAGTTAAGAGCGGATACCTGGGTGGTCTTCTGCTTGCTCATGTTGAGGACCAGCTGAAGTCGCCACAGTTGCTCCGACCAAGAGGCACCCTTGTGATTCGCTTCTATCCGAATCATATTTAGCACGGTTCGAACATACCGCTCGACTTGGCCGTTAGCGTGATGCATCTCGGGCGTTATGTAGTGGATGTTACAACCGAGTTCGGAAATAAATCGAGTAAATTCAGCAGATTCGAACATGCGTCCGCGATCAGTGACTAACAATTTTGGAACGCCGAAAAGAGAAATAGCAGCAGTCATTGTTCGCTTGAGCTCGCCGACATCTTGCCTATATATTGGGTAAAGTAAGCAAAATTTCGTAAACGCATCTACCATAAGGAGAATAAATTTATACCCGTTTGACTCAGGTAAGGGGCCCAATGCATCTAAGTGTAGGGTATCAAAAGGAATATTGGGTTTTTCCCATGAAGTGATTGGCTGACGAGTAGCTCGCGGTACGCGTTTTTTGGAAATGCACACAAGACAGTGTGCTATATACTTAGTGACAAACTGACGTAGGGCGGGAAACCAAAAGTGCTTTAGTATTAAATCGATTGTTTTTTCGGCACCGATGTGCTCATGCTCATCGTGAAATATTCTTAGTAAACTCAAGCGGTGTCCTTTTGGAATATAACAAAGCAGTCTTGGTTGCTCGCCTACCGGTTGATAGCGATAGTAAAGCAAATCATTTTGGCAGACGTACCGGTGTGAATCTAACTCACCATCACGCAACCTTTGCAACAGGTCCTGCGTTTCGTCATCCGCGGATTGAGCGATTTGAGCCCAATTACGCGGCCTAGTGATCAAATGAACTCGGGTGGACAAGTTGCGACTTAAATAGTCGGCATGTGACATCATAAGACCCTTCCTGTACTCAATGTCAAAATCAAAATCCTGGAGGTAGATCCACCATCTTGCGACGCGTGGAAGCAGATCCTTTTTCTTTTCCGTGGCCTTGAGAGCATTGCAATCAGTGATGACTTTAAATTTCAAACCAATCAAATAATGACGAAAATGTTCCAATGCCCTCACGACCGCAAGAGTTTCTAACTCATATGAATGGTATCTGCTTTCAGCGCCTTTAGTGGATCTACTAAAATACCCCACCACATGTTTTTTACCGTCAACCCGAGTTTGCATCAGAACAGCGCCATAGCCAAGGCTGCTGGCGTCTGTATGAAGCTCTGTTGAAAGAGCTGCTGGGTCAAATACCGAGAGAATGGGCTCGTTAATGAGGCAGGTTATTATCTCCTGTCGTGCTTGTTCCTGCTCCGATCCCCAGACGAATTTAACGTCCTTCTTTGTTAATCGTGCAATGCAAGCCGTTTTAGTTGCATAGTCTTTGATATACCGTCTAAAATAGCCTGCCAAGCCTAAAAACTGCCTGACTTGCTTAACGTTACTGGGGATCGGGGCATTAACCAAAGCTTCGACCTTGCGAGGGCTCGGCTTTACCTGACCTTGGCTAACAACGCGACCGAGGTATTCTACTTCCGTGGCTAAAAAAGAGCATTTGTTCAGGTTTATCGAGAAGCCTGCAGTAGTCAACGTCGTTAAAACCTCGCGGAGAAGATCGATACCTTCTTGAACGCTGTTACTCATCAACAAAACGTCATCAACGTAAACCAGTACGTTCCCTGCCTCAATATGTTTGCGAAGTGTGTCGTTTATAATGCGCTGATAAACAATTGGCGCATTTGTCAAACCATAAGGCATTCGAAGGTATTCAAAGTGGCCCTCAGGAGTGACAAAGGCCGTTTTGTGGATTGACGTCTCATCGATCGGAATCTGGTGGAACCCCGTGGCCATGTCCAGACTTGAAAAATATTTAAAGTTACCTAAGCGATCGATGTGGTCGTCGATTAATGGTAAGGGGTACCGATCTCTTACCGTCAAACGGTTCAGCGCACGATAATCGACACACATACGGTCACTGCCATCCTTCTTTTTCACAAGGATGACAGGACTCGCATATTCCGAATTTGATTCACGAATTATGCCTTTTTCCTTGAGATCGTGCACTATATCACGGACTTTAAGTTTCTCTGGATGTGAAAGCCTATACGGTCGGTAAGCGACAGGCGTTTTATCCGCAACGTCTATACGCATTTTTCCTGTTTTTACTGTGGTGGTCGCGGTGCCTGATATCAAGTAATCGTCAAAATCCTTAATGACTTCCATTAATATTTCACGTTCTTTACCTATAAGGGGTGTATTAATTACATCCGGTTTCTCAGTCGCAACGGTATTAACATGGGCAATTATATCCTTGTGCGTGATTATCTGCTTGTTTTTAGTTCGGATGAGTGTTATTCCGTCACGATTGAGAATATCGGTACCTATTATGATTGGAACTCCCATGCATGTGCCTGGAACGACAACAAAATCACTCTCAATCGAAATTTCTTCTAACTCGACCGTTAAAGTCACAAAGGATTGCGCTTCTACGGGGTTTTCGCCTACTCCTTTCAAAATAACTCGTGTCGGCTTTTTCTCATGTGCAAAATGCTTTAAAACGTCTGCTGAAATTAGAGAAACCCCTATGGCTCCACTATCGATGAGTGCATCCACAGGAACTCCCTGAATGACAGCTGTTACTAAATCGTTATTTTCGGAATCGCGAACTGAAAGCTCGGAGCAAAGGTTTACGTTCCTCCTGTTACGTGACTGTGACTTATCTTTTGCAAAGCAAGTATCTTCACTGTGACCGGGTTTTTTGCAAAAGGTACAAACGATTAAGTTGCCCGCGTTAATATTATTAGACGAGGTTGAATCCGAATTATGAGTTTTTTGGTTATGTTTGAACAGATGATGTTCAGTTTTAGGCTTTTTTGGGCATGTGCTTTTTTTATGGCCGTTTTGGCCACAATTAAAACATTTAACGGGATTGAGCCTATTCGGTGTTAGACGTTTTCTGTTAGCAAACGCAGGAGAATCATTTTTAGTGCGGGTAGGTTTCGAATAAATGGACAAAAACGATACCAAGTTTTCGCTAGTCAAATTAGCATTTGATGCCGCCGCACGGACTTGTGGCTCAACTATACCTCTTATAGTTATCAACACCATCAAATTTTCACTGAGTCCCTTTACTATACGTAGCCGTAACAAAGTTCTACGCGCGTACTTGGAATACGAACTGTACTTCTCTGACGTAGTATTCATTACTTCGTAAAGAATGCTCGCGTAGTCAAGCTCTCGTGGACAAAGGGGTTTGAATTCACGAACGAAATTCGACCAAGTTCTATCATTTGTCACCCACTCGTTCAACCATGTACGTGCATCACCTTTCAGGCAACTAGATACGCGAGACAAACATTCTGAATCTTGCCAATTATTTGCGAGCCTAGCGCGGTCTACCTCCTCGCACCACGCATCGATATCATGGATAGCGGGGTCAAAGTTGGAAACAAAATAATTTTGGCTACGGGTAGAACGTAATGAGTTTATCGCGTCAGCTAATAATCGAGTATCACTTACGTTCGTCTCGCGATCGGACTGTGCCGAAGAAACATTTTCACTTGGTTTTGGCATACCTTGCGCCGTGCCCTCCGATACACACACACTTGGCACATCAGTGGAATGCAATTCATTCGGCACAGCCCGGTGCGCTGACTCATCGAGAAAAATGTTAGCGCTCGTGGCGGTAGGATTTGAACTTGAATAAACGGAACGAGTTCTATGACGTGATTTAGGGGGTGTTGTTTGACCATTGTTATCTGATTTTTGATTAGACGTAGCACAGTTATTTTCGAGTGTATTTAAACGTGTCAAAATCAGGTTTAACGTTTGTTGCATAAAATTACTACCACTTGGCAAGTCAGGTGTACGAGTACGTGAACGGTCACGCTGTCGAGACCGGCGCGAACGCGACCGATGACCGTCATCCCGTAATCGTGACCTACTGCGAGTATGGGACGTACGCACGCGCTCGTGTCGACGCGTCTTGCTGCGCGAAGTTCGTTGTCTACCCGACATTTTTGCCACACATTTAAATCACTTTGTACACACACAATAAAAAAATCACCACATTACAAAAAATATAATGGAAAAAAAAGACTCAAAGGAATGGCAAAGAAAAGAAACTGGTGTTTTTTATTCAACTAATTAAATTGAAAATGACAAAGTTAGAAAGGCCTGATGGGCTTGAGTCATCCCACTTCTGATTTTAGGGATCAGATGTAGGACTTTATTTAAAAAAATAATGCAATCATGAACAAATCTTTTATTTTTACAGAATTACAAAATAAATCCACTGAATTTACTGATTAAATAAAACACCAATTAATTATCAAAAAATGTGCAAAAACGAACCAACAAGTCGCGTCGAACACGATGTGAATCCTCCAAGCGCCACGAGCAAAATGCGGTTGCAACATGGCGGAACCCTTTTATATTAACGCGAAAACGCGCCTAACCTAAACCGGTAGTGACGTAGTGTGGATGACGTCTCGAATATCCTAACAATATAATAATATAATACTTATAAAATACTTTTTCATCGAGTTATGAATTTTTAAGCGTTGAAGGCAGCTTTAGATTTATGAGGTTTTGTAACCAATGACCGAAAGTATTTTTTACGTGCAGCGACATCACTATCTAGTTACCTATGTATTTCTGGTTCTCTGCCAAGTCTCCTTACTTTAAAGCGTGATTTTTTATATCTAAGATGTTACCAGCCTGTAGCCAACAAAAATCATCATGTTTTTTTTCTTCCTGTTTTTTCCTTCCCGATTTGGAAAACGCAGGGTTGCCCAAGACCTGCGCCACTCTCTTGGCCTCCTGGCTGACTCCACAGGAACGACGAGTCGATACATGCGGAGCCAAGTTGGCTGCAGGATAGACCTCTGTCACACGCGCCTGACAGAGACCCCGTTCCGGGTTTGAATGTAGATTCTGTTGTCCATCTCCATGGCCGTTCTTAGGTCGGCCGGTCTTGGTTGATGCTTACGACGCGACCCCCACGGGAAAGGAGGAGCTATTTTCATCTGCCGGCAGAATACGGTCTTAATTAAATAGCCGTAGGTACTTAATTAAACGTAACCTTAGCTGCGGCTCCGCCCGAGTAGAAATCGGTCATCCCATGGCATCGCACAGGAACATTTTTTTTGCGATAAAAACTTACCTATGTGTTAGTGTAAGTTACTCCCTTTATGTCTGTGTCCAATTTCATGAAAATCTGTTTTGCGTGAAGAAGTAACAAACAAACAAATCTTTTGTGTTTATATGGTCGTAGTCTTTCTGTCTGTCATTTTTAATGCATGTCTTCATCATGCTTATTTACCAAAGGAAATGTTCAAAACGGTGATAATACCCATCGTCAAGAGTAAAACTAGTAGCCTGACTGATAGTTCAAACTATCGCCCTATTTCCCTGGCTACCTGTTGTGCAAAGCTATATGACGCGATATTGCTGGGAATACTTTCTCAGCATGTCCACGTGCATGATGCACAATTTGGTTTCCAGAAGGGTGGATCAACAGACGGTGCGATCTTCACTATGAAACATACAATCCAGCATTATCTCCGCCGAAATACAACTGCATTTGCGTGCTTTTTAGATCTCAGTCGTGCCTTCGACCGTGTAAATTATAGTCTACTTTGGAAAAAACTAGGCGAGTCTGGTGTGCCTTCGTCGTGCATTAGGTTGCTTGCGGCATGGTACAGCAATCAGAGTAATCTGGTTAGGTGGTGTGGTTCAGATTCTTCTGAATTCCAGCTGGCGATTATTAACTTCTCCCCTGCTGTTCAACCTGTACGTGAACAAACTGATTGAGGATCTCAGCAGCACTCGTGTTGGTTGTCACATTGGCTCGGAATGTATAAATAATCTCAGTTTCGCCAACAACATGGTACTGCTGAGTCCTTCTATTGCCGGCTTACGGGTGCTTTTACGTGAGGAGTATGCAGCCTCGCATAATCTGCTGTATAATACGTAAAAATCTGTGTGCATGGCGTTTACGTGGGATGGAAAGAAGCAGGTCTCAGCGCTTCCTGTGTGTCTGGCAGGTACGCCGCTGGAACGGGTGTACTCATTCAAGTATTTGGGGCATATGGTATGTCACAATTTACGAGATAGTCAGGACCTGGAGCGGGAGCGGCAAGCACTTTGTGTGCGAGCCAATATGATAGCACGGCGTTTCAATAAATGCTCGAACAAATCTAAGTCGGCTCTGTTTGCTGCGTACTGACAGCCTCTGTACACACCACAACTATGGAAAAACTATACAAAGGAGGAATACAATGATGCGTTTCGGGTGTTATTTCGTCTCCCGAGATTCTGCAGTGCCTCTGAGATGTTCGCCCAGGCGCGCATTTCTGGTCTGGACGCTCTGATTCGTAACAGAGTGTCACGCTTCAGAAAGGCGATGTTCTGTTCGCACAATAAAATTGTTAGCTGCAGTAACTGAGCATTGTACGGGTTTGGTTGCGCATTGGACTAAGTTAGTGAAATCTATCGACTAAAAATTTATTAGGTATTTACCAAACGATGTTTGTTTATATTTATGTACCTACCTATTTGTATTTAATTTTATTTGTAAAATAATAATAATGTCTTTATTGCAGAAAACACAGTTCCATATACAGTTCGATACCTACTATCGAACTACTATTGTAAGTAGGAAGTAGGATAGGATAGGATTAGTAATAGGATTACTTGGTTTTAATAAGCTTACGTTTTATTTATTCATAACACACATAAATCACGCCTCTATCCCTTACGGGGTAAGCAGACATTCTAAAAGACCGAACATAATAAAAGAACCACCGTTTTCTTACTCTTTCTTGCATGTGGAAATTGTAAATTTAGGATTTTAACAGTTTTTTAAATTACATATAGTCAGCAAAACCAAGATTTTGGGTACCTAACTACCAACAATTTAGTATTAGCTTATATTATTTTATGGTTCTTAGTCTTTAGGGGAGGCCTATGTTTAGCAGTGGGCTTCCTTTTCTATAGCTGATATTATGATGGATGATATATGGCGAAACGAAGTTCGCGGGCACTAGCTAGTGTTCAATAATTCTTCACGCAAAATATCAATATTTACATTATTGAAAGCACCAGCAATATCAAAAAACACACTTATGAGTTTGTTGCTACTTGCTAATGCTTTTCAAAATATCTAAATGCATTAAGCCTGTCCTTGCCTGTCCCACACAGACGCGGCCTGCGGTGGCGGTGGCGGTGGCGGTCAGTTGGATGATATGAGAGTTCTAAGAATGACATAGACTCACGCGGCCAGTGGCCTATGCAACAAAGCTACAAGTGCAATCCTACAGGCAAAGGAGTGGCAGGCAACATCGCGCCAAAATTATTAATTAAATAGCAACACTGATGAAAATTACAACTACAGGCGTTTTATGAAGCAACCAGTCTATAATTTTACAATTTACAAGTACAGCTGCCTGTAGCTTACCAGCGACAAACCATTAAACCATAAATTTTGCTTTTAAAAACACAATCGAGCCAGTTTTTACAGGTGTTTTTCTAAAGACTTGTAAATTACAACTGTAAAAAATTACAGACGTAAGTAGTTTCGTTACAAGTTAAGGATTTCCTATTAACCTCTGCGATAAAAACTAACAGAGTAATCAGAAGGCTTCAAATATGTAACGAAGTTGGAGTTCTGACTCAGAAAACGAAGAAATAAAACGAAGACAAAGAAAAGTAAATTATAATAGCCAAAGAACATTGAGCAGAAATTATTCAATTTCTTATTTTTATTTCATCCCTAGTTATGGAAAATTTCTGCTGACGTTTTCCATCATTCGCACCTATTCTATTCTATTTCTTGGTTATGGCGTTTTCATTATGATTTCGCCAGTCTCGAAGTGAAGTAATGAAAATGTGGCATTACGCCGAGGGAGAGTCCACAACACTGGAGACCCTAGTCTTACGACTAGGGGCTGTGATGCGCAAAAATGTGTAGTAACAGAAACTTGATAGTATAATTTTCTGCACCACGTGGTGGCCGCTCGTCACTATTACACAATGTGGAATATATGCGTTAATTACAATTTCATATTTACTGATTACATTCAGAATAGTTTATTGCTTAAAACACTATCAGAATTATGCACCAAACACTCAAATAAACAAGAAATATTAAATTATAATCAATACCCAACCGCCATGATGAAATAGCGGCTGTTGCAGCCTCTTTTCTGCGGCTTCTTTCTACTGGCCGGTTGGTGGACCTTGACAGACAGACGAGACAGACATTGACTTGACGGACTGGAAGAAGACGATCGACTGACCAAATTGACCAGCTTTTTATCAATTTATAATAAATATATTTTATTGTGCTAAGACTTCTTTACGTCGTTTCGTCCTGAATATGTGGTCCTATCTCGCGAAAGACACCAACCTATGGATATAATTAAATCGAAGGAGGACAATGACACCGCCACCGATGCGAACGCGACCGACATCGCACGGTGGTGGGCCAGCAGCGGGAGGCGTCCACGACAACGGCGTCCCTGCAGACGGGAGCGGTACCGCAGCGACTAGCGGCGCCGCTACTACGGGCACTACCAGACCGGACAAAGACCACGACCAACCACGTCCACGACCACGACAAAGAGAAGCCGACGGCGACATCTCGTGCCGCTCGGTGAAAAGTGCATCCTCGTCGGCTCTAAGAAGACGGCTGAATTTGGAAGCACTGCATCAAAAAGCTAAAATCGACATGGCGTTAATTGAAAAGAAAATACAGCTCATGAGAAGTGAAGCCGAAGCTGAGATTCAAATAAGACTGATAGAGGACCAGCTGAAACTCGACCTCGACTTTATACGGCTCAGCTCGCGGAAAACTTCTTCACGTAGAGAGTTAAGACGTGCTGCCGAGGTAAAGTACGATAACTCTGCGTCACCGCCTGCCTCAGACAAACCAGCCGCAGAGTGGACATTGAGTTTTCAGACTTCGCCTGCCCTGTGTGAGGGAGCGCAGGGTGTGGAACTCAGCCTGCTCAATGACCGTCGGACTTTGACGCGAGACCGCACAGACGAGCAAGAAGCCTTGCCTTCACCGGCCTACCCATTCGAGCCCAAATTAGAAGACCCGCAGGTGCTGACCGAACAGGCTACCACCGGAATAATCACGTGCGCAGATTTAGGGTGTGCGCGTATGACGAATGACCACTCATTCCAGATTGAGGCCGCACGACCACTCCGGCGTTCGTGCAAACGCCGCCGCGCTGTACGTTCGCGTAAGCGCCGCGCTGCCGTCCGTTCGCACAACCGCCGCGCAAGGCCGCGCAACTGCCGCGCCAAGTCGTGCAAACGTCGTGCCAAGCAGGTCAGACGCCGCGTCAAGCCGTCCAAGCGCCGAGCCGCCGTCCGAACTTACAAGAGGCACCCCAAGCCACGCAAGCGCCGCACAGCCCGCTCACGCAAGCGTCACGCCGTACGGTGCAAGAACCGCGCCACGTCGTGCCGCAAGGCACCACCGCTATCTGTATCAGGCCAGGCGCGCCGTCGCCTGTCTGTGGTTGCTCCACTTCACTGCCGCCCACCTGAGACGGGATCGCGCCAGTCCACCGATGACACTCCAGAACAACCTGACTCTCGCTACTCCAAACGGATACCGACTAGCGCTATCGACACGGCTTTTGGAATTTGTTTTTAATTTTTTTAATTGGTTTTGTTTTTACTTGTACTTTTATAATTTGCATTGTATTACTTTTTGTTATATTGTATACTTTATGACATGGCCTGACGACGGTAGGTACTAGACTTGACATGACATAAGACCGATTGACATTATAACTACGAATAGGTTCCGTCTTTGACCGGACGGAGTCTCAGCTTGCCCGACCACACTGACCGCGACGGGCATGACCAGGCTGACTCCTGAAGGTCTGGACGGAATTGATGACCTGACGGAATTGATGACCTGACTGACTATTTACTGACCTGACATGAGCTGACCTGACCGACCGGCTCGACCGGCCGCCCAACGACTGTCATGTAACTGAGTAAGGCATGGCAAGACAGGCCAAAGCCTTCACCTGACGTGGGCTCAGTTACATGACGGGCCCGACATGACCCCACTTTCTGACTAGCCTGACATGGCCTTACTGCATGACTTGCTAACTGACACTTTACCAGACCCTGATCTCTGACTGTAGCTGACATGGTTGTCACTCCTGACGACTACGCGCCTCGTAACCTTTGGTTACGAGGTGTCCTGACCAGAATCTACCCAGGACGCGACTGACTTATTAGGGTAGCTGACGAGACATGACTAGAACAGGACCGACGACCAGTAGCGAGGCTCTGCAGACTTGAGTCAGCGCCAGACCTTGAGTATTGGTTTCCAATACTGGGGGTGAGGATGTTGCAGCCTCTTTTCTGCGGCTTCTTTCTACTGGCCGGTTGGTGGACCTTGACAGACAGACGAGACAGACATTGACTTGACGGACTGGAAGAAGACGATCGACTGACCAAATTGACCAGCTTTTTATCAATTTATAATAAATATATTTTATTGTGCTAAGACTTCTTTACGTCGTTTCGTCCTGAATAGCGGCGAACGACCCCATTCGCACCTAGCGCCACCTACAGGAACTAAACAAACAAAACAAAAATTTCCCATTTTCTTTAACAATGACATTGACATTTGAATTTTGAGTGAATGAAATGAATGAATCGATAGTGTTGTATTTTGACTTGTGAAGTCTATTAGTAATCGAGATTTTAGAGTGATACTGGCCAAGGTAGCTTTACAAGTACATACATACATACATACATACATACACATATCACGCCAATGAAGATAGCGGCAGTCGCCGGATGCAAAAAAAACCAAAATTACAAACTTAGTTTTATTTAAAATAAAAAAATTACAATTTAATTTATTGCTAAAAGTTCGTGGCTAATGTTCGATGTGAGAAACAAAAGTGACGAAGTCGATGTTCGGTTTCGTGAGCATCGGGGAACCGCTGCGTCGACGCCTCGTGCGGTGGCCGCGTGAGCTGCGTGACACGGTGTCGCAATCTTCGGATGCTGTATTGAGGCCGGCATGCGTCTGCACTTCCTAGCTTATACCGGGTCGTAACACCTCCACCCTCAGATCAGCAACTATTTGAGGGATTTCGAAAATGTTGCTGGTAAGTTGTTCGGATCAACCCTTATCTCACTGGGGTTCGTCTGTCGTCGTGGAGATGAAATATGTAGATATGAGTTTCTGCTCCGTGATGAGATGTTGAGTGCAGTCAGCTTGATCACCTCGATGTTTAAGTGTCCCTTCGCAGAGGAAATATGTTCTGGACTTCGGGCATTCTGCCTCTATGTACATAGAATTTTGTCCTTGAATTGCTATATAAGGTAGGGTAGGTATAAGGATTTGATGGTTTTTATTAGGAACAACGGATAATTTATATAGGTTATAGGTTAAGGGAAGAACAATCGGGAACTTAAAAACTATAACTATTCTTTTACCGACATAATACGATCCTAACTTAATTATATCGTAGAGCTCACGAAGTTCTAAGTCTAACACTTCATTTTTCATGTAGAGAGTCTTTAATTTTTCTAACATAGATTTTAGAGAAACAATACTCAACATAGAATGAAATGTGCTATGAGCATGAATAAAAGCTAATAAGTATTCTATATTATGTAATTCTAATGATAGTTCTTCTACATTATCTCCGATTATTAAGAAATATTGAGCAAGGTGTGCATATTTTATTAAATCATTTTCTCTATCAGTGTCGCTGCTAAGTATTAAATTAATTGCGTTAGACATATTCTTTTGATTTTCAACTATATTTTCCAAGACCTTTGTGTGTTGCGTCATCCATTCTTTTGAAAAGCTTATTTGACTGTTAATTTCGGATTCTAATTTATTTTCATTATGCTGTAGGGTATTTATGGCATTATTATAAATTACTGCATCTGTCTGATCTAAATTACCCGAAATACTTTTGATTACGGAACCGAGACCATCTATAAGTCCTCTCTTTACACGATCAGGCTCGAAACTTTGCAATTGTTCTAAAATTTTATGTAATTTACTCTCAAGATATCTTAAATGTGGTTCATAAAGAGATAATGTTTTATTATTTAACTGAGGCCGAAACTCATTCAATTGAGACATTACTACTTCAATTTTAGACTCGATATCATCAAGATCAATGAACTGTAGGAAGGAGTGATAGCGGGATATTACTTTTGTAGGTCCGAGTTTAAATGGTAGCAGTCCTGGTCCTTCATCCAAGGACTCAAGTGTTAGTTCTTGCGCCCGCATCGGATGGAAGATCAGGTGAAGTATCAGCAGAATTCTGCAACAATTGTGAGCTGTTAGGGACCCTCTTAAGGCGTGACTTAGCGACTGGACCTCGTTTCTTTTTAGTGTAGATGTGTATAGGGAGGTCGGCTAAAACGGTATCCTGAGTGTAACGCGGAGCTAATTTTTGTCTACTTGCCAGAGGGTTACGTACAAATACCTGCTGATCCGGAGTATATTCTTTTTCAGGTTCCCTATCTTTATTCCTATTTTCAATTATTTGGGTGCGATTATGTAAAGAAGATTCATTTATGACATCGTAAACTAAATTCATATTTTTCTTATGGTCGATCATATACTGTTGTAGTAAATGCTCAGCAATATCAATGTCCAGGGGGTCACGTGGATCAAAATGGCCTGTGATTACTTCAAGAGGTCTACACTTTGTGAAACTATGTATGGAGCTATTGTAGCCTAAAACAGCATAAGGCATGAGGTTGACGGCAGATTCGTTACGTTTCTCTAGTTTTAGAATACGTAGATGCTCAAGTATAGTAGAATGGAAACGTTCTACCATACCATTGTCATTAGGAGTATGAGCTAAAATCTTATGATGTTGGATTTTGTGAAACTTAATGAATTCCGAGAACAATTGATTGGTAAATTCAGGGCCTTGATCTGAAACTATTGTTAAAGGAACACCATGGTGTGTGAAGAATACCATAAGTGCTTGTATCACACTTATAGTTGTACCGTCTTTCAGGTAATATGCTTGACCGTATTTCGAAAATGCGTCAACTAAAGTCAAATATTTTTCATTTTGAGCTGTAAAAAGATCTATATGCACGGTTTCAAATGGTTTAGAAGGAGGTGGAACAATATTAAATTTCTGCTTAATGGGATTACGATCATATTTGGCTTGTCCACAGATATTACAATTATTAATATATTTAGCTATATGCTCCTTCATTTTCGGCCAATAGTACCTTCTGGACAGAGCGAGATAACACTCAGTTATACCACGATGATTGGTTTTACCCTCATGGTATTTCTGAATGATTTCTTGCTGACGTAAATATTCCTTAACATTTTCCACTTCAGTTTTTGTTAGTACGAGATTCATAGCAGAACTTTTGAAATTATCTTGTATTACAGGAATTATTTTATACATAGCTAATGGAGGATAAATTATAATTCCAGTTTTGACTTTTGGATTGACATAGTCTTTAATAGCATTAACAATATCTTCTTGGAGGTAGGATTCTGAAATTTGAATAGAAGTTCTAGTATGAGTCTCAAATGGTTTAGTCACAGTTGGGCGTTTCTTTATATCTCCTACTATAGTGAAAACTATTTGTCTATTGAATTTATTAAGTGGCTCGTCAGATATTGGGACTTCTAAAATGGGATTTTCAGCACTGGTGTGAGCTGTAACTGTTGTTGAACCAGCCTCTGATGGTGGTCTTTCAGATGGATTTACCGCCATCGAGCTAGTTTCCTCATTATGAATTTCGACACGGGAAAGCGCATCAGCATTTGCATTACGTTTTCCAGGTTTATAAAGAGATTGAAAATCAAATTCACTTAATTTGAGTTTCCATCGTGTAAGTCTCGAATTTGGTTCTTTCAGATTCATTACCCATTGTAAGGGTCTATGATCAGTATAAATTTTGAATTTACGTCCGAATAGGTATGGTCGAAAATACTTTGTGGCAAATACTATGGCCAACAGCTCTTTTTCTATAGTGCTATAATTTAGTTCACTAGTGTTCAACGTACGTGAAGCATACGCTATTGGTTTATCGGAGCCTATGGGACCCTGGGACAAAATAGCGCCGATCGCCACGTTAGACGCGTCTGTAGATACGATAAATTCTTTAGAAAAGTCGGGATAGATTAGTATCGGATCATTCATGAGTAAGGTTTTACATTTTTCAAAGCAATTCACATATTCAGGATTTTCAGGCACAATTTTGGAACCCTTCTTCAGACATTGTGTCATAGGCTTGGTTATTCTAGCGAAATCAGGAATGAATTTCCTATAATAACCTAATAAACCAAGAAAACGCTTTATTTCCGTTGGAGTCCGGGGTAACGGGAACTTCTGGATGGCAGAAATTTTATCAGGGTTAGGTTTTATCCCGTCTCTACTAATTATGTGTCCTAGGTAAGCAGTTTCTAATTTCAAGAACTCTGACTTATCCATCTGGATCTTGAAATTAGATTCCCTTAAACGTTGGAAAACCTTCTCCAGATTATTCATGTGCTCTTGCAATGATGTGCTAAAGACAATGATATCGTCCAAATACACAAGACAAATCCTATTCTGGAGGTCTCTAAGGACATTGTCCATCACACGTTGGAAGGTCGATGGCGAATTTTTAAGACCCATAGGCATACGTAAAAATTCGTAATGCCCATGTTCCACATTAAAGCCGGTTTTGGGAATGTCTTCTGGATTCATTTCAACTTGATAAAATCCACTAGCGAGATCTAACGTGGTGAAGTATTGACAGTTCCCGAGTTTGTCTAATACGTCATTTATGTTCGGGATTGGATACTTATCGTCGATCGTTTTCTCGTTAAGTTTTCTAAAGTCAACCACCAGCCGCCATTTCTTTTTGCCTGATGCGTCTGCCTTTTTGGGAACAACCCAGATGGGGGAGCTCCATGCCGACTCTGAAGGGCGAATTATCCCTTGGTCTAACATCTTGCCAATTTGGTCTTGGACCTCTTGTCTGTGAATATAAGGGTACCTATAGCTCTTAGTATATATTGGTGCTTCATCTGTGGTTCGAATGCTGTGTTTGATTTTATTAGTAAAAGTAAGTATCTCTCCTTCAATATAAAATACGTCAGCGTACTGAGCACAAAGTGATTTTAAATTAGCACGCTCCTCTGCATTTAAGTGATCAGTTCTTAATCGGGAAAGCACTTCATTAACTCGTGTCTGAGGAATTTTAAATGCACCAGATGTTTCAGCATTAAACATTTCACAACTGACAGGTCGATCCATGGAAAAAATCACATCATTTTGAGAAGAATTAACAACTTCAAGGATACCTCGGCTATTGTTGACTTTAGTTAAACTTTCAACGATTAAACAGTTCGAGATAATTTGCTCTGGAACGACTACGTCTCCAGATTGAGCGTTAATAGGGATCTTAATTAATTTAGAAGAGTGAGCCGGAATAATAGTTTCAAAAAGATTGCAATTTGTAGATTCGTATAACAAAATTGGGTTCGCCGAATTTCTGGTGAATAAAGTGCGTGACCCAAGATGTATGTTCGAAGCCCATTTATCTAAAAGATCAAAGCCCAGCAACGCATCAAAATAATCGTGAAATTTATAAATGAAGAGAGTAATATTTTCTTTCTCATTCATTTCTCGAAAAGTAGGCAAAGTTATGGAATAATCATTACGGCTGGTAGCATGGACATTCGTAACTTGGAATGGTTCGTATTTCCAGGGCACATTTGGGAAATATTTTTTTGCACACTCTGGGCTTATGAAAGATTGATTAGCCCCTGTATCTATAAGAATCTTAATAGGGGGATTTGAGAGTTGTATGTAAGGTAATTTACGCTGGGTTTGCAAATTAATTTCTATTTTGACTCTTCGGAATTCGGGGGCTTGGGAAAATTTTCCTCTTGACGAGAAGAAATAACCTCTTGTTGAGATGGATAGTCAATTTCAGCATACTGAGACTGAGTTTCATCATCAAAAGGCTGATTGTCATAGGGCTGGTAGTTGTGATAACCATAAAACTGATCGGGGGAACATTCATAGTTATCGTATGTAGCATAGGGATCATAATCGTTATCACAGCACTGGTTAAAGTTCATTTCCCTTGTCTTGAAATAATTACTCGGAGGCGGGTTGCCTTGCCTAGACCAGTCGTGCCCACCAGATGGTAACTGCCTAGTCACATAGTGACTTACACCGCTCATAGGCTGAGCGCGTTGCGAGTTAAAATTAGCATTAGGTGCTGAATTTCTTGGAGGCAATCTAAATACATTGCTCTGTGGGTTATAATTAGGAGGGCGAGCAGCGAACATCTGTTGAGTACGTGAAGGACCCTGGGGTCTTGAGCTCTGGTTAAAATTTGGTTTCCACATCAGAGTGGGTCTCTGAGACATGGGTGCAAAATTTGGGCGAGATGGACCTGGCATATTCGTATTAAAATTTGATGGTCTCTGTAAGGACGAAGCAAAAGGCATTGGAGTTTGATTCAGTCCAAATTTGGGTAGAAATTGCTGGCTAAGAGATTTTCTTTCAGACGCGTGTTCATTACGGTGTTGCATATATAAAGTGTTCATTTCTTCATTAACAAATTCCAAAGCCTTTTCTATTGTTTCGGGGCGCATGCACCTTATACGCGAACCTAAGGGATCTCTAAGACCGCGCAGAAAAGCTTGAAGAGTAAGCTTCTGGTATAAATCACGCTTTGACTCAATTGTAGTAGCAACTGTCTCATGAAGGGAAATATACGTCATAAGAGTGCTGAAAATATTTTGGCACTTTTCATAAAATTCTTGGGGAGTCGAAAAACCCTGTGTTAGGAGAGCGAGATCATTATAAAGAGAAGTCTCGTCACGGTGGTCAGCAAAATTATTAACTAATGCTTTACGAATTCCTGCCCAGGACTCGGGGATGCCGTTAGAGTTTATTAAACGTGCAGCAGGTCCAGTAATTTTATTCAAAATGCCATTGAGAAGGGCAAGGTTGTTTAATTTGTTTCCCTCGTCTTCTCCCACAAATTCTTCCACTAATTGGTCACACAAATGTACAAATCTGGTTAATACGTGTGGGTTCCCGTCAAAATCTGGTAATAAACGCAGCGATTTAAAAATAACATCTATTTTATTTTCGGCCATTTTTAAAACACTATTATTAGAACTTCCAGATGTATTACTAATACTATCGTCTTCTAAATCTCTATTTGCGTCGACTACTATATCTCTAAAATTTTTATCTAACCTAGGGGTCCTCGATTGCCGTGGGTGGAAAATCTTGAAAACTTATAAGGATACGGATTACAAAAAGAAAAAGGGAAGCAGCTCTAGAACAATTCTAAAGTACTCACATTAACATTTTGGTCCTCTCTGCGGTATCGATGTCTGGATACTCCGTTGACTGACGCTGGGTTGTAGGTTCCTCTCGAGCAGGGTTGCGCGGCGGTTGCTGTACGCGCACGGTAGCAACAGGTTTTCGATATTAGAAGGCCTGAACTACCCCCTCCCCAAGCCGTAAGACTGCGCCAATGAAGATAGCGGCAGTCGCCGGATGCAAAAAAAACCAAAATTACAAACTTAGTTTTATTTAAAATAAAAAAATTACAATTTAATTTATTGCTAAAAGTTCGTGGCTAATGTTCGATGTGAGAAACAAAAGTGACGAAGTCGATGTTCGGTTTCGTGAGCATCGGGGAACCGCTGCGTCGACGCCTCGTGCGGTGGCCGCGTGAGCTGCGTGACACGGTGTCGCAATCTTCGGATGCTGTATTGAGGCCGGCATGCGTCTGCACTTCCTAGCTTATACCGGGTCGTAACACGCCTTTATCCCTTGCGGGGTAGGCAGAGCGTTAACGGCCGCAAGAACACGGTCGCTATCGCCACGTCTGACATTTTTGAGGATTGTTTTCCAAGGTTGTTACAGAAAACATGTGTATCACTATAGTGACAGGTTGTCAGCCTGTCGCCTAAAAATTGTAATACACTAATACTCCCGAGTCCCTTAGTCGCCTCTTACAACACCCACGGAAAGGATGTGGGGTGGTGCTATTCTTAGCCGGCATTTACAAGTGTCTTCCTAAAACGCCTGTAACCTGTAAATTGTAACTACAAGTGTGCTACAGGCAGAATTTCGCCTGTATTGTAGGATTGTAATTGTAGCTTCGTTGCATGAGCCACTGGACGCGGTCGCACTTTGCCGCAAGCCCCGCCCCCTCCGCCACCGCTTCTGTATGAAGGAGCGCGCGGGCACGCGGCGGCCATTACGCGGGCAGTTGTAAGTTTTCACAACAGGCCGCGTATAGTGCGTGCAATAATGGATGTAAACACTGAGATTTTTATTCAAACAGTGTAAAATTATAAAGTTTTATATGATACTTCTCATATAGATTATAAAAACAATAGGATTAAAAACAAAATATGGGATAGTATTGCCTAGTTTAATATTATATATGAATGTATGTATATGAAATCTATTTTCGTTATTTTTTATTTTGGGATATACTGTCCAATATTCCCCATGTTGCTGCCGTTCTTTATTAATTTCATGAATTCACACTTCTCTATTTCTGAAAACGTCTGACTCACGTCCAGTCGCAGAGGAGACTTGAGTTAATGGTCCCGCGTAGGCCGCCACCGCCGCCACCGCCGCCACCGCAGGCCGCGTCTGTGTGGGACAGGCTTTATGCTTTCGCGACCCGAACCGAACGGCCTCTACGAAAAGCAAATTGATTTAGTTAGCCCGCCCGTAGCAGCATTCTATTATCTTCTATATAATATTTAAGACGTTGTTTATGAAGTTGCTCAAATACTTTTCCTGCACAAGAAGACAATGTAATAGGACGGTATGAGTCTGGATCAAGTTTAGGTTTATCAGGTTTTAGAACAGGTATTATACAATCAATTTTCCATTACAACTTTTAGGCGACAGGCTAACAACCTGTCACTATAGTGATACACAAATTAGGTACCTCAACCGGCCCTCAATATTTGTCAGACGTGGCGATAGTGATCTTTGATCGTATATTCACATGGTTAGAGCATTTGTAGCTGTGTGCGCGTGTTTATATGTAGTTGTGTCTTGGCACATTTTTAAAGACCTGTTTATATGCGCAAGGCATCTCCATACCTACTTATATTGGTCGAAGCCTCAAAGTACCTACATAATTTGGTCGTTAAACTACTTGGTGTCCCACACGAATTGAGAGAGAGATAATTAAAATTATCTAAATTCCTCTTTTCCTATGTGGCGAACCTACTTACTCGCCACTATTACTACTTGGACCAGCTCCCAATGTAACTTGGACCAGCCCCTTACATTTTGGTACTTGTGGAGTTACCCGCTCCGCTTATGCATCTTGTACCATACGCATAACGGGCGATCTAATACTTCGGCTGCGCCCGCTCGCTCTCGGGCCTCGTCGTGCATCTACGCTGCTATGACGCGCTATCGGGCATCCGCCCGCACCGCTTAGGCACCCCGCCGTCGCCTATGGTCGCCGACGCAGCTACGAACCGGAATCGAACCATTCGGACTCCTGCCTGACTCGCTACCGAACTACTGTGCGCGCTTTTGCTTTTGTGTCGAGTCAAGAATCTAAATCTAAATTGTAATTGCTTTGCCAATATACGCTTTTACTCTGCCTGAATAATATTAATCATTTCGCTTCGCTGAATTCTCTCCACCTATCACCTTCACTCTTCATCGCTAGACGCCCGACTAAGTGCCTACCTAGATTCATACATACATACATACATACATATATCACGCCTTTATGCCATGCGGAGTAGGCAGAGCGTTAACGGCCGTAAGAACACGGTCACTATCGCCACGTCTGACATTTTTGAGGATTGTTTTCCAAAATTGTTGCAGAAAATATGTGTATCACTATAGTGACAGGTTGTCAGCCTGTCGCCTAAAAATTGTAATGCACCAATACTCTCGAATCCCTTAGTCGCCTCTTACGACACTCGCGGGAAGGACACGGGGCGATGCTATTCTAAGCCGGCATCACACGGCATCACACCTAGATTCAGAGCCTACTTAATGTGCGGCTAAGGTGATCCCAGCTACCTAGCCCACACCTACCTCCAGGAAAAACGTCTGATGATTGACAAGCAAATATAATCATAAACTGACCTCAGTTTTGCTGTGTATCTGAAATCATATATTACAAGGTGTTAGGAAAAGTACTACATACATACATACATACATACATACATAAATCACGCCTCTTTCCCGTTGGGGTAGGCAGAGACTATATCCTTCCACTTGCTACGATCCTGGCATACTTCTTTCGCTTCTTCTACATTCATCAGTCTTTTCATGCACGCTCGTCGGTTTAGGGTACTTCTGTCCTGACCTTTCTTTAAAACGTCCCCGATTTGATTCAGGTAGGTTCTTCGCGGCCTTCCCCTTCCAACATTTCCTCTAACACTCGCCTTATATATCTCTTTCGTCAATCTCCTTTCATTCATTCTCTCAACATGACCAAACCACTTTAGCATTCCCTTTTCAATCCTTGTCACTATATCTTCTTTTACGCCACAACGTTCTCTAATTACACTATTTCGTATTCTATCATTCAATTTCACGCCAATCATGCTCCTTAATGATCTCATCTCTACTGCATTTATTCTACTTTCATTCTTCTTTTGCCACACCCAACTTTCAAAAGTACTAACCTTGCTTTAAACCACGCATAGTATGACAAAGTGTTTAAAGTAGTTCTCTTCCTAACGGGAATGTATAGAAATGTGACTTTATTTGTAGTAATTAGTTAACCAGTAACATCATAATTAATTAGGAAGAATAACAGCGTGGTAATAATACAATTTGTGAGGAAAACAAAATAATTTTATTAATTAAGTATATTAGTTCTTATGATATTTTACAAAGAGCATCTACTTATTTTAAAGGGTACAGTGGTTTTCCTACAATTTTGATAGAATAGTAATTATCTAGTATCCTTTTTGTACAGTAACTAATAGTAGATTAGGCTACCCTACGTACCTAGGTATGTAACCCATATATAGCAACTGTGGTTTTTAACGCCCCAGCGGAGCGAGGGCGGTAACTTTCAGAGGTTGCTATTGATGTTACTTCCGCGGTACGTATACTGCTTTACATATCGAATAAAAAGTGAGTAAATTAAGAAAACGATCCATAAATGATGATTGTATCGTTTGGTATTAAAATTGCACCAATAAACTTTTGTCTATGATTTAAAAATATTGAATTAATATGAAAGAAAAGTATACCGACATAAAGGATTATTTTTTAACGTTTTAGTAATTTTTACTTTTGCTATTGGAATATTGAGTGATAATTCGACAAACTCATTTATTAAGGAAAAATATAGATTAGAAATATAATTCATGCAACACAAATCGTAGCGGCCAGTTCGAAATTTGAAATCGTATACAACTAATTGGAGCAACTCGTATTAAAAATAAGAAGAAATTGATTTTAACTTTTTACATATCTCATGCTCTGAAACTAGGTCATTACTGACCAAAAACCCTCTCTGTAAGTTCAACTTACACGTCAGGTTTTGAGACTAAGCCTGTAAGAGTTTTGTTTATGGAACGGTTACTAAACCAATCATAGCATAGCAAATATCGAAGAAGGAGGATTTATATTTGTAATCTGCATTTTTATAACCTCAATAAATGAGTTTTTCGAATTAACACTCAATATTACGATAACATAAGTAAAAACTGCTAATATCCTTATGATTACAAAAATTTCTACTTCATGTTACAATTATTTTCTTTCATATTTAATTCAATATTTTTCAATAATAGAAAAAAATGTTTAGTGGTGCATTTTGAATACCAGACGATACAATCATCGTTTATGAATCATTTTGTTGTATTTATCGCTTTATTTTACTCACTTTTCATTCAATATGTAAAGCAGTACAGTATACGTACCGCGGATGTAACATCAATAGCAACCTCGGAAAGATACCGCCCTCGCTCCGCTCGGGCGTTAAAAAACCTACGTACGTAACCTACTATTAATTGTCGAGATTCTTTTGTTTTTTTTCTAGTTCTACATTTAAAATTACTTACAGGCTTAGTTTCAAAACCTCGCCTGCAAGTTGAACTTAAAGGTTATTTTTATCAGTGATGACCTACTTTCAGAGCATGTATGTAAAAACATTATACAATTGTACAGTAGTGTGTATATTTCCATTACAAAACATATGTTTTGTTATAAATTACGAATTGTAAAAATGTCATAAGAGGGAAACACAAACAGATATGAAAAATAGAAACAGCAGGAAATGCTAATAAAAAAATGCAATGTACGTATATATAATTATTCATATCACAAGCACAGATAGAATTCTCAGCAACTATACAGGTGTAACAACTCTGAACACTACCTACAAATTTATTTTATGCACAGATCCGATTAAAGCAAATGATAAAAAATGTAGAAAAAATATACAAAACCTTGAAAAATAAATATATAACTTTTCATTTAGGGGTCCATTACATTTCCAAACAATACTTTCTAGAGTGAAACTGTGAAAAAGAAAATTTGGTGAAGTTATCATGTCCGTTACATGGGTTGTACCATTTTTTGGAAGATTTGGTATAATTTATTAAGAGCATGGCCACCCCGATCGTCAACAGAGGGGGGGGGGGGGGGTGGCCATCGGGAATGGTTGGCCACCACGGTGGTCGACATGGGAGGTGGCCATCGGGAATAGGTGGCCACCACGGTGGTCGACATGGGAGGTGGCCATCGGGAATAGTTGGCCACCACGGTGGTCGACATGGGAGGTGGCCATCGGGAATAGTTGGCCACCACGGTGGTCGACATGGGAGGTGGCCATCGGGAATAGTTGGCCACCACGGTGATCGACATGGGAGGTGGCCATCGGGAATAGTTGGCCACCACGGTGGTCGACATGGGGGGTGGCCATCGGGAATAGTTGGCCACCACGGTGGTCGACATGGGGGGTGGCCATCGGGAATAGTTGGCCACCACGGTGGTCGACAGGGGGGGTGGCCATCGGGAATAGTTGGCCACCACGGTGGTCGACATGGGGGGTGGCCATCGGGAATAGTTGGCCACCACGGTGGTCGACATAGGAGGTGGCCATCGGGAATAGTTGGCCACCACGGTGGTCGACAGGGGGGGTGGCCATCGGGAATAGTTGGCCACCACGGTGGTCGACATGGGGGGTGGCCATCGGGAATAGTTGGCCACCACGGTGGTCGACATAGGAGGTGGCCATCGGGAATAGTTGGCCACCACGGTGGTCGACATAGGAGGTGGCCATCGGGAATAGTTGGCCACAAAGATTAGATTAGTCATATCATAAAAATGTCTATGATTTTACTAGTGTAATTTTAATTTTTCATCAGCTGTCTATCAGACGGATTGCGCATAATAGACGCGATCATCTTCTAACTTTCTCGAAATCCATTAAACTGAAAATATCCGCGCTGTTTTTAAATAGAGATATAACTTGTGTTGTTTTATTGAGATTATACACACACATCACGCCGTTATCCCTTGCGGGGTAGGCAGAGCAATAACGGCCGATAAAATACGGTCGCTATTGCCACGTCTGACATTTTTGAGTATTGTTTTCCAAGGTTATTTCAGAAACCATGTGTATCACTATAGTGACAGGTTGTCAGCCTGTCGCCTAAAAATTGTAATACACCAATACTCTCGAGCCTCTAAGTCGCCTCTTATGACACCCGCGGGAAGGAGGTGGGGTGATGCTATTCTAAGCCGGCATCACACGGCAGTGTTATTATGCTATGAAATATTCATTTATTTATTTTATTTTATTTATTGGGAACAACTAACAGCTGTGTATAAGAGTATGTTGTTAGTATTCCTCTCATTATCATAAGTTGGTTTTTTTTTTTTTTATTTATTTATTAAACTTTATGCACTAAATGTGTACATGGGCGGACTTAATGCCAATGGCATTATCTGCCAGTCTACCTTAGGGCATGTGGACATGTACGGCAGGTGCAAAAAACAAAAACACTTACTTAAATAATAATATTCATGAAAGAATATATATAAATCCTATACATACACTTAAATAATACATGAATATTACTAATACTGAATATAGTATATAGAATATATATATATATATAATATATATATAGTATATAGAATATAATAATATACTACATATTAAATATAATAATATATAATATTAGTATTTAAGTAAGTGTTTTTTTACATGTAAATATATATATATATATATATATATATATATACCTCACATACGGCACTATGCAAAAGTAAAACGAATAACGTTATTCACGTATTAAACATAAAAATGTAGTAGTAGTGAAAGCAAACATAAATACAAAAATACAAAGTCTTTTGTGAAACCATTTAATTATCCAGGGAATCAAACTTCATCCTTTAACTTTTTAATAAGCAAACTTCTAAATCTAAGCTTAGATAATGCAAATGTATCGAATTCAGTAAAATGATATCGTTACAAGTCGCTGTGATGCGTCTAACTGGGGAACGTACGCCTGCATTGCTTCTGCTAAACTTTAAAATGAAGAGTTTGTGGGGATTGGCTTTACGTTGCAATCGTGTTGGAACGCGATAACCAATGTATACATTGAGACTCTGGCAGTCGATTACATAGTATTAGCTGGTAATGTGGAGTCGAGACTATTCTATAGCTTACTAAGTCCTACACTACTACATACAGTGCGCGACGCACATGTGGCCGCGTGGTCGTGTGGTCGTGTGGTCGTGTGGTCGTGTGGTCGCGTGGTCGCGTGGTCGCGTGGTCGCGTGGTCGTGTGGTCGCGTGGTCGCGTGGTCGCGTGGTCGCGTGGTCGCGTGGCCGCGTGGTCGCGTGGTCGCGTGGCCGCGTGGCCGCGTGGTTTCGGGGGTCTCACGCGCTCATGCGCTGTGGAGCTGCAAGCACTCGACTACGGCCGCGGGCAGCGGGCCCAGTCTGCAATACGAAAACATAAACTGTGAAAAAATCTATGGAAAATACACCGTGTTCTGGAGGGCGTTCGTGTCACTGACCATTCTTCGTATTCTTTCATAATTCGCTAGTGGACTGGGTCATTAATAAAGTACAAAAATGGTACGCTTAAAAATATTGTCCAAAAATACTACATACTCCATTTTGTAGTTTTTCAAAATATTCATTATTAATATTAATGTACAGAAAATAACATAAAAGTAGGTGTTAAGACGGCATTAAACTAAAGAGACATGAGTCATTTATTATTCGTATTTTCATAGAAATATCGTTCTTAAGAGTAGCATTTGGCTTGCCAGTCATCAAGCCTATTTCACAGTTTTTAAAACCCCCGTTCAAGAGTACAAAGTAGGAGAAATTTCAAGAACTGTCATACGAGAAAAATCTCTATTATGAGAAACATCAAGAACGCACTTCTGGTAGAAATACTTCCAATTGGTTATTTAGGACGTTCTACATACATACATACATACATATATCACGCCTTTATCCCTTGCGGGGTAGGCAGAGCGATAGTGGCCGTAAGGATACAGCCACTATCGCCACGTCTGACATTTTTGAGGATTGTTTTCCAAGGTTGTTTCAGAAAACATGTGTATTACTATAGTGACAGGTTGTCAGCCTGTCGCCTAAAAATTGTAATACGCCAATTCTCTTGAGTCCCTTAGTCGCCTCCTACGACACCCGCGGGAAGGATGTGGTGTGATGCTATTCTAAGCCGGCATCACACGGTACTAAACAATTTACAACAAGGACGTTCTACTTGACAATTTTCAACAAGAAGAAATTAAGTTACTTACTGTTGGAGGGTGATGCCGTTTCTCGCGAGCTGCCTGGCGGCGAGGCACCGCAGCGTCAGGTGTCGCAGCGGACACACCCTGCTCGCGCGGTTGCTGGCGACCAGGTCGGCGGCGGTGTCGCCGAACTTGTTCGGAGTGTCCAAGTGCGCGCCGCCGTATAGGAGCGTCTGGAAAGTTCATACCAAGGAGAACGCTTCAAAATACACAACTCCATTTACTAATGCCTAAAGCCAAAAAATCTGCCAGCTGCCATACAAAAAATACGTTTTTTTCTTCTTGATGATGATGATTGATGGCTGTATCTCATGAACGCTTGTAACAAACCCATATATGAGGCTGTATTGTTTTTGGGACTTTAGTTATGAGTTCTAAGAACTATAGAGGGACTAGACCTCAAAAAGAAGTCAAGATAAATGGCTCGTGATATAAATTTTAATTGTGATCGTCTAGTTAATTATTGTGTTTATATAAAATTTAGTAAACCGATATTCTTTTTAGATGGTGTATGGAATTCTTGAAATAAAATAACTATTAGGTAGGCATTGGTTGGATAAAATATACAAAAAATTATGGCAAAGTGTAAGGAATCGGGCTCCCTTCCAACGCCCGTCCAATCAGTCCCCTCCCAGCAATGTCCAATATTTGATAAAATGCCTCTCCACAGATATCCTTACAGAATCATCAATTATGTAAAAACATCCAAAAGAAAGAGCTAATCATCAAAATCGAACACTGATCATTGGACCCCCTTGAAGATTTGGGGTTTATACCCCGGGCTCATATGATGTGCCAATACACCAGGCACTGTAGTACTATAAAAGCACTACGGATATGATCAGGAGTTTGAACAGATTCAGATGTTCTTTCAAGAACAAATATTACGATTTCTACAGTTACTCTTTCACTGTGCATGCAGCCAGATTGTGGAACTCCCTCCCGCACCCAGTGCGTGACAGCCCTTCCCTCTCAGTGTTCAAGTAGAGAGTAAAAGAGCACTATCTTTCACTATCAAAATAGTTCGTATCTGTCATATTTATGTATGTATACTGTAATATGTATAGTTTTATTATATGTAGTATATGAGTATAATTATGTAAATTTAATATTTTAGTGTGTGTATTATGTATTAATTTTAAATATTGCATTAAAAATTTAATATTGTGCACGATCATCAGCCTCACCTTATGCGATCTCTCTACCGTAGGACTGCTGGAAGAGATTTCTTTTTAGAAATAAGTAGTACCTGTTGTGTTTTTTATCTAAATGTTATTGTCCTGTGTTTTCTCTTTTGTGCAATAAACAGTTAAAAAAATAAATAAATAAAATAGCAAGTACATAAGGTGATAAGTACAGTAGATTTTTAATCCACTGATGAACGAAGCCATTTTCAGCCTTGAGAACATATTTTGCTTATAAAGCAAGACAATAAATAAGTATTAGTGGTAAATATTATTAGTAAATACCACTGAGCAAAGCCCATTTATGTAAAAGACACAGGGAGTATTCTCTCCTCAGTCATTTTAGCAACAAAACTTTAGTATGATAGTAGTCCCGACAGGAACCAAACAAAACTGTAGGTGTAAAAGTCAGTCCAGTGCAGGCGCAGACCTGATATATTCTGGTAGAATAGAAGAGGTTAGGATAGGACCAAATTTAGGGTTTCCTATCCCTCCTATTTTCTCTAAAACCTAATTTTAAAACGTCAGCAGTCATTTAGACAGATAGATAAGAAAGAATTTTGAGTGATTTAGAAATTATGGTTAGAAATGATAAGGTTTGTATGAAGGACTCAAACTGAACCGTCAACAAAACAAGACAAAATTCAAGTAGAATAAACCTAGGTATAGCCTAAGAAAAAGAAGCCATAACATTCCCAAATCTTGTCAATTTCTATAGAAGCATAAAATAAGTTGAACTAGTCAATATTTAGCCAAAACTTTCTTACCTAAAAATCCATGATTCATTAACTACAATTGACAAGATTTAGGATAGCAAAACCTGTACTTATCTGGCAAGTCCCAGCAACCAGCATCTCTCCACGAGACCATCCAAAACAGACAGCATCCACACTCAACAGACCGGCAGCACCCTATACCGACACACACCGACACAACTGTTCCTCTTTGATAACAAGACACCAGCACTAGATACACCAAACTTCACTTTTATCAGTCGCGAATCGATCAGCTGACCCGGCGCGAACAGCTGATTACTACCAGCAGGACTTCAGACTCACAGCACACTCACTCACTAATTTACTCCGATTCGAAACTTCCTCACTTTGTCCAGCGAGCTGTCTCGGTAAAATCAAACTTGCCTCCGTCGGCGCCGCGGCGGCCTCATACAGGGTGTTAGGGACAGCGTCCCGAATACTGATAGGGTGCAAGCAGACCAAGAAACTGAACAACTTTCCCCTAGAAACATATGTCAGGAAACGACTAAAAATTATCGACCTCCCATACAAAATCGCGATCAGCCGACTGCATTTACTATGGGAATCCAAACATTTTTCTCAAAATGCCCCTCCCGCCCCCCGCCCCCCTAAACCAAATCTTGTATCCGTGCCTGCGTATACCCCTAAAGTTTAACAATCTGGAAACATTTTCTCAAAAGTTCTTTCTCTGGAATCCTGGCAGGCTTCCTCCTTCTTCTCTGGGACTAGACATGCCTACTTTTAGAATTTTCCATTAAATAATTCTGCTACTCGATACGAGATGTCATTGCTTTAAACGAACCCGAAACTAGAATCATTCATTTATTAATAAACAAACGACCTAAATATGACTTTTAGCGCCATCTCTCATCTAATTTCTGAACCAACTTTGTTTTCATCAAAGATTAGAATCAAACTATACACTACTGGTGTCATCTTTGTTAAAACTCTGGAACTTCCAAGCTACATTCAAGTAATTCGAACCCAATGGTCTTAATCCCATACATTTTTCAATTAATGTTCATAGTATTATGTTTGATTCACATCATCACATACATTTTCTCCTCTAGATACAGTCGGTGTTGTTGGGTATGATATGTTTATGTCTATGCATTTTTTGTTCATATATTTTATGTACTCTATTGTCAATAATATATACACGTCACATGTTTTAAAATACTCAAACACAAGACACACACAAATTGTTTTATGTTTCGCTTGCCGTTACTCTCTGCGGGTAGTAGCTGAAAATCAGTGTTTTACTCTAACTGGGTAAAACTATATGCTGAGCTATAGCCCCTTTGTTTTGCTGCGGTGCACACATTATTTAGTTTTGTATCGCATCTGTTGCATTTTTTGTTGTACCTACTAAGTTATTCTTTTTTTTTGCTGTTGGTTATAAATGCTTGTTACGTTGTTTATCTACATTGTAAAAGCTAAATGTATGTGTGACCATAGTAACAAATAAATTTTTTATCTATCTTTTTTATCTATCTATTAACTTTTTGTTAGAAAGCTAATACAAACGAAACAAGCGGAAAAAATTCACGCCACCGATGGGACTCGAACCCACATCTTCTGACTAGCCGGGTCAGATGTGTTAACCGTTACACCACGGTCGGCTCTGTTCATAGTATTCAGGTCAACAGATGTCGCCACATTTAAATAATAAGGGCCCGGATATTGGTTGGTACACGCTTATAGTAGAACATGAGTAGTGTTACCTCGACGAGCTCTGTGGTGAAGTTGTACGGGATGGCCGCCACGTGGAGGGGGGTGGAGCGCGCCTCGTTGCGCGTGCGCACGTCCGCCCCCACCTCCACCAGCAAGCGCACCACGCCCACGTCCGGGAAGATCGGCTGGTTCAATATGTACAATACTACATTAATACAACACATACATACATATATCACGCCTTTCATCCTTGCGGGGTAGGCAGAGCTTTAACGGCCGTAAAAATACGGTCGCTATCGCCACGTCTGTAATTTTTGAGGATTGGTTTCCAAGGTTGTTTCAGGTTTGTTGCCGTGTAATGCCGGCTTAGAATAGCATCACCCCACATCCTTCCTGCGGGTGTCGTAAGAGGCTACTAAGAGACTCTAAGTTATTGGTGTATTACAATTTTTAGGCGACAGGCTGACAACCTGTCACTATAGTGATACTCATGTTTTCTGAAACAAACTTAGAAATGAAACTAATCCTCAAAAATGTCAACGTGGCGATAGCGACCGTATTTTTACGGCCGTTAACGCTCTGCCTGCCCTGCAAGGGATAAAGGCGTGATGTATGTATGTATGTACTTTAATACAACACAGACAAACCACTACGAAAAATTCAAAGTTTTAATGAATATTGATGCCATCTGATAGCAGATAAAAATTTATCCTGTGTTAAAACCTTTAATCATAAAATTTTGTGTGATTGCCGTGTGATGCCGACTTCGAATAGCATCACCCCATTTCTTCCTCGTGGGTGTCGTAAGAGGCGACTAAGGGACTCGAGGATTTCACGTGTATTATAACTTTGAGGCGACAGGCTGACAACTTGTCACTATAGTGATACACAAATTATTTTAACCGGCCCTCAATATTTGTCAGACATGGCGATAGCGACCGTATTTTTGCAGTCGTTAACGCTCTGCCTACCCCGCAAGGAAGAAAGGCGTGATATATGTATGTATGTACAAATGTATGATAATTTTAAAAAAATTGTGTGTAGCTAGCTGTAAAGGATGGTTTAGAACGGGTTTTTAACGCGGTAGGGTTTCATCGAAATTTCGGAGCAGCTGAACGCTCCATGGTCACGAGTAAGAGAATAGCTCGGCGAGTAATCTACATACACACATGCACATATCACGCCTTTGTCCCTTGCGGGTAAGGCAGAGCAATAGCCGCCGTTAAAATACGGTCGCTATCACCACGTTTGACAAAATATTGCGAGCACTTCAGATGATTCGTGTATTACTGTAGTGACAGGTTGCCAGCCCGTCGCCTAAAGTTGTAATACACAAACGTGGCGAGTGATTTTATGTTTCTAAAAGCAAGCATATAATATGTGTACCCTCTTTCGAAATCGTCTACAACGTCCTGTTCGACTGCTCAAACCACCACCATTGTAAGAATACAAGAATAATTTTATGCCGTTTCCTATTCATGGGTGTAGTAAGAGGCGACTGAGGGACTTGAGGGTCTCAGCTGTATTACAACTTTTAGGCGACAGGCTGACAACCTGTCACTATAGTGCTACACGAATAAACTCAATCGGCCCTCTATATTTGTTAGACGTGGCGATAGCAACCGTATCTTTACGGCCGTTAACGCTCTGCCTACCCCGTAAAGGATAAAGGCATGATATATAAGGTGTAAAAATATTAGCTGCAAATATTTTGGGGTGAACCAGCCCATGAAACTGAACAACTTTTCTCAAGAAGCATAGGTCTAAATATGAGAAAAAATTTTGGACCTCCCATACAAATTGACTTGGTCGGTTGGTAATTTTGTATGGGAGGTCCAAATTTTTTTTGCAGCTAATATTTTTACACCTTATATGTATGTAAAATAAAAAAATAGAGCGCTAAGTCGAAAACGGAAACAGAAAGTATGTAAATTGGTGTAGGCACTGACCGGCACGGCGACCTCGTCCGCGAAGTAGGTGGAGCGGATCACGTTGAGCCGAGACACGCACAAGTGCAGCAGCGTGTCCGACGTGTGCGCCGACCTGATGTCCGCCTGCGGAACCACACACTACAGATGGTACAAACATACAAACATGTAAAGATATAAAGATATAGAGATATACAGATATAAAGATATAAAGATATAAAGATATAAAGATATAAAGATATAAAGATATAAAGATATAAAGATATAAAGATATAAAGATATAAAGATATAAAGATATAAAGATATACAGATGTAAAGATGTAAAGATATAAAGATATAAAGATATAAAGATATAAAGATATAAAGATATAAAGATATAAAGATATAAAGATATAAATATATAAAGATATAAAGATATACAGATATACAGATATAAAGATATAAAGATATAAAGATATAAAGATATAAAGATATAAAGATATAAAGATATAAAGATAAAAAGATATAAAGATATAAAGATATAAAGGCATGCAAATTAATAACTATTTTTTAAATTTTATTTTTTTCTTTATTTGCAAAGCATTCATCATCGTTTCGTGCTATTGTCGTTCTATAGGCGGAACCTTGTTAATGGCTTAGTACTGTGCTATTGTTTACAAGCCCAATTTTTGTTAATATAGCTGTAATTCCCTTAAACAAATAAAGATATAAAGATATAAAAATATTATTATTTGCCAGAATACAGTTATAGGGATCTTATAGAATATATTACAATGGTAGTTCAGTGTATTAAGGCATGCATGCAAATTTGACTCATGAATGTACAATAATTCAATAACAATATTAAATTTATTTATTTTAACGTGAACGCACACTCTCTCTTTCTCTTCTCGTGTGGGGCACCGAGTCCAGCGACCCGATGTACCCTAGTGTCAGAATTTTTCAACTTCTGCATGTAGTAGGCTTCTAACATGATTGTGTAACGACTGCCGTCTAAGTAATCATAAACAGCAACCGGGACCTACGGCTTAACGTGCCACCCGAAACACGGAACCATCAAATTAAAATTTCAAATTTTCAAATTTTTCAAATTTCAAATTCAAATTCAAATTTCAATCGTTTATTTCCAAGTAGATTCACAACGAATACTTTCAGAAAGTCAAAAATTTACAATACAATACTGTCACTAAAAAATAAATTAGTCATTGTAAAAAAGAGAAAATTGTCAGACACAATCTTCTCTTTTTTATAACAATTTTATGTTCCTAGTAGAAACGCGGCACGAGTGGGATAAAAAAGGCACTGCCTCGGGGCCGGCCAGGCTGACCACACAGCATGTAACTTACGCCACCACCGTCAATGTACGAAGTCAACCAATTAAAGTGAATATTTAAAAAAAATATATTTACATTTATTTATTTATTTATTTATTTATTTATTTATTTATTTATTTATTTATTTATTTATTTATTTATTTATTTATTTATTTATTTATTTATTTATTTATTTATTTATTTATTTATTTATTTATTTATTTATTTATGTGACATGTAAATCAGCCGGACCCCCTGAACAGGAAAACCACCCAAAAACCTGCTCAAAGGTGCTCCTATTCTCAATTAACAATTTGTACCATAGGACCTAAGCTAACCTAGCTAAGTTCTAAAATATATTAATAGCCCAAAAGACGGCTATGCTTACTTACGGATGCATCTTACTTACGGACAATCGGGTGGTTCAGCCCGCAATGTCCTAACCAGACTGGAAACGAATTCACAAAGTGATAAATATCAACTTTGTGAGTGCCCACCGAGAATCGAACCCGGAACCTTCTGCGTCAAAGGCTGTCTCACTACACTGCGCCACATCGGTCGTCAACACATACTTACCCGACCGATTCAACCGTTCGTGCGAGGTTTCATAGGATTTCATATAAAGAATTCTAAAATTCGGTTCGTTTGGTGCGGATGAGTTTGCGTCCACCTTTATTATACGATCTCCTTAAACGAAAACAATAAACCGAGAAAATGTAGAGTAAAGCTGAGACTGCAAGTACTTATTAAAGGAAGTGATAGACATATTCACGGGCAAGTTTACCCGCGATCAAGTGTCAAAATATTGAAAGCTCAGAAAAAAAAATTGTCGGTAAGAGCCCGTTAAATTATAACATAAATAGAGTAAACAACCACGATAGTTAAAAATTTTGCGATAAAAGTCATATTGCCAAAAGGGTATAAACTGTATGTGTTTTGAGATTTTCGCGGTTGTTCACAATACTTAAATTATTAGTATTAACGGGATTATCACCACGATTATGTTTGTTTTTACCTCGATATTTCGAAGCGGTTACACGCTCCATGGTCACGAGTAAACTGTTTTGGCGAATGTTGTCATCTTGCTAAGGGCAAACATATCTGTCTACCCTTTTTCTGATTCGTCGACTGCGATCCGTTCGGTTCCTCGTATCACTACTATTGTCACTCACTAATTTCTCACGACACACTATGCTTACAGCATCCACCCGCGAATTTGAAACCGAGCCTAATCGTGGTGATAATCCCCTTAATACTAATAATTTAAGGGTATAAACTAGTACACAATGTAGTTACTTTGACCAATGCGCGCAATTCCCGCTTGACGTTGTCGAGTTCCTCCGGTGTGGCCGCCGTGTCGAGCAGCAAGTAGATGACGTGCGTCACGCAGCGCAGCACGCGGTCAAACGTCTCCGCCTTGTACAAAACACCATACAGTTTAGTATACTTGATAAAATCATTTAAAAGTGAACCATTCCATAATTTTTCTTTTCTTGCTTTCCTTTCCTATATAAGATGTAAAAATATTAGCTGAATATTTTAAGAGGTGAATCAGCCCATGAAACTGAACAACTTTCCCCAAGGAACATAGGTCGAAATATGAAAAAAAAATTGGACCTCCCATACAAAATGTAGCGACGACCTGACGAGTCAATTCTATGGGCTGGTTCGCCCCTTTAAATTTAGCAGCTACTTTGTTTACCCCTGTCGAACATTAAACAATTACCCTTTTTGTGCTCCAACTAATCTATTTCTGAAGTTCTATTGAATCGTCAAAAGCATTTCATTGATTACCGATCGATACAATTATAACCCATCTCAGCCTTCATCACTCAAATACATGCGATATACAGTTCACTGGATATCTAGATATCTCAAAATATAACTTGCAATCGAACTAAAATAAATTGAATCATTGTAACCCAAATCTAAGTAGAGTACCCCAAGGTATCATATTAGATCCACCACTATTCATAGTGTTTAATTGAGATCCAACGTCGTTTATTGACTCATCAATCAAAATAACAATATTCCTGAGTAACTTGGGTTACATTTTACCAAAGGAAATCTCCTCATTCTCGCGGGCAGCCAGAAAGCAATCGATCAAATTGCAAGTGGAATATAACAGCACTAGCGGCTGCATTCACTGTAACTAATTTTCAACCATGGGAATAAGTTATTTTCCCGGTAATTATTATACATGTAAACCTTTTTCTTGCAGCACTCTATCTATTAAAAAACTGTATCAATATCCGTTGTGTAGTTTTAATAACAATAGTATGTATGCTCTTTAAGTTCTGTCCTGGGCTTCCGCACTCCAGGAGCCTGCCTCCTACAGCCTGGAGTGCGGAAGCCCAGGACAGAACTGGATGGAAAGAGGAGAGGGAGGCCTTTGCCCAGCAGTGGGATGATGTAGGCTAATTAAGATAAGATAACGGCGTAGAATTATATTTTTAATGAGCAAGACAACAAAATCCGAGAAAAGACAAAATACGAAGATAGGTTGCAGTCTATCAACTTGATGGTTTAGCAAATGACCTTAGGCCAGTGCCCATGGAGGTTGGGCACTTCAATACACAGGTACATAGGGACAGACGCGAAAATCAAATTTGCTTTCATGCTACTACGCTGTAGTGTAGTGATGTAACGCATGTCTCTGAACATTGGCATTCTTATTCGCAAAATTGTTGCGAATATTTTGCCTGTACATACAGGGTGTATCGGTTATTTACGCTGTTTTCTTGAAACGGGTTCACAGGTTCGTTCGTTCATATCATTTCAGCAATATCCGAAATTAAATGTGATTGCATAGTAACAAACAACCACGTCCGGCTCGCGCGGACACATTGTAGCCACAGATATACGGCGCTAAATTCAAAGACTAAACATTCGTATTTGTGAATATGGCCTTTTAGATATTCGCATTCGCGAATGCTTAAAATGGAACATTCGTTACATCAGCCGTGTGATGCCGACTTAGAATAGCATCACCCCACATCCTTACCGCGGGTGTCGTAAGAGACGACTAGGGACTCGAGAGTATTGGTGTATTACATTTTATCAGGCGACAGGCTGACAACCTGTCACTATAGTGATACACATGTTTTTTCTGAAACAACCTTGGAAAACAATCCTCAAAAATGACAGACGTGGCGATAGCGACCGCATTCTTACGGCCGTTAACGCTCTGCCTACCCCGCAAGGGATAAAGGCGTGAAGGATGTGGGGTGATGCTATTCTAAGCCGGCATCACACGGCACGGTAAAATATTAGCTGCAAATATTTTAAGGGGTAAATCAGCCCATGAAAATGAACAACTTTCCCCAAGAAACATAGATCGAAATATGATAAAAGTTTTAGGACCTCCCATACAAATTGACTCGGTCCGTTGATAATTTTCTATGGGAGGGCCAAAAATTTTATTTGCTCATTGAGCTATGTTCCTTGGGGAAAGTGGTTCACTTTTATGGGCTGGTTCATCCCTTAAAATGTTTACAGTCATTTTTTTTACGCTGTGTATGTATGTATGTTCATCACTGGTGTAGTGATAATACCTGTTTCTTGTGGCGGGGCAGGTGCGTGAGCGCTTGCCGCGCCACGGGCAGCGCCTCGGCCAGCAGCCGGAACACGCGCAGCACGTCTTCGTGGCGCGGCAGCCCGCCCCTCCCGCCGCCCCCGCCGCCCCCGCGCTCCCCCCCGCCCTCGCGCACGTCCAGCATGAGGCGAGTCAGCGCGCACACCGTGTGACACGTGTCTGGGGAAGGGGGCAATCATTTCAACATTGTTTCTTATCGCCAATGTATGAGGTGTTAAAATATTAGCTGCTAATATTTTAACGGGTGAATCAGCCCATGAAACCTCCCATACAAATTGTTTTGGACCTCCCATACAAATTGTCTTGGACCTCCCATACAAATTGTTTTGGACCTCCCATACAAATTGTTTTGGACCTCCCATACAAATTGTTTTGGACCTCCCATACAAATTGTTTTCGACCTCCCATACAAATTGTTTTGGACCTCCCATACAAATTGTTTTGGACCTCCCATACAAATTGTTTTGGACCTCCCATACAAATTGTTTTGGACCTCCCATACAAATTGTTTTGGACCTCCCATACAAATTGTTTTGGACCTCCCATACAAATTGTTTTGGACCTCCCATACAAATTGTTTTGGACCTCCCATACAAATTGTTTTGGACCTCCCATACAAATTGTTTTGGACCTCCCATACAAATTGTTTTGGACCTCCCATACAAATTGTCTTGGACCTCCCATACAAATTGTTTTGGACCTCCCATACAAATTGTTTTGGACCTCCCATACAAATTGTCTTGGACCTCCCATACAAATTGTTTTGGACCTCCCATACAAATTGTTTTGGACCTCCCATACAAATTGTCTTGGACCTCCCATACAAATTGTTTTGGACCTCCCATACAAATTGTCTTGGACCTCCCATACAAATTGTCTTGGACCTCCCATACAAATTGTTTTGGACCTCCCATACAAATTGTTTTGGACCTCCCATACAAATTGTCTTGGACCTCCCATACAAATTGTTTTGGACCTCCCATACAAATTGTTTTGGACCTCCCATACAAATTGTCTTGGACCTCCCATACAAATTGTTTTGGACCTCCCATACAAATTGTCTTGGACCTCCCATACAAATTGTCTTGGACCTCCCATACAAATTGTTTTGGACCTCCCATACAAATTGTTTTGGACCTCCCATACAAATTGTCTTGGACCTCCCATACAAATTGTTTTGGACCTCCCATACAAATTGTCTTGGACCTCCCATACAAATTGTTTTGGACCTCCCATACAAATTGTCTTGGACCTCCCATACAAATTGTTTTGGACCTCCCATACAAATTGTCTTGGACCTCCCATACAAATTGTTTTGGACCTCCCATACAAATTGTCTTGGACCTCCCATACAAATTGTTTTGGACCTCCCATACAAATTGTTTTGGACCTCCCATACAAATTGTCTTGGACCTCCCATACAAATTGTCTTGGACCTCCCATACAAATTGTCTTGGACCTCCCATACAAATTGTCTTGGACCTCCCATACAAATTGTCTTGGACCTCCCATACAAATTGTCTTGGACCTCCCATACAAATTGTCTTGGACCTCCCATACAAATTGTCTTGGACCTCCCATACAAATTGTCTTGGACCTCCCATACAAATTGTCTTGGACCTCCCATACAAATTGTCTTGGACCTCCCATACAAATTGTCTTGGACCTCCCATACAAATTGTCTTGGACCTCCCATACAAATTGTCTTGGACCTCCCATACAAATTGTCTTGGACCTCCCATACAAATTGTCTTGGACCTCCCATACAAATTGTCTTGGACCTCCCATACAAATTGTCTTGGACCTCCCATACAAATTGTCTTGGACCTCCCATACAAATTGTCTTGGACCTCCCATACAAATTGTCTTGGACCTCCCATACAAATTGTCTTGGACCTCCCATACAAATTGTCTTGGACCTCCCATACAAATTGTTTTGGACCTCCCATACAAATTGTCTTGGACCTCCCATACAAATTGTCTTGGACCTCCCATACAAATTGTTTTGGACCTCCCATACAAATTGTCTTGGACCTCCCATACAAATTGTTTTGGACCTCCCATACAAATTGTCTTGGACCTCCCATACAAATTGTCTTGGACCTCCCATACAAATTGTTTTGGACCTCCCATACAAATTGTCTTGGACCTCCCATACAAATTGTCTTGGACCTCCCATACAAATTGTCTTGGACCTCCCATACAAATTGTCTTGGACCTCCCATACAAATTGTTTTGGACCTCCCATACAAATTGTCTTGGACCTCCCATACAAATTGTCTTGGACCTCCCATACAAATTGTCTTGGACCTCCCATACAAATTGTTTTGGACCTCCCATACAAATTGTCTTGGACCTCCCATACAAATTGTTTTGGACCTCCCATACAAATTGTCTTGGACCTCCCATACAAATTGTCTTGGACCTCCCATACAAATTGTCTTGGACCTCCCATACAAATTGTTTTGGACCTCCCATACAAATTGTCTTGGACCTCCCATACAAATTGTCTTGGACCTCCCATACAAATTGTCTTGGACCTCCCATACAAATTGTCTTGGACCTCCCATACAAATTGTTTTGGACCTCCCATACAAATTGTCTTGGACCTCCCATACAAATTGTTTTGGACCTCCCATACAAATTGTCTTGGACCTCCCATACAAATTGTCTTGGACCTCCCATACAAATTGTCTTGGACCTCCCATACAAATTGTTTTGGACCTCCCATACAAATTGTCTTGGACCTCCCATACAAATTGTCTTGGACCTCCCATACAAATTGTCTTGGACCTCCCATACAAATTGTCTTGGACCTCCCATACAAATTGTTTTGGACCTCCCATACAAATTGTCTTGGACCTCCCATACAAATTGTCTTGGACCTCCCATACAAATTGTCTTGGACCTCCCATACAAATTGTCTTGGACCTCCCATACAAATTGTCTTGGACCTCCCATACAAATTGTTTTGGACCTCCCATACAAATTGTCTTGGACCTCCCATACAAATTGTCTTGGACCTCCCATACAAATTGTCTTGGACCTCCCATACAAATTGTCTTGGACCTCCCATACAAATTGTCTTGGACCTCCCATACAAATTGTTTTGGACCTCCCATACAAATTGTCTTGGACCTCCCATACAAATTGTCTTGGACCTCCCATACAAATTGTCTTGGACCTCCCATACAAATTGTTTTGGACCTCCCATACAAATTGTTTTGGACCTCCCATACAAATTGTTTTGGACCTCCCATACAAATTGTTTTGGACCTCCCATACAAATTGTCTTGGACCTCCCATACAAATTGTCTTGGACCTCCCATACAAATTGTCTTGGACCTCCCATACAAATTGTTTTGGACCTCCCATACAAATTGTTTTGGACCTCCCATACAAATTGTCTTGGACCTCCCATACAAATTGTCTTGGACCTCCCATACAAATTGTCTTGGACCTCCCATACAAATTGTCTTGGACCTCCCATACAAATTGTCTTGGACCTCCCATACAAATTGTTTTGGACCTCCCATACAAATTGTCTTGGACCTCCCATACAAATTGTCTTGGACCTCCCATACAAATTGTCTTGGACCTCCCATACAAATTGTCTTGGACCTCCCATACAAATTGTCTTGGACCTCCCATACAAATTGTTTTGGACCTCCCATACAAATTGTCTTGGACCTCCCATACAAATTGTCTTGGACCTCCCATACAAATTGTCTTGGACCTCCCATACAAATTGTTTTGGACCTCCCATACAAATTGTTTTGGACCTCCCATACAAATTGTTTTGGACCTCCCATACAAATTGTCTTGGACCTCCCATACAAATTGTCTTGGACCTCCCATACAAATTGTCTTGGACCTCCCATACAAATTGTTTTGGACCTCCCATACAAATTGTTTTGGACCTCCCATACAAATTGTTTTGGACCTCCCATACAAATTGTTTTGGACCTCCCATACAAATTGTTTTGGACCTCCCATACAAATTGTTTTGGACCTCCCATACAAATTGTCTTGGACCTCCCATACAAATTGTCTTGGACCTCCCATACAAATTGTCTTGGACCTCCCATACAAATTGTTTTGGACCTCCCATACAAATTGTTTTGGACCTCCCATACAAATTGTTTTGGACCTCCCATACAAATTGTTTTGGACCTCCCATACAAATTGTTTTGGACCTCCCATACAAATTGTTTTGGACCTCCCATACAAATTGTCTTGGTCGGTCGGTAGTTTCTACGGGAGGCTGATTGACCACTTACAATATTTGCAGCTAATATTTTTACACCCTGTATGTAATCACTTTATTGCAAGAAAACACAATTAAAATAACAATCACAGCCAGTGTGCCGTGTGATGCCGGCTTAGAATAGCATCACCCCATTTCCTACCCGTGGGTGTCGTAAGAGGCGACTGAGGGACTTGAGAGTTTCAGGTGTATTACAACTTTTAGGCGACAGGCTGACAACCTGTCACTATTGTGATACACAAATTATCTCAAACGGCCCTTTATATTTGTCAGACGTGGCGATAGCGATCGTATTTTTACGGCCGTTAACGCTCTGCCTACCCCGTAAGGGATGAAGGCGTGATTTATGTATGTATGTATCACAGCCAGAAAAATAAAAACAAAGGCGGGTTATCTTCAGTCATCCATTTGAGAGACCTTTTCAAGGACACATTTTCCTGTTAGTCCAATCATTATGGTTATCATATTCGGATGACCTTGAACTTATGTTTGGCCGCAGCGATTGACAACATAGCTAAAATGTTCACCTTATACAGAAAAACTTGCAAAATATGATTGCATATAAATACTTCACATATCACGCCTTTATCCCTTGCGGGGTAGGCAGAGCGATAACGATCGCAAAATCACGGTCGTTATCGCCACGTCTGACAATATTTGAGGGCCGTTGCAGACAAGTCGTGTATCACTATAGTTGACAGATTGTCAGCCTGTCGCCTAAAATTGCAATACACTTAAAACCCTCAAGTCCCTTACGACACCCACGGGAAAGAAATGGGGTAATGCTATTTTAAGCCGGCATCACACGGCAATGATTGAATATGATTACAAAAAATTATCGAAATGAGTACAAAAAAAAATTGGCCGTGTGATGCCGGATTAGAATAGCATCACCCCATTTCTTTCCTGTGGGTGTCGTAAGGGACTTGAGGGTTTCATGTGTATTGCAATTTTAGGCGATAGGCTGACAACCTGCCAGTATATTGATACATGACTTATCTAAAACGACCCTCAAAATAAATATTGTCAGATGTGGCGATAAAGACCGTAATTTTTCGGTCGTTATCGCTCTGCGTACCCCGCGGATATAGGCGTCATTTGTGTGTGTGTGTGTGTGTGTGTGTGTGTGTGTGTGTGTGTGTGTGTGTGTGTGCTGTGTGTGTGTGTGTGTGCTGTGTGTGTGTGTGTGTGTTTGTATGTGTGTGTGTGTGTGTGTGTGTGTGTGTGTGTGTGTGCGTGTGCGTGTGTGCGTGTGCGTGTGTGTACTAAAAATATGTATAATTAGTGGTACCTGTGTAAAGCAGTGTGTCTTTCTCGAGGCGTATCTGCAGCGCCCAGCTCCACAGGTCGATGCAGCGCTGGTGGCGGAAGGCGTCCGCGTACGACGCGCCGCTAAACAATATTCCAAATTCAAAATATAAGGAGTAACAATGTTAGCTGCACGACCGATGTGGCGCAGTGGTAGTGCGACTGCCTTTGACGCAGAAGGTTCCGGGTTCGATTCTCGGTGGGTCACTCACAAAGTTGATATTTATCACTTTGTGAATTCGTTCCCAGTCTGGTTAGGACATTGCGGGCTGAACCACCCGATTGTCCGTAAGAAAGATGGTTCCGTGTTTCGGATGGCACGTTCAGCCGTAGGTCCCGGTTGCTGTCTATGATCACTTAGACGGCGGTCGTTACACAACCATTTCAGAAGCCTGCTACTTGTAAAAGGCGGTTGAAAAATTCTGACACTAGGTTCATTGAGACGTTGGACGACTCGGTGACCCACACAAAAAGAGCCCGCTATTTACCCGAAAGATGGCAACAAAAATCAAGTAAGAGATAATGATTGATACATTAAAAAAAAAACTGTAAACTAGTGTGTATGCCGTGTGATGCCGGCTTCGAATAGCATCACCCCATATCTTTCCCGTGGGTGTCGTAAGAGGCGACTAAGGAACTCGAGGGTTTCATGTGTATTACAACTTTTAGGCGACAGACTGACAACCTGTCACTATACTGATAAACAAATTATCTCAGCCGGCTCTCAATATTTGTCAGGCGTGGCGAT
Source organism: Keiferia lycopersicella (assembly GCA_029255805.1). Lineage (NCBI taxonomy): Eukaryota > Metazoa > Arthropoda > Insecta > Lepidoptera > Gelechiidae > Keiferia > Keiferia lycopersicella. Next base: position 5,953,105 of record JARACZ010000027.1, on the reverse strand, counting down.
AGTAACCGTATTTTTGCCTACCCCACAAGGGATAAAGGTGTGATATATAAGGTGTAAAAATAGTAGCTGCAAGTATTTTAAGGGGTGTATCAGCCCATGAGACTAAACAACTTTCCCCAAGGAACATAGATCGAAACATGAAAATAAATTTTGGACCTCCCATACAAATAGACTCGTCTATGGGTAATTTTGTATGGGAGGTGAATTATTTTTTTTCATATTTCGACCCATGTTTCTTGGGGAAAGTTGTATTGGGCTGGTTCACCCCCTTAAATATTTGCAGCTAATATTTTTACACCCTGTATGTATGTATGTATGTATGTAGTAAGTGGTGTGACTGACCGGAACATGAGACGGAACACTGTGTCCTTGTGCGACGCGCCCAGCACGCGCTGCGCCACCAACAACGCCTGCGAACATTTTATTTTTATTTTATTTTAATTTTATTACATCGCAAATGTAAGAGACAAAAAGAAAAAAGGCGGAGAATCTTGGTTGTTTTGTCTCCGTTGGTTCGTTAGGTCAGGGGGCTCATTCCTTACTAAAGGAAATTAGTCCAAAAATAAATCAATAGATGGCGATAAGGGTAGCGAAAGTAACTTAAGAGACTGGAATAAAAGCAAATTTACAAAAACAACGTATTGGAAAATTATAAATACATTATTTAAGATGTTTTGACACGGAAAACACGCGAAATTGTTCACATTTTTGCAATATTTTTCAATACTAATTGCGTCAATACGAAGTATCCAATAAATAAACTAGATGTCGCTAGCAACGCACGCGCTAATTCGACATATCAAATAGCCTGCCAATTAGCCATCTTAGGGCAATCGAACTCCCTCTATGACGTTAGGTATCTGTACTACTCTAGTAGTAATATATTATCTGTGGTTAGGTAAGCTTGGTTTGGTCGATTAGTTAGGAGGCAAGTCGTCCCATACAAATCTGGTTCGGAAGGCTCGTGGACGACGTAAGCATATATTTTTGGTGGTAAACTGGTCCCATATCATAAATTGTAAATTTAATTGAGTAGTTATCACGTCGTTATAGACTTGGCTGCGCACTCAAACTCAAACTCAAACTCAAATTATTTATTCAAAGTAGTAAATTTTACATTTATCTTTTTGATGGTCAAAAATTAACAATTTTAACAATAACAATTTTATGAACCTAGTGTAAACGCGGCTCAGGTGGACTAAACACTTAAAACTAGCCCCTAAAGCACTGCCTCGGGGCTGGCCAAGCTAACCAAACAACATGTAACGTTAGGTGGTAAATAAAATAACATCGAGTTCATGCCAAGAGAAAATGTTGTGTTACATGCGTATGGTTAGCCGGACCCCCTGGACAGTAAACCACCCAGAAACCTGCCCAGAAGTGCTCCTATTCTGAATAGGAGTCCTCTCGTCATTCAGGAGTTAATTGCTGAAGCCAATTGAATCAGTGATGATGGATCGGAAAAAGGTTACCTTATCCACGAGCTTTCTGGGCCACTTTTGTATGGGATGACTTGCCTCCTAACTCAGTTGTTCTTGGAGGTGGTTTTTTCGGTGCAACACTTGTTTTTTTTTTGGAGACCGATGTGGCGCAATGGTAGAGCGATTGCCTTTGGCGCAGAAGGTTCCGTGTTCGATTCCCGGTGCGTCACTCACAAAGTTGATATTTATCGCTTTGTGAATTTGTTCCCAGTCTGGTTGGGATATTGCGGGCTGAACCACCCGATTGTCCGTAAGTAAGATGGTTCCGTGTTTCGGATGGCACGTTAAGCCGTAGGTCCCGGTTGCTGTCTCACGGCGGTCGTTATACAACCATGTCAGAAGCCTGCTACCTGTAGAAGGCGGTTGAAGAATTCTGACACTAGGGTTCATCGGGTCGCTGGACGACACGGTGTTCCACACGAAAAGAAGAAGAAGATTTGTTTTTTTTATCAGTTATTGTGTACCTGCGTGCGCATGGCGTCCATGTCCGTGGCGACGTGGTCGAGCTGCGCGCGCGTGGTCCACTCGCGCGCGTGCTGCAGCGCGGGGTGCGGGGGGAGCGCGGGGGTCTTCGCCACGTAGCGGACCTGCCCGGTGTGGCGGCTCACTTGCGAGTAGCGGATGTCTGTGCGACAATCACGATCATTTATTTCCCAGTTTTTTCGTACACAATGCCAAGTAAATGGCATAATAGTTAGAGAATTTATTACAACATGTGTGTGACGACCGATGTGGCGCAGTGGTAGTGCGACTGCCTTTGACAAAGATGGTTCCGGGTTCGATTGCCGGTGGGTGACTCACAAAGTTGATATTTCTTACTTTGTGAATTTATTCCCAGTCTAGTTAGGACATTGCGGTCTGAACCACCCGATTGTCCGCAAGTAAGATGGTTCCGTGTTTCGGATGGCACGTTAAGCCGTAGGTCCCGGTTATTGTCTATGATTACTTAGACGACGGTCGTTACACAACCATGTCTGAAGCCTGCTACATGGAGAAGACGTTTGGAAAATTCTGACACTAGGGCTAACTGGGTCTTTGGAAGACTCGGTATCGGTATCCCACACGAAGAGAGAGAGGGTGGACTTTTATGGCTTATAAAGTGTAGTTTTATGCCGTGTTAGTTTTATGTTTTACCGCCGTGTGATGCCGGCTTAGAATAGCATCGCCTCATTTCTTTCCCGTGGGCGTCGTAGAAACTGACTAAGGGATTAGAGGGTTCTAGTTCAAGTTCAAGTTTCATGTGTATTGCAATTTTAGGCGACAAGCTGACAACCTGTCACTAGAGTAATTCACGGTTCATCTGAAACGACTCTCAAAAATTTGTCAGACCTGGCGATAACGAAACCGTATGTTTACGGTTGTTGACGCTCTGCTTACCCCGCCAGGGATTTAGGCGTGATGTGCGTGTGTGTGTGTGTGTGTGTGTGTGTGTGTGTGTGTGTGTGTGCGTGCGTGCGTGCGTGCGTGCGTGCGTGCGTGTGTGTGTGTGTGTGTGTGTGTGTGCGTGCGTGCGTGCGTGCGTGCGTGCGTGCGTGCGTGCGTGCGTGCGTGCGTGCGTGCGTGCGTGCGTGCGTGCGTGCGTGCGTGCGTGCGTGCGTGCGTGTGTGTGTGTGTGTGTGGTTGTAAGTGGGGTACGTCACCGGTGGCGCGGCGCCAGGCGGCGAGCGCGGCGCTGGTGTCGTTGAACTCGTCCAGCATGGTGGCGCCCAGCAGCTCGTACGCGTCGGCCGCGCGCGCCGCGCCGTACGACACGCGCGACATCAGCAGCTGCACGATTTGCGCCGCGCCCTACCACCATACAACAATGCTACATTTTAAAGACGGTGTAAAAATGTTTAGGAAGGCTCCGGACACAGCTTTTGTTCAGAGCATACTTTTTGGCGGTTTGACTAGCAGCCCCAGATTCAAGCAAAGAACTAAACACTTTTTCTTAGTATTTTGCAACCTAATAAATGTCTTTGTAAGTAGATATCATGGTTTAATTTGATAGATTTAAATAAGGTGATAATATATTCACTGCAACTATTTTAAGGGGTGAACCAGTCCATGAAACTGATCTACTTTCGCCAAGAAACATAGGTCGAAATTTACCGAGTGATGCCGGTTTAGAATAGCATCACCCCACATCCTTCCCGCGGGTGTAGTAAGAGGCGACTAAGGGACTCGAGAGTATTGGTGTATTACAATTTTTTGGCGACAGGCTGACAACCTGTCACTATAGGGATACACATATTTTCTGAAACTACCTTGGAAAACAATCCTCACAAAATGTCAGACGTAGCGATAGCGACCGTATTGTTACGACCGTTAACGCTCTGCCTACCCCGCAAGCAATAAAGGCGTGATATATGTATGTATTTCCCTAAGAAACATAGGTCGAAATATGCAAGAAATTTTTGGACCTCCCATATAAAATGTAGTAGAGCCGAGCAAGTCAACTGACAGGAGTCTGACAAGCGCTCAGCTTGAGGCAGGCGGTGCGCAGTGCGTCGTCGCCCGCGCGCGACACCAGGCACGGGCTGTCACATCCACCAGCGAGCTGACGGGTCTGACAAGCGCTCACCTTGAGGCAGGCGGTGCGCAGCGCGTCGTCGCCCGCGCGCGACACCAGGCACGGGCTGTCACATCCACCAGCGAGCTGACGGGTCTGACAAGCGCTCACCTTGAGGCAGGCGGTGCGCAGCGCGTCGTCGCCCGCGCGCGACACCAGGCACGAGCTGTCACATCCACCAGCGAGCTGACGGGTCTGACAAGCGCTCACCTTGAGGCAGGCGGTGCGCAGCGCGTCGTCGCCCGCGCGCGACAGCAGGCACGAGCTGTCACATCCACCAGCGAGCTGACAGGAGTCTGACAAGCGCTCACCTTGAGGCAGGCGGTGCGCAGCGCGTCGTCGCCCGCGCGCGACACCAGGCACGAGCTGTCACATCCACCAGCGAGGTGACAGGAGTCTGACAAGCGCTCACCTTGAGGCAGGCGGTGCGCAGCGCGTCGTCGCCCGCGCGCGACACCAGGCATGAGCTGTCACATCCACCAGCGACCTGACAGGGGTCTGACAAGCGCTCACCTTGAGGCAGGCGGTGCGCAGCGCGTCGTCGCCCGCGCGCGACACCAGGCACGAGCTGTCACATCCACCAGCGAGCTGACAGGGGTCTGACAAGCGCTCACCTTGAGGCAGGCGGTGCGCAGCGCGTCGTCGCCCGCGCGCGACACCAGGCACGAGCTGTCACATCCACCAGCGAGCTGACGGGTCTGACAAGCGCTCACCTTGAGGCAGGCGGTGCGCAGCGCGTCGTCGCCCGCGCGCGACACCAGGCACGAGCTGTCACATCCACCAGCGAGCTGACAGGGGTCTGACAAGCGCTCACCTTGAGGCAGGCGGTGCGCAGCGCGTCGTCGCCCGCGCGCGACAGCAGGCACGAGCTGTCACATCCACCAGCGAGCTGACGGGTCTGACAAGCGCTCACCTTGAGGCAGGCGGTGCGCAGCGCGTCGTCGCCCGCGCGCGACACCAGGCACGAGCTGTCACATCCACCAGCGAGCTGACGGGTCTGACAAGCGCTCACCTTGAGGCAGGCGGTGCGCAGCGCGTCGTCGCCCGCGCGCGACACCAGGCACGAGCTGTCACAGTGCACCAGCGAGCTGACGGGTCTGACAAGCGCTCACCTTGAGGCAGGCGGTGCGCAGCGCGTCGTCGCCCGCGCGCGACACCAGGCACGAGCTGTCACAGTGCACCAGCGAGCTGACGGGTCTGACAAGCGCTCACCTTGAGGCAGGCGGTGCGCAGCGCGTCGTCGCCCGCGCGCGACACCAGGCACGAGCTGTCACAGTGCACCAGCGAGCTGACGGGTCTGACAAGCGCTCACCTTGAGGCAGGCGGTGCGCAGCGCGTCGTCGCCCGCGCGCGACACCAGGCACGAGCTGTCACAGTGCACCAGCGAGCTGACGGGTCTGACAAGCGCTCACCTTGAGGCAGGCGGTGCGCAGCGCGTCGTCGCCCGCGCGCGACACCAGGCACGAGCTGTCACAGTGCACCAGCGAGCTGACGGGTCTGACAAGCGCTCACCTTGAGGCAGGCGGTGCGCAGCGCGTCGTCGCCCGCGCGCGACACCAGGCACGAGCTGTCACAGTGCACCAGCGAGCTGACGGGTCTGACAAGCGCTCACCTTGAGGCAGGCGGTGCGCAGCGCGTCGTCGCCCGCGCGCGACACCAGGCACGAGCTGTCACAGTGCACCAGCGAGCTGACGGGTCTGACAAGCGCTCACCTTGAGGCAGGCGGTGCGCAGCGCGTCGTCGCCCGCGCGCGACACCAGGCACGGGTCCGCGCCGTGCTCCAACAGCAGCCGGGCTGTCTCCACGCGGTGCTCCTGCAACACACCAATAATGGAGACCATGGCCTTTAAGAAACAGCCAGAGAAGTTAATAAAAAGGTAAATAAGGAGTATTCAAGCGTAGCTTTCCCTACACAAGCTTTTAAATTTACAACTGTTTACCACTTCGTCTGCGGGATAGTTCAAATCTAAATGTTTAAATTTTTTTACAAATTATAAATCTAAATGTCTCTTCCGTGCGAGTTTCCCAACGCTCGTTCCATTGCAGATTGTAGCATGAATTATCCAATCCATGCTATGTCATTGGGTCTCATTCCTTACTAAAGGAAATTAGTCCAAAAAAACCCAATAGATGGTGACACGGGTAGCGAATATTACTTAAGAATCTGAAATTAAGGCAAATTTACAAAAACAAAGTATTGGAAAATTATAAATACATTATTCAAGATGTTTTGAGACGGTAAACACGCGAAATTATTCACATTTTGGCAATATTTTTCAATACAAATTAAGTGAATACGAAGTATCCAATAAATAACCTAGATGTCGCTAGCAACGCTCGCGCTGATTCGACATATCAAATAGCCCGCCAATAGCCGTCTTAAAGCAATCGAACACCCTCTATGACGTTAGGTATCTGTACTACTGTAGTAGTATTATATTATCTTGATGAAGATAATGATTACGCAACGACTACCTGTATGGCATAATGCAGCGCTGTCTTGAGCTGCATGTCCCGGGCGTCGACGGCCGCGCCGTGGGCCAGCAGGAAGGCGCACAGCCGCGCCGACTGCACGGAGTTGATGAGGCAGGTGCCGCCGTTGTGGTTGGGCCGGTGGATGTCCGCGCCGTTTGCCACTAGGAAACGGACCACCTAGGGAGAATAGAATAGAAAACGTTTATTCAAAAAAACAGTTACATTTGTTTCCGTAATCTCAAATACGCCAAACTGTAATAACAGTTTGTTGGCGTTAGCGCTCAACCACAGTAGTATACAAAGTAGCTAGTAAATGAAATTTAATTAAGTTTTATCAAGATACATATCGAGGTACATAGCTTTCAGTTTTCTTTTAAACATAGCTTTACTGAGCTCGTCATAATCAATAGTAGATTACGTACTGAGGTATGTAAGCTATCAATAACAACCGAGGTTTTTAACGCCCGAGCGTAGCGAGGGCGGTAACTTTCCGAGGTTGTTATTGATGTTACATCCGCGGTACGTATACTGCTTTACATATCGAATGAAAAGTGAGTAAAATAAAGCGATAAATACAAGAAAACGATCCATAAATGATGATTGTATCGTCTGGTATTCAAATTGCACTACCAAATTTTTTTTTCTATGATTGAAAATATTGAATTAACATGAAGGAAAAGTATCCTAACATAAAGTAGAAATTTTTTTGATCATAGGAATATTAGCAATTTTTACTTTTGTTATTGTAATATTGAGTAATAATTCGACAAACTCATTTATTGAGGTTATAAAAATACAGATTAAAAATATAATTCCTGTATTGAAGCAACACAATTCGTAGCGGCCAGTTCGAAATTTAAAATCGTATACAACTAATTGGATGCAACTCCTATTAAAAATAAGAATTGTCGCGATTTTTTTTTCGATTTTATTGGGTCTTTTTCTAGTTCTATATTTAAAATTACTTACCGGCTTAGTTTCAAAACCTCGTCTGTAAGTTGAACTTACAGGTCGTGTTTTTTGACAGTAATGACCTACTTTCAGAGCATGAGATATGTAAAATAATTTTTGTTATATATTCTCGGTGTTAGGTACTGAAGGGTTCTCCCACCATAGTAATTACAGCTTCTAGGTTCCGCATACGGAGGGAAGGCTATTGTCAAATACACTGCGAGTCTACTAAGGTGACAAATCAATTCTTCTTTAAATTTAAGATATAAACTCTGGTCGGTGGAGTAACTGTAGATGAGGGAAGTTTGGGATGTATGCGCATTGAAACACAGGTGTTACGTATAGTGACTCGTTTATTACTGAACTCATAGACGGACGGTGGCTACATACATACATACATACACGCCAAAGTTTATGAAGAATTGATTTGTCTCCTTAGGAAACTCGCAGTGTACGGGTGTAAAAGTATTAGCTGCAAATAGTTTAAGAGGTGAATCATCCCACGAAACTTAACATCTTTCCCCATGGAACATAGGTTGAAATATGAAAAAAAAAATTGGCCAAAATTACCAATCGACCTATTCAATTTGTATGGGAGGTCAAAAAAAAATTCTCATATTTCGATTCCTATGTTCCTTAGGGAAAGTTGTTCAGTTTCATGGTCTGATTCACTCCTGAAAGTATTTTCAGCTAATATTTTTACACCTTATATCTGCCGTGTGATGCCGGCTTAGAATCGCATCACCCCATTTCTTTCCTGTGGGTGTCGTAGGAGTCGACTAAGGGACTCGAGGGTGTGTATTGCAATTTTAGGCGACAGGCTGACAACCTGTCACTATAGTGATACACTACTTATCTGAAACGACCCTCAAACATTTGTCAGACGCAATTTTACGGTCTTTAACGCTCGGCCTACCCCGTCAGGGATATAGGCGTGATTTGTGTGTGTGTGTATATATGTACACTGCGAGTTTCCTAAGGAGACAAATCAATTCTTCTTTAAATTTAAGAGATAAACTCTTGTCGATGGAGTAACTTTGGCGTGTATGTATGCGCGCGCGCTAGCTACCGTCCGTCTATGAGTTCAGTAATAAACGAGTCACTATTCGTAACACCTGTGGTTCAATGCGCATACATCCCAAACTTCCTTATCTCTAATGCCTTGACATTCTATCTTTTCATGTGGGACACCGAGTCGTAACACCCAATGAACCCTATTTGTCTGAATTTTTCAACCGCCTTCTACAAGTAGCAGGGTTCTGACATGGTTATGTAACGACCGCCGTCTAAGTGATCATAGACAGCCACCGGGACCTACGGCTTAACGTGCTATTCGCAATACGGAACCATCTTACTTACTGACCAGGTGACTCAGCCCGCAATGTCCTAACCAGACTGGGAACAAATCCACAAAGCGATAAATAACAACCCGGAACCTTCTGCGTCAAAGGCAGTCGCACTATCGGTCGTCAAACCTCCACCGCATCGGACCTCCTCGTAAATAAATAGAATACCTTGTAGCAGAGTAAAAACTCTGCGTCGGCATCCTTCCCAAGTCTCCTTTCACGAATCATTTCAAACCAAGAAATTGGAATGTCGTCAGACGTATTTTCTTTTGACTCGGTCTATACCAAATCCGAATGTGTGTGCGTAATAAATAGTGCCCTACGAATATATAATTAATCCTGGATTAATTTATAGGTATATATATATATATATATATATATATATATATATATATATATATATATATATAAATATAAATAGGTGTATAAATATAGGTATTTGTTAGAATGTAATAATGTAGTCCAGTTTTATAAATTATTATAGGTATATCGTAGTATGTTGTACACGTCAACTGCCTCACTTTATGCCATCTCACTACCCTAGGTCTGCAGGTAGAGATTTCTTTTTAGAAATAAGCTGACCTGCAGGCTGATTGTCTAACTCTGATCGGTATCGCAATCATCTTGAAGCTGATTGCGATGGCATCGCGATCGGCTTGATTGCGAGGAATTGTCTAACAGTTTTCGTCGTTATCGGTTTGGGAATGAATGAAACTAGACTTGTGATAGTCATTCTTCTTGCGTTTCGTTTCTACAAGTTTGGCCCAGTAAAACTAATATTTTATTTTTTATTTTTTTTTATAAATGGCTTTTATAATTACATATTTAATGTTCCTAATTATAAAAATCATATATGAAATTTTTGAATTGCATATTTGTTGTATTCCACACAAATAATTGTTTTTATAAAAATGGAACATCAAAACGCATTGGCGTATTGTTGCCAACTTAGTTAATTTTCCACCAAATCTGGGAGCTTAGGCTTCCCTTTTAGCGTACAAATATTTATTTCAGTGATTAGTGGACTTGTTTAGTGAAATGTATTATGGTTTGGCTTATGGTGAGTTTCATTATTTTTGTTACAATATGTGTAATATTAATGTTATTTCTCCAAAAAATGTGAGGGCAAAACATTTGAATAAAAAATTGGTGATTTTTATCTACGAAAATATTTTTTATATTTTTGTGTAGAGAGGCTTATTACAATTTTTTTTTTGTTTTGGGCAATTTTTGCCTAGGATACATCTAGGCCGAGATATAGACCCTTGAAGTTTTGGGCCTAGAACTTTGAGGGCCTGTATCTCGGCCTAGATGCGCCTTAGTGCAAAATTGCTGAGGACAAAAGGTGTCTATATTAGGCCTTTTTATATTTTTGTCGAGTAGAGGGGCCTAGGCCTAATATAAACACTTTTTGTCCTTGGCAGTTTGGTCTAAGACGCACCTAAGCCGAGATATTTCTCCTTAAAAGTTCTAGGCCATAAACTTCAAGGGTCTATATCTCGGCTTAGGTGCGTACTAGCCTAAAGTTGCTAGTTACAAAAAGTGTTTGTCTTAGCACTCTCTATACGATAAACTAAAAAAAAAGATTTTAAACTAAAAGAAACATATTTTTGGCCAAAATGTTACTAAGTAAATTATGACAAAAAAAAAAGAATGTTTTCCCAAGACGATTCATATGGCCCCCACGTATATACTTTACCAATTGCCCCTTACCGCCCCGAAAAGTATACTCTAACCATCGCTTGTGGTGGGCAGCTTGATTCTTCGTTGGCAACACTGGATGTCTGTTTCGTTTATTATGGCACGGGGTATTGTATTTGTTTTTATACTAAAAAACGCCTTTGTAATTGTAATTCCATGAAGAAGTAAATACACAAGTGGAAATAATGTTGATATGATGACGATACAACAACTATTTCATCATCGTGAAATCGTGTGATTGAAAACAATGCCAGCGAGGAAATTAGTATCAGAGCGCAAATGATGCGATTTAGCATTTTACGACACGACAACTTTATAAAGAACATTATTGAAGGGAAAGTAGAAGGAAGTAGAGGAACACTCCGACCTAAAAGCACTTACTTCACCCAAAAAAGAGAAAAAGTCAATGTTGTGTTGTGTTGTATCAAATGTGTTATGTAAAATCTCTGGCGGAGAGAAGGAAAAAATGGAAATTACTTCACTGACAAGAGTCCAGAAGAAGTGTGTGTTAAAGGTACTTATTTTTCTGTGTTTTGCCATAAATCTTATATGGTGTGGTTCTGCCCGCTGCTGTAACTAATTTTCCTGTGGGAGTTTATTGTTTTTATACATATAAACTTGCCTTTTGAGTAACTCTATTTATTAGAAAACTGCATTGACATCCGTTGTGTAGTTAGATTACATGCTTAAAGACAGAGTGAAAAGCAACTTTGCTGTTTACTATGGCATGATTTTATAAAAAACCCTTAGTGTATTTCATTTTCAATAATGTTGTTTTTTTTTAAATTGCAGGCCTCTTAAATTGCCCCAGAAGAGTGGAGATGAATATTACACGGCAGACAGAAAAATGTTCTTGTGGCATGCCATGCTACGGGATGATTTTTAAAACCACAAGCGGAGCCGCGGGCACCCGCTAGTATTTAATAGTCCCAGACATTTATTCCCATCTGCCATGCTCATTATTGTACTAGTAGAATAAGCCTCCTAAGTGATGGCAGACATTGCAATCTGCCTCGGTGGTGGCCAATTGCAATGTCTGCCACCGCAAGGGGCAGCCGTGATGGTGGTAGATGGAAACAAAGGTAGCACTTTGGTGAAATTATTAATACAGTTATGTAAAGGATTGTAATGATAGGAAATAAAATCTACATGGATGGTAATAATTTTCTTTAATATTATTTTTTATTAAATTTAAATTGTTGAATTTCATTAATATTGTTGGGGCATATATTATGGCATAGATTTATACATAAAAGGTTCCATGTTATCTAATAAATGGTCTTGCTGTCTGTCTTTCTGATTTTTTAATGTGTTCAGCTCACTTTTGCCAATCATCTGCATTGATGGATTCAAATGTTTGTTCTAGCTTTGCATCCATATCTCGAATATTGCATTTCACATTTACACTCCCTACTTTCATTTTATTTCACATTGGAGTCATCATCCAATCCCTGTGGGTATATCCAGAGTCACCTGCAAAATAGAATACTTACATTAAAACTTCCTAAGTATGACTGATGCTACAAAAAATTTTAGTAATAAGAATGTGTGTATGTGATGAATGGTCTTGCTTACACTTATCATCTATCCATTATCATCGGCAAGCCCCCTCCCTCTATAAGATTTCACCGGGCAATTTTAAAGCACATCATGTGCGTCATTGTGCCATGGTTCTTATTTATTGAGTGGTAATGTTTACGGTTGTAGTCAGCCTCTTCATACCCTGCTGGGCGAATGATGGCGACATGGATGCAGTCAATAGTCCAGGAAATCCGATCTTCTGAATGAATCTATAACAAAATATAAATTTTAGTTAGTAAACCAACTATTAGCTCAAATGAGAATATCAACGCATCTGCCATATTATTTTAATCTTATTTAAATACACAGCTCGATTTCCTGTGTGCACGCTAGCAAAGCCGCGGAAAACAGTAAGTTAGTCATAAATTAGACTGATCCAATGAGGTACTTACTTGTTTTTGTCTCCGGACGCACACGGAGCGCTGTGCTGTTGGCAGGGGAGGTATTAAGTCCTCGCAGAGGACTTGAAACTTCGACCCTCGCAGCCGAAAATGACTTGTAAATAGCCGTGTCAAAGGTCCTGTGTCCAGCCCTTAAAATCGCTAGTTCACTCTCAGCTGCCGTAGAAGGCACTGCTCTTTAGTAACCGCAAGCATAATAGCTTCTGCCCTAACTTCTAACTTGAAAAATTAGAGAATAATTTGATTTATACTTTGATTACGGTAACTACAAGGCTGTCGGTTTCAAATGACATTAGCCAATTGGTATCGACTTCGTTTTTAGCTGTCATCGGCGATAGACAATACGAATTAACGTCAAATGACCCAGTTTCATTCGTTCGATTGGTTTCAAGTTTGATCGTTATCGTCTTCAAATTGCCAAGCCGATCGATCGCTTTCAAGTGTCAAAAATTACACAAAATGGCGGCCCGATTGGCTTGAACTGTCAAAATGAAGGCGAAAACGATTACGATCAGAGTTAGACAATCAGCCCGCTGTTGTGTATTGTTCTCAATGTTATGTCCTTTGTGTTCTATTGTGCACAATAAACGGTTAAATAATAAATAAATAATTTGTTGT